>CM076579.1:1268464704-1269064704 GCA_034641835.2 Pinus albicaulis
AAATGCAACAAAACAACTCAAATAGGGAGCCTCTAGGAGTACAGCTAAAATAAGTGAAGATGTAATATTCCCATTTTAGCACATGGATAAATGGAATATTAAAATTTTTCTTTTATCATCTTGCAGCCAACTAAATGGGTAAGGAGGCCCATGTTTATTGAAAAAATGAATAAATTCCCTCACATGTGAAAGGGGATAGACATAAGAACTTTATTTTGCACCCTCAAGTGTGAAAAGGGGAAAATACATGAAGACAAGGTCAGGTTTGACCAAGTCAACAGCGCTGCCATAGGAGGAGTGGCTTACTTTAGAAGACAACGCAGTGTGAATGAGGAAGAGGATATTTGGTGGAGGAAACCCTAATGGATGGGTCCCATGGAGGGAAAGCTTTAATTGTATAAAAGGAGAGCAAGGCAACCATTGTTACTCATGCTATGGATTGTTGATTTCATTGTCTATTCAGACAATTGTGCATTCTCTGCTGTTTAGCAAGAATTGCCGAGAGGAATTCCTGTTTAGGATTCTTCCACCTTCTTGAGAGGTCTCTTGATGGATTGCTCAGATTTTCCTCACATCTAGGCTTGAGGCCAAGCATCCTCCATTAGGACAGCGTTATTTCTGCAGCAGAGTAATGTTGTGTTGCTGGGCGTTACAGTGAGGGTTCACTACATCACTCCCATCAGCTATTTTCAGAGGAGGAGCCTCTCTTCCCTTTGAGATATCAGATTGGAGATATCTCGAAGCTTATTGCAGACTTTGGCTTCAAGGCCAAGCATTTCTCTTCACCAAAAACACAGTCCCTTCTCTAGACTGCATTATTTCTGAGTGTGTTTGCAGTGGAGACTTGCTCCACATGTTTAGAGGGTGATATCTTAGGTGAGATGACCAAAATTTCACTTTAGAGATCCTTTGGATGAGATTCAGCCATCTATTGCAGCATCATCAGCTAACTACATCCATTTCCAGTTTTGAGTTCCAAGCTGCTGCTCAGCAACTCCGACATTTCTGTAGATTTTCCATTTTGTGTATATTTCAGCCAATCCCTTTGAGGATTGTGTATTGTATGTTTTCAGGGGTTGAGATCTTGCTCCCCCTTATTTATTTGAGCTATTATTGTTAGATCCATGTATTATTGACATTTTGCAGCAGTTCCTCCTTAAGGATTGCGCGGTCATAGCCAGGGCCTCTTTTATATAGCAATATTTCTCTATATTTCATGTACATGTTTCATTGAGGAGGCATTGTTTGACTTGAGAGATCATTTCCTCAAGATATTTTATACATTTGTTGTTGCTATTATTTAATGTAATGGTTATGCAGATCTTTCGGCATTCATTGGTTTTAATGCATTCACTGCTATTTTCCAGCTCATGTTTATGTATTGTTGAACCCTGAAGGAGAAATAATTCAAGCTCTATAGAAAGAGTCTGTGAAGGGCCAGGTAGCCTCTGGATCTCACACTTCCTTGTGAAGGTGACATATCCATAAAATGCCCCCACAGTCTATCTCTGGAATAGACTTGTGATATTTCAGAAAAAGGGATACTACAATGGTATCAAAGAGCACCTTCTTAGCTCGGCTTGTGGCCTTCAAGCCCAAAGAAAGAAGAAGAAGAATATGATGAAAAGATGGATTTAATCTCATCTTTGAATCCTGAAGAACCTCCAACCTCTCTAACGAGGTTGAGAAGAATGAAGAAGGAGAAATGGAGGGACCATGCACTTCCTATTCTCACAGAGAAAAAGGCCAGAAGCATGAAGAACACTTGGAATTCGAAATTCTAAGTGAGTATCTTGCTGAATACTAGGAAAACCCTAGAGCTCTAGCTTTGCCACAATTTATTCAGCAGAAAGAAGAAAGAATACCCCTCAGCTATGGGATGATGAGAGGCAATAGATTTATATTGTTCACATTTGATGGATCACTCACATGTGCAACAGAAGTTTGGGTGAAGAAGCTAGAGGCTTTCTTCCTGCTACATCCTGTAGTAGATAGAGAGGCTGTAGAAATTACAGCGCTGCACCTTGAAGGTGAAGCAAAGGATTGGTGAATCATCCATCTAAGCCACACAAGGGTTTCTACTCTTGTTGAGTTTTCTCAAAGATTGATCGGGAGATTTGGAAAAAGGAGGGAGGAACCCTCACCACCAATTAATGAGGCATGTACCAACACTGTTGAGTCCATGGAGGAGCAGCCTTCATCTTCAACAGTTTGGGAGGCCAACACTCATGAGGAGGAAACTCTTGCAGCCTTGCAAGGAGCTTCCACATTTCACCAAGGTATGATTGAAAATCCATCTCTTGTCATTTCAACAAACATTTTGGATGGGTATATATCATTGCATGCAATTGATCTAGAGCAGCAGAGTAACATTGCGATGAGCAATGATGGAGAAAGGAGGAATCATTCCTCATGTGAGCATTCAGAGAGCAGCTTCATTCAGGGAGCCATGAAAGAAGAAGTGAGAAGGAGTAGACATCTGGAGATAAGAAGCTCTTTCTCCTCTCTAGATGACACTCTCTCAATGAGCATGCCACAGCTCAAAGAGAGACTTCTACTTTCAGCAGATCCAAAGCCTCTTTGGTTTTGGAAGGACATGCATAAGGAGGAGATCTTTCGGAGATATTTCAGTAGAGGTGCACTCCCACACATCATGGAGTGCAAGATTCTTCATCGGTTTGAGGAGGTACTTCCCTTCTCACAGGAACAGATAGTAGATGGAGGACATCTTCAAATGGATAAAATCTCTCATGAATGTGTTGGACATCCCTTGAGCCATGCACATCATGATGGGAGGTTTTGCCTACCACCTATTTGGATCCTCATAGGGTCAAATTGATCCTCGGGAAGATTGCATTTCAAGATCCCATGAAGTGCAGCAATCTGATTTGGGATGATGGTAGCTCTCATGGGAAGAGTACCAAGATGAAGGATGGAATGAGACATCCACATTTGGTTGAGTGGATGTGGATGGAGAGCAAGAAGCTGGTAAGCTACTTGAAGATTTATGATACCGGGCAGGGAGGCTTGGCTGCGCTGGTTACCCTTGAAGGAGTTTGGCCATCACTTGGCATACACTCTTTCCAAGGGTATGAGGATGGAGATGTGGCAGGATGCTGGCATCATGGAGCAGCAAATAGTATGGGTGCATAGTGATGATGCAACATTCATGTCATTCACTATGTCTTCATCACATATCTTGTATGATGAGAGCATGAGGAGGCAGCAAAAAAAATTGTTGCTGGGGTCACTCTTTGGAGAGCAAGGGAAAATTTTCTCTCATTTATTGTATGATGTTGCAGGAGTAGGAGATGGTACTATCATGGTGCAGAGGGGATACTCCTTAACCTTTGATGATCAGGAATTACTTCCACCTTGGGAGAAATTCCATAGTTGCAGCAACATTATTGGAGGATTGCCCATGTGTTGAGGAAGATGATGCAACAACCTTGCAGTACCTAGAGATTATCTGGTACTCATCAGAGGACAACAACATTTGGGAGGAGGGGCGTAATATTCCCATTTTAGAACATGGCTAATGTCGGAATGTTAAATTTTCTTTATCATCTTGCTCATAAAATAAATGGGTAAGAGGAGGCCCATGTTTATTGAAAACATGAATAAAATCCCTCACATGTGGAAGGGGATAAACATAAGAACTTGATTTTTCACCCTCGAGTGTGAAAAGGGGCAAATACATGAAGACAAGGTCAGGTTTGACCAAGTCAACAGCGCTGTCATAGGAGGAGTGGCTTACTTTAGAAGACAGCACAGTGTGAATGAGGAAGAGGATATTTGGTTGAGGAAACCCTAATGGATGGGGCTCATGGAGAGGAAGCTTTCACTTTTTTAAAAGGAGGGCAAGGCAACCATTGTTTCGGATGCTTTTGATTATTCATTTCATTGTCTATTCAGACAATTGTGCATTCTCTGTTGTTTAGAAAGAATTGCCGGGAGGAATTCCTATTTAGGATTCTTCCACCTTCTTGAGAAGTCTCTTGAGGGATTGATTAGATTTTCCTCACATCTAGGCTAGAGGCCAAGCATCACTCATCAAAACAACATTATTTACCGTAGCGAGTATTGTGTGTTGGGTGTGCCGTGAGGGTTCAATACATCACTTCCATCAACTATTTTAGGAGGAGGGCTCTCTTCCCTTCGATATATATAGTTGGAGATATCCGTCAGACTTGTTACTTGAACTTTGTGTAAAAGGCCAAGCATTCCTCTTCACCAACAGCGTAGTCCCTTCTCTAGACTACGTTATTTCTGAGTGTGTTTGCAGTGGAGACTTGCTCCACATGTTTAGAGGGTGATATCTTAGGTGAGAGGACCGGCCTTTCACTCTAGAGATCCTTTGGATGAGATTCAGCCATCTATTGCAGCATCATAAACTATCTACATCCATTTCCAGTTTTGAGTTGCAGCTGCTGCCCAGCAACTCCGACATTTCTGCAGATTTGCCATTTTGTGTATATGTCATCCAATCCCTTTGAGGATTGTGTATTGTATGTTTTCATGGGTTGAGATCTTGCTCCCCCTTCTTTATTTGAGCTATTATTGTCAGATCCATGTATTATTGACATTTTGCAGCAATTCCTCCTTAAGGATAACGCAGTCATAGCTAGGGCCTCTTTTTGATATAGCATTATTTCTCTATATTTCATGTACATGTTTCATTGAGGAGGCATTGTTTGACTTGAGAGATCATTTCCTCAAGATCTTGTATACATTTTTTCTAGCTATCCATAGGATACTAGGGAGATTTCTCTTGTCCCCAAGAGGGATTTATCTGCATAACACGCTCTCCAACATTATCTTTGGATTTTTTCACATTACCCTTCCAATCCTTATCCCTCTTCTTATTCCATGCCTTCTTATTCCCATCATATTGTTGATTTCCCTTAGGGTTAGAAGATTGGATGAAATTAATCATTAGGGGTCGGGAATGGGTAGACACTGACTGTCTAGCTTGAATAGAAGGATCATATTGTAGACAAAATTTTTGAAATTGATTCAAAAGTTTATTTGTATTCCTATTGATCGAACCAACAAGACCATCAGCATGGGGACCTGAATTTGGTTTGGCTAAATCTATCTTGTAATGAGGAGCATCAAGCAAGATATTATTAAGAATCTTGGACTGAGAATAGATCATTTCCAACTGTTGGGCTCTAAATATGGCTTGCTCCTCAGTGAATACCCTAGAAAGAGATACATCGTTTGGGATTGTTGACTGTAAATATTTGAGGAACCATGCGAGAAGGAATTCATTGGGAATATAAGCTTTAATGAGCCTCTTCATTCCCCTCCATTCTTGAATATGGTCAGAAATGTGTGTCGCCTTATCTTGCTAGAAATTGGCCAAAAGATCAGTTCCAACATCACTACAAATGAGAAACTAAAAGTGATTCAAAAACATGGTATCCAACTTACCAAATGAAGAAAAATTGTTCCCAGTAATCTCAATATACCATTTATCAGCATCTCCAGTTAAGGTGCACTAAAATAATCTCAACCTAATTGAATCATCAATGAGGGAGTTCTATGAGCACTATAAATGGAAAGTTGTAACATGGTTGGTTGGATCCTCACCAATCTTCCCTTCGATTTTTTGAATATCGGATGGAAGCTTGGTGGGAAAGGGAGGACAGCCCAGGCTAGATCAGATATGATCATTAGTCAACTTCGATAGATCTGGAAAACTTAGGGTTTCCAGGAATGGCAAGTGCAGAGGACCCTGATAATTCTATCCACTAGGGGAAGGATTCCCAACATTCTGAAAATAATAACTAGGATTTGGTGAGGCACTAGGCTACAGCATATTTCTCGTAGAAGAAGCTGGAACATAAGGATAACCTTGTGGTCCAAATAAACTCAGAGTATGACCTCTCCCACCACAGGGTTACCATAAACATCAACATTTCCCCCAATCGAAGTATTAAATGAAGAGGAAACCCCTTGGTAAGGGTTCCATGCATTAGCGAAAGGAGAAAAATCCTTAGAGGCACCTATGGAGGAGAAAGGAGCATTCCCCTGTTGACCATACATGAACTGATTCCCATTTCCTAAACCATTGAAAGAATGATTCCAACCTTGAAAAGAATTATATATTTTACCTCCCAGAAAAGGATTAAAACCTTGACCTTGCACGGAGAAATGAAAAGAACCTAAAGCAGGGATATAAAATGAGGAATATGACCACTTCCAAAGGGAAAACATTGAAAAGAGGCTGATCCACTAGCCATGGAGACAATAGATGCAGTTGTAAAATAAACTGAGGGAACTGCATTGGAAGGCATACCAAATGAATAGGGGCCAATATGGGAAGCAAAATCTTGGGTGCCCCCACTCATAGACGGAATTGCGATAGAGCCAAAAATCGTAGTACTAGGAGTGATGGTCGATATAGTAATGGTACCTACTACTTCTGTCGAAAAAGGGGTATGCACACTTGAAGTACTCATAGCTGAAGTTGTGTTCCCATATGTGGTCATTGAAAGAAAAGAAGGATAATTATGAGGGCTAACCAATATGTGAGATGGAGACCCAAAATATAATAAAACTTTTGGAAAAATAGCAAGAAGAGGAGAGGAAGGAGTAACTGTAGGTTCTGGAATTTCTTCAACCTCAACTTCTTCTGCTGAAAAAAGGACCTGAGAAAGGAGTGGAGTAATCCTCTATAAATCATGACTAGCACTAGAACTACCCTCATAAATAATAGCCCCAAGAAGAGGATTAATCGCCGATGTGTTCGCTGCTACTGATTGAAAATCACCAGCAAAATTGCTCCTACGCCTTCCAAAAGAAGGCTCAACACTCATAGGAGAAAGCCCACGAAACCTCCTCAATGGATGAACCGATCAGTCAACCACTTTTAATTATTATGAGAACTTATACAAACTCAAAAAATTACAAAGAAATGACAATCTAGGAGCAAAGAGCACTCTCTACAAAATTTCCCTAAGATTCAGAAATCAAGTAGCTCTCAGGTATTTCCGCTCTAGGTTATTAGGACCAGACACCAAAATATAAGAAATAAAAAATATGGACCTTCCAAAAATAGTCTGGGGTAATTACGCCCCACACCTACTAGTGAAGGTAACATAAATAATTATGTTGACCTCCAAACAAAAGCCTTTTTTTGGTGAAAGTACCCAAGCTTCGCAAGGGAACCCTCCAGAACTAATAATGAATGTGATGCAATTTCTGCCTCAGGTACCACAGGTAATCCACTCGCAATCACCTATGTGATACTTAGGAATAGAAACTACGGTCACTAATTCGTGTCGGCAACCAGGGGAAATGGTATTTGGTCAGGATCTGACAAATAGGAGAGGGGGTATCTCTCTTCTCTACTTTCACTCACCCTGGCATTTGACTCTTTGGAGGAGACCTTTCTCAGACAGCTTAACAAGGTTGGATTTCACTCATCAATCAACTTCTAAGTTTGAAATTTTGAGTGGACTTGGAGAGTTAACTCTCCACGAACCTATTCTAAGGCCCTAATGACCTAGACTAGTTGATGTATATTAATGAAAATTCAAAAAGATTCTAGTTCATTTGAAATTATGCGCTTGATTTTAGTTCTTTTAAGTCGGGGGTAAACATAGATCCAACTTGTGAGGTTTCGAACACAAATGAGAAATCAATAGAAACCTCCTATATGCACATGCAACTTTTTCTGCGATGAAAATTTATTTCTACACAGGTTCTATGACAACTAATTAGATCAAGAAATTTTCTTTTCTTTTCAATATTCATAGTCACACAGTCAAAATCTAACAAAAGACTAAAAATTATTAATAGTGTAACTACACTAATGCAAAACTACCAATGCCAAATGCATAATTCTAGGAATACTTTAAACGAACAAGAAAATGAGTTTCTCAACATAGAGGTTTGAACACTTGACAAAAATTAAAAAAACAACTCGAAAACAAGAACTTCCCTCAACAAAAATGCTAAAAACAACTTGATACAAGAAGAGAAAAATTCAATGAAGAATTACTCTCAAAACCAAGAAATTCGACCAATTGACAAACTTCAAACTTGCTCAAAAATAATGAAAAACCATAAAACAAAACCAAAATAAAAATCAAAGGAAAACAATAATATTTTTTGAGCTGTTTTCTTTTTAAGGAAGAAGTAAAATCTCTTTGAGAAAGAAAAAAATACTCAAAACTCCAAATCACTAGGTTGAGCAAAAAGAGACCTCAAATTCCTTAAGCCAACAATGTCACTTTCATGACATGACTAAACAAATGGAATGAGATAACTAACTCAAATAAATGACCATAACAGTAGTATAAAAATCCAGTAATTAAAGAAACTTCAAGAAAACCAAGAAGACAAATCAAGATTTGGGAGAAAAGCTCTTCTCAAGAAACAAAGATAACCAAAAAATCCAACAAGCCAAAATCACAAAATGGAGAAAATAAAATGCAAAGCATGAACAAAATGACACTAACTCACTTTCCTAAAATGTCATAACAACCAAGAACCTCCGAAATAAGCCTTGGTGCAAAACCCAAAACTGAAACTTCACAAAGCAAGGAAAACCATAGGCTGACTAGGTTTTCAATCAAGAAAGAGATAAATTGATACACAACAGACATAAACACTACCCAAAAAAATCAAAGGTTCCATAACAGTGGCTAAGAACATGCAAAAATACCTTACATGACTCCGAAAATAAAATTTTCATTTCAAACTGGCCATACGCCACTTGGTAGTGAACAACGAGCATGCATACTCGATTGTGTAGAAGGAAACCCATGTAAACATGTGTTTCTTTCGACTAAAATGCATATATACATGACTATTTAACTAAATAATTCGTTTAAAATAGGTAGCAAACAAAAATTGAAAAATCCAAGCCTACTCCAGAAGATCAGGATTTTTTCCTGGCTGGATATAGAACTAATACTGGGAAAGTGGTTAGACCAATAAGAGAAACCAAATCCAAATAAAAACAACCCAAACTAGGAATTAAAAGGTTGTAATCCCCAATGGAGTCACAAATTCTATTATGGGAGAAATTGAATTACCCTAGGGTCTTAGTTGAGGATCCCAACAGAGAAAAAGACATACAACAGCTAGAAGCAAGCAAACTAATGGTGCTAATGCTAAAACTAACATACTTGGGAGAGGTGACCTTACCCGTATGTCCTATGTTTGAGGTCCTTCTCATAGGGTTCAAACCCTCTTCTTCTCCACTTGCTTCAAAACTTGTAACTCATTCAAGAAAAACACATAGACTAGTTGTAAAAGTATTCACGTCCTAGATGTCAGTGGTGAGATCATATAAGCTTATAGAAAATAACATGAAATCAAATATAACAAGATCATTAACATATACGAAATCATTAAATATCATGACATTAGGAATGGGACAGAGCTTCTTTATTGATGTAAGTAAAATATGTGGAGGAATACCACCTGATTCAGCCACAACTCCAAGCGAAACCGTCCTCTGAATACGTCTAGCCCAAGCCTCAACAATATTCTTCCATAAAGGTGCACAAGAATGTCACATAAAGGAGGTGAACATCTCAAGGAGGGAAATAGGGTTTTCCTCAACTTGGGAAGTGCAGGAAGTGTAGGTCTAATCATACTTGATATGGGACTAACAGGCTATAGTATCAATACCTATCTCTCTCCTCCCCTTAGGCCTTCCCATGTGGTGTATTTATACTTCCTCAAAACAATTTTTTTAGTTGGGAAAATTTTGGCCAAAGGCTCCTGTAGATAGGCTTCCGGTGTAACCCATAAAACCTACCCATAAAATGGGTAGTTTTATATTTTTTTCATATTTTAAATTATATACGTGGGTAGAATATATATGGTCTCATGTCTGCATGCGCTTTTGAGAGGGTAGATTTGAGTATGGAATTAAAAATATTTTTTTTTAGGTAAAGGACCAAGTCTTGATGGAAAGTGAAGCCCAAGGCCAATACAAGATCATCAAGCATATAGAGGTGATAAATGATTTTATAACAAAAAGGCCTTATCTGCAATAAAAAAAAATTATTTTCCTTCTAAAGATGCTTTAAGATATTTTAACATTAAAGACATGTTTCAAATTATAATTAGAGCTCAAAGAATTTTTGATAAAGATAGCTCAATGGAGAAGGTGAAAGAAAGATATAAATCCTACATAAGGAAAAAAAAAAAAATTATTCTCTTTTCAAAACATTGATTGATAAAGGTTTTCCTCCTTTCTCAGATGAAAAGAATATTTTATTACAAAAAGAGGTTTACAATAATTTGCTAGTATAGAAAAAGAATGATCATTCCCAATTTGAAATTATGGAGGGAAATTTGGTTGGAGAGGTCATAATTGAAATTTTGGGTAATAATTTTTGCCTCCTCAGTCAAATTAGAAAAATAAAACTTTCTCCAACTTCAATTGAAGAATACATTGACTTGGAGATAGACGATCAACAACTAGTCAATTCTGAGATAATAAGTAAAGGTAAATTTCAAGAAATCAGCAAGCTGGTTGTCAAACCTCATGTGGAAGTCACTCCTACATATTAGTGAAGCATTTTATCCAATAAATAAAAGACCAGTTGCATAAGATATAGAGTATTTACCAAAGATTCAAGTATTTGGTGTCTTGAATGTGTCTCTTTTCTCATGTGAGTTTACTTCATTTTGTTCATATTCTCAAATTATCTTCAGATGCTTAAGATTTAAGTTTATAATTGAGTTTCATCCAATGTTAAGAAATCAATTATAGTTTGTTTTAAGAATTTCTCGTGCCAAATAGATCATTTATGTATCATAATTCACTCTTGATAAGTGCTATGTTTCAAATATAATCCATTTGTTAAAGCTATATTAGGAATTAATCATTGATAGATGCTCATGATATATCCGATCATCCTTCTCATTCTTATCAAATTGATAAATAAATTACTTTTTCTGATAGACATCGAAAACCTTGTGTTTTCTTCCTTAGCTGTATGACCAATCCTTTGGTTTTATATTAAACTACAAATTTTGACTCCATTGCCCAATTCTTCTATTATCCATAATAACAGTTAGGTTTGTCTAGGTTGGTCTTAATTTAATTAGGTTTGAATGAGGTCTTTTGAATTTAAATTTTAAAAAATGCGCATATGTGAGGGGTATTAAAGGTCGAATCAATTAGTTTTCAGAGCATTTTCAAAATGCCGCTTAAAAAATATTTTAGAATAAAGTATGTTTATGATTTTTAATCATAATTTATATGGTTAATTATCTAATCACTCATAAAGTTGCATTATGTAATAAATTTCACATCAAATAAAATGTCTGTAGGTTTAAAGGGCTAAGATCAGGTGTGTTCAGATCAATGGCCCACATCCAAACCTACACCCCTCAATGTTTCCGAACGATATCCATGGGGTGGGGGGGGTGTCCAGGTAAAGAGGTTTCACCAAAACCACTTCCCCCCATGTGTCGCCATCCCATTTAGACCACACCCTTCCCCCCGCTCCCCCCCCTCCGGGTAGGCTTCAAAACTACCTTTTGACTATTTGACTCATTCCCTGCCATCCTTTTTCATATGCATGCATGCTTGGTCATGTCTTTTTCCACCCGTTCATCCCACCTATTCATTCAATTCTGCTTTGTGACTTAAACACTTCACCCTCATCCTTGAATTCCTTTTACAGACAACCAACCACAAATATTTTCAGTTCTACAACTACTTAAGACCTAGCCTCTGCACTTAAAACAACCTTTATGCTTGAAAAACATATTTCACTATTTCATATTACACTATTTCACTATTTTAGGCCAAGAATGATATCAAAATCTTGGTTCTGAAAGAGGCTACAGTGGAGGATGAACCACAAATCACCAAGAAACTCTCTGCATTGTTAAAGAAAGAGTATTTCTCACTCCTCAATTCAAAGGACATTTCTAGAGATGGTTGGTATCTAGACAGTGGTACCACATGCCATATGACAATGGAGTGTGATCTATTTTAGCCACGTGGCTCAATAGCTATTGGATTCTTGGTGAGGTGTGGGATCCACACTAAAGGATTAGTTGGTACAAGAGAGGGTTCAATTGTATTTGAGTTAGAACCAGGATGGATTGTAGCCTTTCATAATTTTCTATATGTTCCTCATCTGAGAGTGAATGTGCTCTTTGTTTCGGCCTTGAGGGATCAAGGCTATACAGTTGAGTTCATAGGAGATTCAATATAGTTATGGCCAGAGGGAGTTGTGTATGCTGAGGAATCCATCCTAATGGGAATCAAAAAGGGAAAATTATACCAATTATTAGGTCGACCTCTAGCTCGATAGGGACATAGATCTAGTTATGCAGCATTTTTTAGGAAGCAGGAGGACCGCCTTAGCAGACCTAGTTGTTGGGAATGAACCCAGATGGAAGAGATGGGATATTCATATGACCTCAGCAGAGCTTTAGCTGGTAGCCATAGCACATATGAGGTCAAGTTTCTAGATTCATAGGTAGAAAGTTTCTCGAGTTCAGAGGGAGCATGATTTTGAAAAACTTATGAAAAATGATTTTGAAAAACTTTATGATTCTACTCTCATTAACAAAAAGTGATATTTGTAATATGTTTAACATGTAGCTCCAAACCAATGGTATGCATGTTCATTTCATTATTTTCAGTTGAGAATGTCATGGTTACATCAATCCACCTACCAAGGTGTTTATATCAAGCATGATCGAGTTAGATTTATATATGGTAGCATATTTTTTTTAGCATGGTCACAATTTTTCTGAAGGACATATTTACAAAACCTTAAAAAGTGAGGATCCTACCAGTGTTGAGATCCTCTCTTACATGAAAATATATATGAATTTTTCCCTTATATTAAATCGGGGTATACAGCTGCAAATGTTTGCATTACAAAAGCATTTAATGACAAGGATATAATGCACATAATTTATTTTCAAATTTATCATGGAAGCCACCATGTAATAATGACTCAATCATATGAAGAAGGTGGATCACCGTGTATTAGAGTTTACTCAAGATCAAGCAATAAACTTACTTTGCCAAGGATTATCAAATATTATTAAAAATTATCAAGTTCATTTTGAATTTCATGCTCTACCTATGTTCTTCCCTAATGTTCATGTCAATATTCTTGATAATAAACATGGGGAAGTGTTGGTTGTAAATTTACTTTTACAATTCCATCATATACCTAATTAGAGTATGAGTCCAAGAACCATCAATATTGAATTTTAGGCTTGCGTCCCATAGAATGTTATGCATATTCAAAGATATTTCACTGACAACTAGCTATCCAATGATCATAGAGAAATCACATTGATTATCTTAGAGACATAGTGAGTTACCACATGAGAAATTTTATATTTCTTTCAAACTTGTCGAATTTCCCTGTAATGTTCCAAAACTGGAACAACTACACTATTGGGAATAATTTTAGTCATTACCAATGTGGAGCTTCAACAAGACATGAGCATGGTAATGAATTACAGCTCATTATATGTCAAATAAAATCACATCAGCAGAAGAAAGAACCTTATCAAGACATTTACCAATATTCTCCTTCCCAGGTAGGGAAATGCAGTAATAATGGGCATAAAACTATTGTCTTTAGAAAATAACACTATAAAAGTGAGAAATGGGACTTGGATCCCTTAGAATACCTGATATAAAAATTTCATGTAGAATTATACATGAAATAAATAACTCTAGTTCATATAAACAAATCTCCCAAGTCTATACAGCTAAAATAAGCTCAAAACCCCATAGTCTAGATAATGCCAGAAGTGCTGAAGAAATAAATGTGTTTTTCTAATGAGTATTTCTGAAAAAATGATGAGATAAGTCTTATATGAAACTTATATTAATAAAAAAATAGAGAAATGGAGGTTTACACTCTTATACAGCAAAAACAAGATAATCGTCAAAGGTTTCCGGCAAAATGCATGAAAAACAACAACACTGCAGAAATAACGCAATAAATACCTCTATGTTCTATACATGAATAATTATTAAATGAAATAGATAAATAATACAGAAATAGGGCCAAAGGCCTCTCTAACAAACTCCCAGAGGGGAAATAACACCTCCTTCTCAAAGTCAAGCACAATATTAAAGGATGCAACTGTGCTGCTACTACCTATGCATCAAGGACGTAGTTTCCTGAAAGAGACTGCATTGTGGCTGAGTGTGGATGAATGGCCCCAAGCCAAGTTCTGAAATGAAGCTAAAATCCTCCTCTATTGATCCCTTAAGCAAGCTGATCCAAAGAGAGGATGGAATTCCCGCACGAGAATTCTTTGCACTAAGCAGTGCAACAACTCCGGCTAAACAGCTGAAGTATGCAATTGGTCTCTAGACCAAGAAATATGAATACATGAATGAATCTCCTTTGATGCTATGCCTTCCTTTTATCTTTTTTTAGCCTCCTCACCTAGGACCCCACACAATGTTGAGGTGACTTCTTCATGAAACTTCCTCTTTCAAAACTGCACTACCCTAGCTTGCTTCCCTCCTCTTGTGGTTGCGTTGTTGACTTGGTCAACTAATCCACCTCCAATTCCTCTTTTCACACTAGATATCTTCAATCTAGTTTACTTATGTGTCTTAGGCTGATCCTTGTTCATATTGAGCTGGCTTTCTTAGGTGATTTCTTCCTCCTCAAGAATGCATGTTGACTTAGTCAAACTTGACTATGTCCTCATCTATTTGGCCCATGTTCACACTTGTAAGTGTAAAGTTTAGCTCTGAAGTGGTCCCCTTCCTTATTAAGGTGGAAATTATTCATATTTTTATTATTCATGGGCCTCCTTACCCATTTATTCCCTTCCTAAGTGAAAGTAGAAAAATCTAATGTTCCAATTTTCTTGTTGCAAAGTTGGGAACATTACAGTCCTCCCCTCCCAAATGTTGCTTTTCCTCAAGAAACTATAAGGATAGGACTGAATAACACCCTCTCCTCCCTCACAACAACCTCATAATATGGAAACCTCCAAATTTCAAGGTGCTGCATCATCATCATATCTCCAAGTTGCCTCTCCCAAGTGTGTAAGCTATTTAAATAACTGACATTATGTGATAGTAGAACATCCATGGAAGCAAGAATGGTTTGTTTGAAGGTCCTCTTGGGGAATGAAGGCTGAAATAGATTGGGATTCATCATGCCCATTTGAATTTCTCCTTCCCAAGCTATCAACCAAGCAAAATGAGCCACCCTCCAAAATGGTAACTCATCCAAATCATCCTCCACCTGAAGCTCCGGCAAAGTAGGTGGGCTAAAATTCTGATCATGGTAGGCAGAGTAGCCTACCCCACACTTCTCTCCTCTCCACTTAAGACAAGTGTAAATGATTTGTTGATATTGGGCTGCTATCATGTTACCATTAAATGGCAAGAAGGAAGCTAGACCTACAAAGGTCCCTCTCCTAGAACTCTGAACCAAGCTGGCCCAAACCATCTCATACATGATGGATAAGAAATCACCATCATATGGTACCCCATCCATCTCATGGCCCTCATTAAGAAACAAGGATGTTGCTTTAGAGGCCATGTCTCTCCCCATGCTCCCCTTAGAGCATGCAATGCAGAAAGTGTGGGGATGCTCCTCCCCCAAGAACACACCCACTCCATGTGTTCCTCCTCCAATCGTGCTCCTCATATAGGCAAGAATAACATCAGCAAATAGGATCATGATCAACAGCATACTAAGAGAAACACTGAAGGTTTCATGTGTTTCTGGAAGGTATCAACAATCTCCCAAGTGGTCACAGCACAGTCTCCCCCACTGCAACTTCAAAAACACAAGTTGTCTCCTGACAAATGGCTTTTTGTATAAGTCATCACACCCACTAATAAATAGTAGATGGTTGAGCATGTCAACTAAGTACACAAGAAGCAACCATATACTTTCCCTAGATCATATATTATATGGTTGTCTCCATCATAACAGTTGGCCAAAAATAGACCATGGAACCTAAAGAAGAGCTTGCCCCTTTGTAGAGAAATGCACTGTAATGAAAAGGTAAGAACATGCAAATATTATATGGAACAATAAATAAATGCATAAACAGAATTCTTACCATGTAAGGGAAGTAATAAGATGACAGGATCCATAGATGATATTCCTATGAAGAGCAATAAATCATATATTGCATGAAGATCCTCCCCCGCATGCCTAGAAACCCAAGTCAAGGAGATCATAACATAATGAAAAATGAGTCCATTCACTCCTCTACTAATCTTACCTCGTTTATGCCCATTATGGGCATCAAATATGAAGTGATCCTGGGAACACTCCATCAACAAGTTGTTGCTCCATAGTGATAGCATTGTTGGCCTATGCAAATAGGCTCCTGCCAACTCATAAATCCATTCTCTGACATGTTCAATGTCAAAGACTCCTCCCATAATGTTTCCATATCCTCCCATTTCAACAGCATGCAAAATGTGAGAGAAACTCTGCCCTTGCTCTCTCTCAAACCTCCAAAGCAACAAATGCCTTCGCTGCCTTATCATACTTCCATCATATAACCCATGTGGTGAAAATATCACATCATCATAATTCTCCCACACTCCTTGCCATATGATGCAAGTACCATTCCAAGTTTTCTTCTCCCACATACCCTTGGAAAAAGGATATGCCTCATGATGGCCAAACTCTCTCAAGAGTAGCCAACGTAGTTTGGCCTCTTGCTGCCTTGTATCATAAATTTGCAAGTAGCTCACTAACCTATTTTTCTCCTCCCATATCCACTCAACACCATGTGGATGCCTTCTGTCATTGTTCACCTTGGCATTCTCCCCATGTGGGTTATCCTCCACAATCAGTTCCTCTCTTATGCATATCATGAAATGTTGTAATACATTTCCTTGGAGATGCCTTAGAGAAGATCTCATGTCCATTGCCTTCTTGAATCCATAAAGATCCAAGGGTGAAAAAGGTGAATCCCCTTCCCTGCTATTGTTTGATAGCGCTGATAGTCCCTCCAATGACATAGTTGTTGCCTCATACTCCATCTCAAGGTTCATGACTCCCTCCAAAAGATCACACTTCAACCTCAAGGGTTGAGTGCAACTCAACAATGATACATGAGGTTGATGGTTCAAATATCCCTTGAACCCTTCAAGCTTGCACAGCGCAGTGCTATCCTGTTGCTTTATCTCAGCAATATCATTTGATCCTGGGCCATATGCAAACAAATCTCCAACCCTTTCCATAACATTTTCTGAAATGTTAAGACATGGAAACTTATGCATAATTTTGCGAGTCTTTGGGAAATCTTCTATGGTTGCAAGAGGTCCTCTTTTCAATATGTTGGTTGATCCAACTGCTGGTTTAAAAGGCTGCTCTCTCAAGGCTATGGCAGTGCTGGTACTTGCCTCCTCCCATGGTGGTGTGGGTCTTATCTCCTCTGATTTTCTCCCATAAAAGGTTCTGATTAGCTCTTGAGTGAACTCAAAAAAATAATTCACCCTTGTGTGGTTTAAGTGACTGTACCACCAAGCATTGGCTTCACCCTCCAGGTGTAGTGGTTCAACTGTTGTTGCCTCCCTCTCTTCCATTGGATGAAGAATGAAGAATGCCTCAATATTTCTTGCCCAAGATCCTACTGTAGTTGACCCATCAAATTTAGACAATAGGAATCTATTGCCTCTAATCTCTCCTTTGTTGCAAGGTCTTCTTTCTTCTCTCAGTTGAATAAACTGAGGGAAATCTAGGGTATTTTTGAAAGCCCTAGTTTGGCACTTGCATTTTTCCAAATACCCACTCATAATTTCATGCTGTAAGGGGTCTCCTTTATCTTCACTTCCTCTACAAGAACAAGAAGTGCATGCATCTACTTCTGCTTCTTGAAATCCTCTAGAGGTTTCTCTGCAAATCTCTCCTTCTTGAAACCCTTTTGGAGCTTCAGTGAATTTATCTTTTGCTTTATTCTTGGATCTGAAAATGGATGAGAGTAAGCTCATCCTCTCGATCTTCTCCTTATGATATCGAACTCATAGGCCGTGCCAAGTTCGATGCTCTGATACCACTATAATGTTCCAAATCTGAAACTCTGCAATGAATAAGCTATATAACAGTCCTGTTATGATGAATAAGCTTAAAATATACATAACAAGCACATATACATCATTTTTAGCTACAATAGTAACCTATAATTTGTTTCATAATACAGAAAGTGGGGAAAAATGGTATTTTATGCCCTAAAAAGGGTGTATTCAGAAATTTTAGTTTAGTAAAGTCATGGGAAATCAATGTTTTCTAGCCTAGCCGGGAAAGGAGGAGTTGTTTAACATAGCTATAAACATTATTTTGAGCTGAAATTCAGAGCATAGGTCCCTCATGACCTAAGATATCATATCCATCCATTTCCCCTGCTTATTTTTACACTCATTTCTTAAAACACCCTTTTTAGGGCATAAAATACCCTTTTTCCCCACTTTCTGGATTATGAAACAAAGTATAGATTGTTGTTGTAGCTAAAAATGATTTCTATGTGCTTCTTATGTATATTTTAAGCTTATTCATCATAACAGGACCATTATATAGCTTATTCATTGCAGAGTTTCAGATTTGGAACATTACATTCCCTTTACATAGAAAAATTCCATCACATATAAAAAAATAGAGCTAACTGATCTTCCTCTTCGAATGAGGAAAAAAATAAGATAAAAATTTATAATGTCTATACCTAAATAATCTTTAACCAACTACCACGTATTTGATCAATAATGTGACAAGTGGAAGGCACCAGCCTCAAAATAATCCATAGATGCTCTTAAGGAATTGCTTACTGAAGAACGAATTTTTATGTCGATCGATCTTATCCAAACAGTCAAGAGGCTTCCTGTAAAATTAAAAAAGATACTCAGTTTTTAAATTATTATTGATGCACAAACAAAATATATAAGAGACCAAATTAGAACCGTGATGCCCCAAATCTATCAACATGGGGTAAGAAACTCATTTAATTATCCCATTTATTTATTTATGATTTTAATTTTCTCATCCTTCATAAAAGAACTCTTTATTTCACAGGTTGTTTTGAGGGAGTTTGATCCTCATGGTGAGACTATGGGTGTCGATGTTGGTAGCAGTACCATTTCTTCGCTTGTGAGTGATGAACTAAACACATCAACTGTTAATGAAGCTCCTCAAAAGGGTGACACGCCATTATATTCACCCACTAAACAACACACAAAAGGATGTGCACATGATGTTGACCATGATTCCATCACATCTAGTCAAGAAATATTTCCTCATTCTACTATCGTGTTACTAGCATGGGAACACTATTAATCACGTTCTTGGTAGATGATGACCATGCTCCCATGAAATTAGAAAAAACTTCCAGGTATTTATGAATTGTTTTACATATTAAGTATGATCTAATTGAAATTTACTTATAGAGTGTCATTATTTTCAAGTAATGATAATATCATTTTGCAAGAAACTATACCTTCTATATGTGCTTGAATGAGACAGCCTTACAACTCTTTGGACCCACCATTCACACAAGATATAATTCACAAAATTCAAAGCTCGAGGAAGAACTTATCAATAGGTTGGTTGGAATGTTCAGAGATGGTACCTTCAACAAAATTGGATCTACTGTGAAGGCAGACCTATATTTAAAATAAATGCGAGACCAATATAGGGTTCATTTGCAAAAGAACCCTAAGTATGAGCACCCTCCAACAGTTTCAGAAAGTGAGTGGAAAGCCCACCTAGAAGATGCAAAGGAGAAAAAACTTTTAAAACAAGGGAAGACATCATCTGAACCATGAAGGTATGAGGCACTTTTATTAATGTAATTAATATGCTTTCTCATCAATATTGCGACATTTAATTAAGCTTATAAATATAATAAATATAGGCTCCCATATACATCTAAATCCATGAAAGCGAGAATACAAAAACATGGCCAACATCATCTTGGCCTAGGGGGTTACTCAAAACTGGTCGTAAAAAATTTAAGTATATTAAAAAAAAATTGCATTAAAATTTTAGAGTCTTAATAAATTTAATTTAATATTACAGAAAAAAATAAATAAAATAAAAAAATTCATGTTGTCATGAAAAATTGAAGGGCGAAAAAATCAATGAAACTCCCACGGAGGAAGACCTTAAGCTTTCTTACAAGCACATATATCGAGTCATTGTTGAACATAGGACAAGAACGAAGTCTTCACATACTAGTTCTGATCCCCCACTAGAGACTGCGGTAAATAAAATAAACAAAGAGAATTTATAAATTAATACTTATATACAATCTATTGGTTTTTATTTTTGGCCATAAAGTAATGTGATTGATTTTTAAAATCAGGCAAAGAGTGTAAATACAGATGTCCTAAGAAATGATGGAAGACATGAGCCTAGTGACAATGGAGTGCAAATTGAAACTGATGTTCAGCTTGATTCTGGAGGTATTTGATGTGAATTATAATTTTTTTTAGTATGGATTAGAATTGGAAATATTTAAATGTAAATGATGTATTAATTATAAATATGATTGGTTCTACTCTAGAGCATGTATGAGATAAGGCCAAAGAAGAGGAGGAACCTATGACCACATCCGAAATTATCCCACTTCCCTCTACTACCGAAGCAGGTTATGAACACTCTATACCCTTTTTATTAATAAAAAACTTGTATTAATAATTACTATAAATAATAATTTAACATTTTATTCTTATTGCAGTTGATTCTCTGACACCCTTACAACAACATAGAAATTTCAGCAGGATGGGAACAGGACATCTGACAGCTGAAGGGGATGACGTCCTTGCTTCATACATGAAAAATTGCAAGAAACCAAAGAATAATTGATTGTACTTGTAATTTAATTAGAATGACCTTGTTTCAGATTATGTATAGCATACAGTTTATTATAAATCATATTCAGATTAGATATTTTTTAAACTCTATGAATGAATGAATGAATGTTTACTATATATTTCTTTATTTATGACGTATCTTAATATCTTTATTTCAATTGTTTCATAGTAGATAGATTAGGTACTAGGGAATTGAGAGTGATGTGAGGTGGGGGAGGGGCCCTAAGAGCTTCCACCTTCACGTGGTTGGCCCTGCTAAGTAGATGATAAATTAATATTTAGGAAATATTGGAGTAATAATACAAGATCCAACAGAGAAACAAGAAGGTCAATGTTAACTTCACTGCTACTTCATCAAGTTTTTTTAATTATTATTTATTTGTGCAATTAAATTTAATAATTGGTCAAATTTAATCTAATTTTTCTTCATTGGTCTCATGAATATGTGTAGGACAATTTATTTCAATTTGGATGTTGAAGAGGAACAACTATCGGAAGAAAATATCTCAAAAAGATAAACATACGTTTAGCATTCAATTTTTCGTTATTGTTATTTGGAATTTGTTTGCTGGTTCTTATTATTTGAGAAACTTGTTTTTTAGCCCTTTTATAGATTTCCATGTGTATCCTATTTCTTATAATTAGAGATACTTTTCCTCTATATCTATTCATTATTTCCGGGTTTTCAAGCTGAAGTTCGGGAAAATGGAGGAGGCTCCAGGGAATGGTCGATAACTTTAACAAGGTATTTGCCTTTGAAGTTCCCCAAAATTTTATTTCAAACTAACTTAGTCTAGACCTTTAATGTCGATGCAGCCCAATTACTCAGATTATGGTTCAACCAACAAAAAATGGAGAATGTGTAATTGTCATGTGTTTCAATTCAAGAATTCTCTCAAATGAAATAATGTACGTGGGATGAGAGGTTCAAAAATGTTGTGACTAAAGAGGATTGTACTGCAATTGAGCTCATTTAGGTATTCACACACTTAAGTTTTTTTTAATTGTTATTTATTGGTGCAATTAAATTTAATAATTGGTCAAATTTAATATAATTTTGCCTCACCGGTCTCATGAATATGTGTAGGAAAATCTGTGTCAATTTGGATGTTGAAGAGGAACAACTATCGGAAGAAAATATCTCAAAAGGGTAACATTACATTTAGCATTCAATTTTTCATTATTGTTATTAGAATTTTTTTGGTGGTTCTTATTATTTGAGAAACCTGTTTTTTATCCCTTTTATATATTTTCATGTGTATCCCATTTCTTAAAATTAGAGATACTTGTCATCTCTATCTATTCATTATAACCTGGTTTTCAAGATGAAGTTTGGGAAAATGGAGGAGGCTCCAAGGAATGGTCATTAAATTTAACAAGGTATTCTCCTTTTGAAGTTCTGAAAATTTTGATTTGAAACCAAATCAATCTAGACCTTTAACGTAGATGTATCCCAATTACTCAGATTATGGTCCAGGGAACAACAAATGGACAATGTGTAATTGTCATGTATTTCAATTCAAAAATTCACTCAAATGAAATAATGTACATGGGATGTGAGGTTCAAAAATGTTGTGTCAGAAGAGGATTATACTACAATTCTATGTAGATTGCATTGCCAAACCTCTTTTGGCACAAAATTTCTGAAGCTTGCATCCCATGTACATTATTTCATATAAGAAAATTCTTGAATTGAAACACATGACAATTACACATTCTCCAATTTTTGCTGCCTGAACCATAATTTGAGTAATTGGGTTACATATACATTAAAGGTAGAGAGTGAGTTAGTTTGAAATAGAAAATTTCCATAACTTCAAAAGGCAAACACCTTGTTAAAGTTAACAACCATTCCTTGGAGCCTCTTCCATTATTTTTCAATGATAACCCTTTGGATATTCAACGTACATTTAAAAAGTGTCAGATATTCATTGGCCCTCATCAATGAACCAGTGCCAGATATACTTCTCCCGTCAGATGAAAAATATCATTGGATCCATAGAATATTTGTCGAAGGAACAAAGATATTGTTGGTTATCTGACTTGTACACGAACTGTTGGACCGATATTTTGGTCGTCAAATGAAAATTCACAACATCAACTAATCGACATATGATAGTTGGATATTCAATAATGGATGTCAGGTATTCGACCTTGGTTACAAATTAAACGTCACCTATTCAAATACTATACATCTAACAAATGGTTGGTTATCCGACGGTTTATTTGGTATTAAGGACAACGGATATCCAACATACAGGTCTGATGATTTCCTCGTTGTAAAATATCCAAAGAAATCCGAATGAATGTATCTATGTCTCAGGTTCATCAGATAGTAGACGAAGTTGACTCGTATAACCAAGGAAGTGACTTTAGAGTTTGGCCCCATTTGTACTAGTGGGCATCCACAAAAAGGGCGACTTCCCACCCCAAAACCCCCAACAATTCTAGTCCCAGCCTGCATATTGTGTGATGAATGTGAGCATTTGATCACTTAGTTCCCATATTTAGTATCATTTTGAAAATGGTACCCAATCAACCCAGTTTTCCAAAGGGATTGGAAAATAAAAGAGCATCAATCTTGTATAATTTTCCATGATAACCACCACGCTTGGCATTGTCCCTACGTTCTTCGATTTCAACTTATGTTAGACATCATGCGCACATTCGTCACCAATAATCCAGACGTAGTTAGTTTCAAGTTACCATAACATAGGTAGTCATGAGCAATGAGGCCCCCTCCCCATTGTCACCAAACACCTATAAATTCGAAGGCGACCCCTTGCCCTAGTAGGGTCAGAAGCAAACCAAACATTTCATGTGCCTTATGTGATAAAAATGACCACATGGTCAATCAATTTCAGGAGCTAATAAGTTCACCAAAAGTTTTCACATGGTCACACCCATACCTTACATTCATCTCTCTAATCAAGAGAATATCACGTGTTGCTACTCCCAGATATGCTCAGAATTTCACCACAAAATGAATTATCAATACATGTCAAGGTTAAAAGCATCTAGAGTACATTGATTCAAGGCTCCCCAAAGGATCCATACCATCCAAGACTGAATACTCAGAGGTGGTATAAGAGTCTAAATTCACCAATGAAAAAAAATCCTCAAACGTCAATATCTTGCATGGGGAGTAGTACTAGATCCCATGCCATCTACTCATTAAGTACCTTTACCTAATGCAACATTTGCATGAGTAATAACCATGACCCAGAGATATGCCCTATGTTGCAAAAATTTTGGCACCTCTAGATTCAACTGAATATTCAAGTAAAGGAAGATGCTTGTACCCCTAGGCTCATTCCCAACCAAGCGGGCAAGGGGATGCCTTGTCTGCCCCACATCTACAAAGAAAAAAAAAATAGTATCAATGTCACCATCACACACACACACACACACACACACACAGATATATATATATATACACACACAGATATATATATATATATATAGATACACACACACACAGAGATATATATATATATACACACACACACACACACACACAAAAATAAAATGGAACTCTCGATGCATAAAACATAAAAGATGATACCTAATGGTCCCCAGGCATAGCCAGTACGAAGACCCATGTCCGAATCTCCCCGAAAATAAACTCGTGCATATGGGAACTCAAGGAATAGTTGGAGGTTCAACTCAAACCACACCTTGACCGTCACATCTTAGTACCTGCCTCCCTCACCCTCGCTAACACGGGGCATCACTCATGCCCATTGACACATCTGCGGATCCCTAAGAGGGCCCAAAGGCACCGAAACAAAGGATTTTTGCATCATGACCTGCTCATACATGATGCAACATAATATACTCGCATACGTGAATGTCTTCTCATCCCCCCTATATACTTTGGAAAATTATCGAACCATACCATGATAAATATAATGGGCCCAAACAAATAAATTCCTAGACTATAGTCAGCGTAACACTATAATATGTGGTCCAGATACTCAGTGTGGTGATTTCGACCCATATAAATGAACAATCATGGATAGATCAATCTTCTCAACTAGGTCTCTAATGGAATTCACTTAGATTCATCCTCGAGTAATGCGGTTCCAGCCGTAGTGACCAAACTCCACAGCCCAATCATCGATGCTCACTCGCCCAGCAGAGAGTGGACAAGGGAGAGCCTCTCCATGAGGAAAAAGGCATGTCACAAAGTAAATATCAGTCTAAGGATGTATCTTTAGATAATTCTCACGCATAACACGTCACTGCCTATCCCATCATATGACCAGGTATTGTAAGAACACATCCTGAGATCTCAATATTTTTCCCTCGAATAACTTGAGCAACCCATATCGATTCGGTGTCTCTTGAGTATGTGGGCTTTGTGCTACTGTAGTACATAGGGGAGTCTATTCCCGCTCTCTCCACAACATCTTGCCACCAAGGAAACATAAAAAATGTTAGTGTTGCAAAACAAAACTATCAAATTCAATAATTTCTGACACCCCCACACCTTAAAGTCCCTTCTATGTGTTGTCTCCAAGTATGTGCATGATACAAGTGCGCATAATAGTGTGTTGAAATTTTTATAGCCATGAGTTCTCTATGAAAAAAAAATATTTGCACCAAGACCCTGTGCACTATTTTTTATCACCCACACGATCCTACCGAGAAATAGAAAAAAATTCATACAATTCCCTACTTGTATCGCCCAACAAGACAAGAAAATGAAAAAAATGAATAAAAAGCGGTTTTAGCTACTACCTGGCACTCCCAACACGAGTCCTAGGTATTTTCGGTGAACACAACAATAAGAAAAGCTCTAGAAAATGGCTCTAACCTCAAACACGTAGAAAGCACAAATGACCTAGAAATGGCCCATATTGACCTATATATCGCCATTTTTACCATTTTAGAAAGTCAATAATTGGAGCTCATAGTATCCAATCACAAAACCATGAGAATCATAGTGATCAACACTTCATGATGTTCGATCTGAACCTCATAAATACAGATTTCACACAAATTCATTTTCAAACCCAATGGCCACCCCCTCCAAACTACGATTCAGGTACGCCCTCTCTTATTTCTTTTAATTCTAATTATTTCAAATATATTTGTAAGAATTTTTTTTTTTACTTTGGGTATTGGCTGCACATATTACATACACGTCAAATCACCATATGTCCCAGATAACAAACGTACAACAACAAGTATCATTCTACCCTTGGCATGATAGTCTTCCCTAAAATTATTTGCATACCCTGACATCATTTCTTCCAAATAATAAATAATATGTTTCATTCACCTGACCATGTTTATCCTCACCCCACCTTGCACATGATAAACACCCTTACAGGTCAGTAAATCCTCAACTTCCATGGCATCCATCACTCATGTAGACCATACATCAATATCTAGAGCCATGGCCATAATCTCTGGACTAGGAACCACTTCATGTTCGTACATTCATCATCAAACATCTAGTCAATTTTTACTCATTGAATTTCAAAACCCAATTCTCGGACCACCATTCTCTACAAGCAGATCAACAAAAAATGCATCACTGTGTTTCGCATTTGGCCTATCATACCCTCGTAAGCATAGCCCACCTATGAAGTTCAATTTGCCTCATCACCCTCACACCCAAGACCAACAATGGGGCCCCCACCCTCAGAAAAACACACTCCTCACATCATTGTGTAGGATCATTCATGTTAATGGGGCACCCATCTCCGTGCTTGTACATCCAAACCACTCTCATATTCTTTTGGAAAGTGTATAAATTTTTTTAGG
This sequence comes from Pinus albicaulis, assembly GCA_034641835.2. Taxonomy (NCBI): domain Eukaryota; kingdom Viridiplantae; phylum Streptophyta; class Pinopsida; order Pinales; family Pinaceae; genus Pinus; species Pinus albicaulis. The sequence continues at coordinate 1,268,491,301 of CM076579.1, forward strand.
AGAAAAATCTGACCCATCCATTTACATCTCTTACCCAACAACAGTCCCTAACTACCCTTGGTTGGGGTTGTGCATTCTTTACCACACCTAACCACATCAATCATAGCAAGCATACAACCACCCTAGATGTCCTACCAAGCCCAGGGATCCCCCTTCATAATTTTTTATGACTCGCTTCACTCGTATTTAAAACTCCAACCTCTGTCCAGTTAACCATCATCACCATTTTGAAACCATATCTCACCATCATGTCTTGTTAACCAGTCGCATCAAGCCTTGCTTTCATCAAAGGCATTGGTCCCTTGAACCAATACTTATTTTTTATAGGTTGATGGTTCCTTCCTGTTGACTCCAACAACCATTATCCAGGAAGGAGGTAGTACCTTGGATGATCCTCCACCAGAAAAGACGCATCCTCGGGTGACATAGTGGGAATTAACACCTCCCACTGATATCATCGATCCTTTTTAACATTAGAAATAAACAAAGTTTGCATGTTAAGATGGTATCATAGGTAATAAACATTGCACTTTGTCATAATTAGTCGAAGGTATGTAATCAATAACTATCTCTTTCAAAAATGCTTGCACGGGAAGGTCCCCAATAGTCGAAGGCCCATGATATTACTAATAATTTCCTTAATAAATGCCATACCTAACCAATGCATGGGGGTGCCACATTCATCTTTTCTATGCACAAAAAAACTACATTGAGGGTGTCAACAATCATCCTCATTAACCAGTATCATGTCACTTACTACAAGGTAACATTAACAGAACCAATATCTGTCAGATTTTGTTAACTACTCATTATCACGACCATGGGACATGCCCGCCTAATAGAAATATTGTCCATTCTATCTCTTGCAGGTTTCCTACAGAGCATGGTGTATTTTTTACTTAATACACAAGGCCTCCATACTAAGTTCCAAATCAAGTTACTCTCTCTCTCTCTCTCTCACACACACACACAAAATAATCACATAGAAAAGAAAGTGTAATGTATTTCAGCTATACAGTTCTTCTTAGAACTCATACATTAGGGGGAAATTGTTAACACCAGAAAATCGTACAGGAAAAATACATTAGAAAAATGTTAAGTGGAAGGTACAATTAAATATTTTCAGAGAAGAGATATATTAGGAAAGGAAAAAAATTTAAATTCTTAAGGTTCAGTTGGAAATTGGTGGACAACGCAACATCAACAAAGGATTTTTCGCACATCGTGCCTATTCATTTGATAGTTGCGCAGTCCTGAAGATGGTGAAATTTCACAATCTGGGACCACTTAAAACACTTGGGTAGGATGATTCTCTATTCAATACAGTCAAGTACAAACGAATTCAAGCCACATTGAGGAGGCTAGCAGCCCATAAGGGAATCTACTCCCCACTCTTGGGTCACTATCAATCTTGGGCCAAGAGAGGGAGGTGAAGTTCAAAAATCTCTCTAAAAATAGGCCATGGGTAGAATAAATAGAGTCATATCATTATTCTTTCCAAATTGCTTCATAGAAAACTAGCTTGCATAGTCAAGCAGCAGAGGGATTGGAAGGACTCATATGCTAGCCACCCAAAATCTCAGTCCAAGAGAAAGAGGTTCACCATTTGGTCTTGATGTACCATCATTTGAGAGAGGGGGGAGGTGCTTGAAATAACTCAAGGGAAGGAGAACTCCTTGTTTTGGGTATTTGAGCTCCATAGCTCAAAGGACCCACTTAAAGTGTTTATCATTGTATCTTTTTTCATCATCATCACCTAATAAAGGGAGATTTTTTGTGTGTATTATTAGGTTTTTTTATCCATCAATATTTTGTATTTTGCATCTTTTGTTTTTTTTTCTTAGTGTTGTATGCTTAGTTTTCCCTCAAAATTAGTTTACATTATGTTAAATCTGCTCCAAAAAGAGTAAAAAATCAATTTTCATTGTGATCTTTTGCAAGTAACATCCAACTTGATAAAGAGGTGTCTTTTGGTACACCCTTGCACCAAAAAAACTACCAGAGGGGGTTCCAATCAAAGTTTCCTTGATAATGGTATATATTATAACGACGAGGGCATGACGACCTTTATGCCTAAATGGCGGGAGGCCTGGAAATCATCCCTCTAATGAAGGGAGGTTTAAGAAATGTCTAGATTGACTTTGTCCCATTGGGTCCCCTATGGTGTCGATAAGTGTAATCTTATTGGTGTTTTTGATTTTGGGGGAAGGATGATCTCTATCAAAGAAATAACATAATCACATACAGCAAAAAAATTAGAATTTTCGATCCATAATCGAGAAAATATTTTCAGAAACTGTCCTGAAATAAACTTGAACTCCACGCTTTCTTAAATTTGAACTGATGTGATCAACTGAGAAAATGAGTTTTCTTTTTCCCATACATTCTAAAAGCATGGTGCACCTAACTTTCCCACTCTCATGGTAATCGGTCTATGGAGATAAAATTTTGATGGCACTAGGTAAAATGTACCAAAAGAATTGGCGACACCTTCCACAACTTGATTAATTCCAAGCAAGGTAATGCATGAGGATATGTTACCGCATCATCAAGCATATAGAATGGATGCTTCATTTTTCCACTAAACTATCTTCACATGTGAGAATTCAAAGTCTTTAAATTCTTGGTAATCGGTTACTAGTACTGGGAGCATTGGATGTGTCAAGTAGCCCAAATAGTACCTTGCACATCTGGACCTATTCTAAACCCCTATAAATCGGGTCTTTGTAATGATCGGGTAATTGTTTACGTGGGAAGATAAAGGGTTTTTAAGCTCCCTAAACAATCAAAATATATGTTCCAAAATTTATTATGACCATGCCGACTTATTGATTGCCTACCCCAGATGGTCCTAACCTAAACTATAATTTCTTTTGTGGCCCTTGTGGGAGAATGTAGTGAGTTCAAATTATGGTTTTTTTTTAGGAGTCTTAATTTTCTTTAGTGTGTGATTTTGTAAGAAAACGTAAGATAAGAATAAAAGGCCCAACAAGTGGTTTCCTTTTTGTTCAAATCTTGCGATGCTTAGTGTGTGTTTTGAGTGAACAAAAAGAGTGTGTTATGATGTGGATATGTGATGATCCTTTATATCCCTCCCTAATTAAGCTATGTTATGTTTGTTTCCTTGCACAATTTTGAGATGATCTCGTGAATAATGAGCCTCTTTCACTTTTCCTAATTAGAATATGTAGAACTAAAGGGAGATGTGATCCAGATTTATGTCGAAACGCAATAAAATACTTGAAATAGACATAAACAAAGAGATGCGAGTGGACATAATACTTCATTTCATTAATATCAAATAGAAAAAATATGCTTTTGGACATAATGAAAATAACTAGCTAGGGTGTTGCGACTTATCTGCAGGAAGAGATGTGGTGGCTACATGCCTCTAAATTATGTTACAATGAGGCTCGAAAGGCTTATTTATTATTGAGAAATAATGGAAAACCATAAACATCCAAAAAACTAACCCTAGGAGATGAAGCACCAAAACTATGGGCCCCATTTAGTTAAATTGGTACATCAATCTTCCAGGGGCGTAACTTTAGCATACGATCTTTGTTTGACACACTCAATACCTCATTAGAAATATATTTCTAAGGGATAAAAAATTTTAAATGTGGAAACTACCATTTTTCTCTCGGTTTCGAAAAAAAGTCGTTCAAGGCCGCAAAATGGCTCTAGAAGTTCACGACTCGAAAACCTACTAAAAATAGTAAGTTGTCTTTGAAAATGAAAAATAGAAAGAGCCGATGGTGGGGTCCAAATGGAATAGGTAGGTGCATACCAATATCCACATGGATCAATATAGTAGTTCAAAATTATTTTTGAGAAAGCATTCATATGCCAACCCGAGTTCAAAGAGAGGTTCAGAGGGAGGCAAAGATTACCTTCTTTCTATATTTAAAATTTTGACCCTAGTCCCAAGCCCTAATGAAAAAAATTGAAGAAATAGTTTATCTAGACAATATAATTGTGGATTATGGGCCACTTAATCATCCTAATTAAAATATGTGTTACGAATAAGAAGTAGCAAAAATTAGCTTGAAAAAAGAAAACATATGTGGATTTGGGTCACTTACTCCTTTTCGGTTAAGCTATGTGTTTTCTCAAATGTAAATAAGAAAAATTAATCTATATACTAGTAGTGTTTAGTGTAGCAATTAATTATCCTAAAACATAAAAATTAAGAATAGTGGTGAAGGCAAGTCTTTATGGGTTCCAATCAGCTACAAAAGCGAAAAAATACGGTTGTTTTTTTTTCTTTTACGTAAATACAACATGATTTTTTTACCCAAAGGCACGATGTGCATGTGAAAGATATAAAAAAAATGGGTTCTTTGCCCTCTTAGAATAGAGACTAAATGTCTAAATAATTCACAAAAGAGTATCCGAATGCCTTGCGAGTTGGTTGTGTAGGGAGGATGTCATGCAAAGACAACCAATATCCAAGAAAAAGAATCGAGTATGGTCGTTAATATTGTGGTGGTGGTTTTGTTACAAAAAGTGTACCAAAAGACACCTCTCTAGTAATCGTTGCTACTGAGAATATCACGAGAGAAGATTATGGTGTTGTTAATGAACATTTTTGAAAACAATGTAAGAAAAAAACTCATAAGGTAAGTAATGCATATAATAACATGAACTTAAATAGAAAAACACAAGATAATAATTCTCAAATTGAGCAACAAAACAATACAAACAAATAGATAAAACTCCCTTTATTGGTTGTTGGTGGTATGAATAATGCAATGCTAGCACTCTAGCAATGAGTCCTTTGAGCTATGGAGCTTAAATACTCAAGACAAGGGGGGGTCCCTTTCCTTGGTTTCCTTATAAGTATCTCCTCCCTCTCTCAAAAGGATTGTGATCACTCTCTTATGATGGAGCTCTCTTCTTCACTAGGATGTCGGATGGCCAACATACTAGTTTCTAAAATCATCTAACTTTAACACTTGCAAGTTGGTTTGCTATGATAGAAATTTGGTCAAACATAACAATGTTTCTCCTTTCCTCTTCCCATGGCGATTTTATATTAAAAAAATTGAACTCTCTTCCCTCTCTTGGCTCAATATTGATAATGACACAAGAGTAGGATAAGGGATTACTTTGTGGGTTACATGCCTCCTCGAAGCGGCTTGAATTCGGTTGTCCTTGAATGTAATTGACATTGAATCATCTTTACCAAGTGTGTAAAGTGGTTGTGGATGGCGACTTTTCTCCATCGCTCATCCTAGGACCACAAGACTATCAAAGGATAAAGCACATTGTGCACAAAAAATCTTATGCTACTAATGCGATGTTCGCGATTTTTTTCACCGAACCTTAGGAAATAATTAATTTTTTGTCCTTCACAATGTATTTTTCCTTGAAAATATTTATTTTTACCTTTTTTCTTGAAATTTTCTAATGTCTTTTTTCTAGACAATTTTTCGGTGTTTACATACATAAAATTCACTATTAGGCTGCAAATATACCTATTTCCTACCCTTAGGAAGTAGATGATTTCATCATGGTCATCTTCCATCTACATTGGAACCGAAAATGTCACTCCAAGAGCTTCAACACGGTGCCAAGCATCATGTTCATCCTAAGTAGAATATTTTTCTATTCCAAATACCTCCTTGAGTAACTTGAGAAAGTTGCATTTTCCAATGTAACCTCAATGTTGTCCACTTTCATAGTCAAATTTTCCAGTTTGGTGGCCACATTATCTCCTATATTTTTGAGATGTTCAACATCCCCATGCATGTCCTCCAATTAGCTGAGTGACCTAAATGAAGTGGGAGTGGGCCCTTGTGATGATTTTTTTGCTAATATTTTCAATTAGAACCAATAATTCAGCCTTGATAGACTCTAATTGTTCCTCGGTCACACTTCCATCTCCACTACTAACTCGAAGAGTCCATTTCACTATTTTCTTTGCTTATAATTCAAACCAACAACATTATGGCCAACTATGAGCATCCTTTATAAAATATACTATGGTCCAGGTCATCTCCAGGAGTTTGAGCCCTAAACATTGAACACTAACATTCCATCTTCATACCATATTTCCTTAAAATGTCTTCTCTACTACTTCCATTCTTCCCAAACTTAGTTCCATAATTAACTTCTCCAAATTGAATGTGGTACCTTCCATTCTTAGTATGAGATGAGGATTCAATGTTGTCCAAAGTGGAATCCACATGACCTTTGGCCTCGTAGTTTTATACCCCACGACTTCCAAGTGGAGAATTTATCCTCATTTTCTTAGCATTATTATTTCACTCTTCGAGATTTGTGTGTTCTTGGGATTTTGAAATAATTAATAACATGTCATCCCTTGCTTCTAATTTTTTTCCTTGTGGAGTGGAGCCCCATCCTTACACCACTGCATATTCATGGAATATGATATATATATATTCCTTGGTCATTTAAATGACCCCTTTCCCTAGGTTCACTCTTATGTTAGCTTTCTCATCCACTTCTTTATTATTCTCCCTTCAACATGGTAAAAAAAATCATCCAACCTCTTTAAGAGCATCCAAATTCTGTAGTATATCAGTGGGGTTTCGAGAGTTTATTGCAAGTTTAAATTATGCTCATTGAATCTCCCACTACACATAACTACGAGATTCCTCTAGAGAGTGCTAAGTTCAGATCCTTTCCAAATGGTAGGTCCAAATGAGTGAGACCTATGCTTGGTTATTTGATGATTTTCCCATCCCCCAAGAAAATTTTCTTTCCATTTTTTCAATATGGGGCCATAATGCACCCCTATAGCTCCTTCCTCCCCAATTATATCATAACTTTATTACTATTATTAAAAGAATTAATATACAATTTAAACATGTATACATATTTAAAAAAATGGAGCAAGATTCTATACCATGGATATTTATCTCACTTTACGTAAGGAGAATATTTTCGAGAATAGTGTTTAAGTGCAACTTTTTCGAGTTTCAATAGATTTCTATGAGAATCCGATGAAAAATTTGTGGCTAAATCATGACTTATGTTGTTTAAACTAGTTTTTGAGTGTATATATGGATTCCACCCCCCTCAAAATCCACTCACGGACTTATTTTTTTGAAGAATCTGATTTAAGTTACATGGTTGTCATAATATTTATCATTTTTGGCAATATATTAGCTAGTAGTAGCCAAATGTAGATAGACATAAACTCATAATAAACATTAAAACACTTAATTCAAAATAAATGTCATCGCATTAAAATTACAATATGGTTGAAAGAGATATTTATTCCAATTAGTAATTTTTTAAATAAGCTCTATTACAATAGCATGGCTTATCGATACCACATGCAAAAAAGAATCATAAGTCACTTCACATTATACTTATTCATATCACGAGTTTTTTAAATCGATCAATTTAAGTAAAAAGAAAAAAATGAAAGAACTACTTTGGAGATAAATCTTGTTTGTGTATATTATTAAAAAAAATTAAAATATTTAATGGAGATTAAATCTTTACCATTCAACTAATAATTATTGATAATTACGGTAAAATTTTAGGAAGTTTTGTTCCAAAAATAAATATGTATATCTATCGAAATATTTTTTTAAATTGAGTTTAATTGGTTTAGTTTGTAGAAACAATGTTGAATAATCTATCAAATATTTTTTTTAAATTATATTTAATTTATAGAATTTTAATTTTTGGAGAGTATTGAATCCATTTTTTAAATTTTTAAAAAACTTTTTAAATAATAATAATAAACAATTTTTGTGAGATTATATCATTAAATTAGGGTGGAAATTATCATTGTATCTATTTATTAGATTAGTGAAAAAATTAAATAATCATATTTTTGCTATATAATTAATGTAAGTAGTTAAATTATAATAATTATGCAAATCATCAAGAAAATTGTCATTATATCTATTTATAATGAAACTTTAAAGAGAAATATTTTAATTATTATCATTATGTCTTACCAGCATTTTTTGTTATGCTAGTTAATATAAGGTTATATTATAATAAATATGAAATAACGGCTTTTTAGTGAGTAAAGAGGTATTAGTTAAAGAAATTTAAGCCTATTTTTTATTATGATTGTTTTTTTAGCTATAGAAGAATAATAAAAATAAATATTATTTAAATAGAAAGTTAAATATAATAAGTTTGTTAAGTTAAAAATTAATTAAAATTAAAAAAATGAAATAAAATTGTGATTCTTCTAGATTGGAGCCCGATTTAAAAGAATAAAAATATAATGTAAAATATATATATATATATATATATTACGATCACTAAGTATCTTAACCAAATGCATCCAAAAACCCACTTTCTTCATTCAAAAACCCACTTTCTTCATTCAAATCCGGTGAACGTGGATCTCTGTATTCATAGCCGATCTAGAATAAGCTCGCACACAGTCGATGATGAAGAACCATTTCGAAAAAATGATTACACCGAAACTTCGAATTAAAAAATCAAGGTATATAACGGATTCACATGGGAGAGATTCATAGAAAAGAATAATAATAAAATTAATTCATTGGTGGAGAGGATGGCCAACTAACTCCCACACAGATCGATGGTAACGGGTTGTACACTTTCCCTCCTGTCGATATGCTTTGTACCGTAAGTTATTCTCAAGCAATTTAATATTTTCTGACCATAACAGACATCGTGCGTAATAAATTCAGGAGATTTAGGCTTTTTAATAAATCCCAGGCTAGCATGAAGAATATGTAATAACATATAGAGTATATATGTGTATGCTTAGACTCAGACTCAAATTAATAGTGTTGAATTTATTTATATATTTAACAGTATTTTTTAAATAATAAAAAAAATATAATTTTATAAGAATTATATTATTATATTTTAGTAATATATATAACCAACTAAAGTTAAAATTTAATTAATTTTTATGAATTTTTTTATCATAAAATATATATTTATTATTTATTATTTTTTTAATTAATATAGTTACTTTAATATTTATTATTTTGACAATATATTAGCTAATGTAGTTAAATGTGGATAGACATAAACTCATAATAAAAATTAAAATATTTAATTTAAAATAAATATGACACATTCAAATTACAATATAGTTGAAAGATATATTTATTTCTATTTAGTAATTTGTAAATAAGCTCTATTACAATGCCATGGATCACTACCATGGCTTATCAATACCACATGCAAAAAAATCATAACTCACTACACATAATACTTGTTCATATCATAGTTTTTTTAAATCAATTAATTTAATTAAAAAAGAAAGAAATAATATGACTACTTTGGAGATAAATCATATATATATATATATATATATATATATATATATATATATATATATATATATATATATATATATATATATATATATATATATATATATATATATATATATATATATATATATAATGGAGATTAAATCTATACCTTTCAACTAATAATTATTAATAATTACATTAAAATTTTGGAAAACTTTGATCCAAAATAAATATGCATATCAAAATAATTAAACAAAATTTTATTATTATAAAGAGGTATTTATATATATTCATAAGTAACCCTAAAATATACTATAAACATTATAGAAATGAAATATTTACCCAAAATATCTTACATATATTCACAACTAATTTATATAATTATCAATAAATGCATTTTTGTTTTTTTTGTTATTGTTATTATTTTTTTATATTTAATATAAAAAATATTTTATTTTTTATTATATGGTTTATATTCTTTTTTTTAAAACATTTTTTTTACTGTTGGATATCATGTTTTGAGATTCAACTTGAAATGAATACATAGTATTAATGATCACTCACTAGGCTTACACCAGGGTAATTATAAGAACTAGGAGGTCACCAATCCCACATAGCCTCTAGATGGGTTAAATGTGGAATTTTCCCCACACGATCAATTCTAGTGCTAAATTTAGTTTAAATCTATTAAAGAGGAAGAATAATTTATATCGCTTGCTTGGCTACATTCTGCAGGTGTGCATGTTCCGCATCTAGGAAGCAAGTTGGACTCACTTGGGAAACCAAACAAAATTCATACCAGTTATTACTGTAACGCCCACGCAGGGTATCAGCCTTGGATTCCACTGTACTTTGCATATATGATAGACTGTTAGACAAAAACCACTGGATAACATAGCTAAAAATTCAGGTTCAATCCCATCAAGTTGGGAATCGTAAAACAGAAACCAAACACAATTGGAATGACTAAACATCATGATGAGGAGGAGGTTCTTCAATTATGAGGCACCTGTAGGCCTCCATGTCGTCATCCTCCCTTAGCTTGTCTGCACTTGAGGCAACACTTTGCTTGGAATGCTCACGCCCGCAACGAACCTTCTCCTCATCACTTGGAGCTTTACCTTTGTCCTTGTCCACCGGCCGCTGCTGCTCGTCCATGTTCTGAGCCGTCGCTGAGGTTGTCCCTCCCTGATGCACACTGGTGTCAACCAACTAGGGTTCCTCCTTGAATACCACTGAAATGGAAGCAATGATACGGGGTTGATTCCGGGAGAAATTGAAAAAGAATTGAGCAGTCTGGGGCATATTTGAAGCTAGAGTAACAGGGTTGGCAGGAGCAGGGTTGGTAGCCTGGAATCTACCCCTCCCATAGCGATTGTTTAGATATCTACCAATAAAGTAGTCCGAGGAGGGCGAAGAGGACTCAGAGTTGGAGGTGGAGGGGGTGCACTGGGGACGGCTCCTGGTGTTGCCCCTTTGACATCTCATGCAATGTCGTAGCTGCAACATGGTGATGGGCTCAAAGGAAGGCAAAAGAGGAGTCAGAGTGACAGAGCTGGGAGTGAGCGAAGTGAAAAGGAGGTCCAAAATGACAGTGGTTAGATTGCAGAGGCCAATTCGAGAAAGGTGCAGCCCTTCTCCTAACTCAATGCAGCAACTAAGATGGCTCCTTCTACCTGTGGCAGTGCGGTAGCAGGGGCGCACAGCAGAAGGTGCACAGAGGCTTTGCAGTGGAGGAGGAGCGACTGAGTTCCCTCTACCATCCTCCATCTTAAAACTCAATGCGGAGTTGCCTCGATGCTCTCCCGGCGTTAAAATCTCATAAATGTGATCAGAAGGCGGGTGCAGAGAAAACCATATGGAGGCTCGAGTGAGAATAATGGTCGGATCTCGGCCTTTGCTCAGATTAAATGATGCTTTGATGAATGTGTTTCGTGGAAGACTATCCCACATGGCAATGGCGTGGGTGGCCAAGTGTCCCCTCCACTTGCCGAACCCAAGTCCCATCATAGTAATAATCCAGCTATACACCCGCATGGGACACAATCAATTCTAGTTAATTTTTAACCAAATCCTCAAATATTTTTGAAAAATGTAGTTTAAATTATTTATTTTATCAAAACTTTATTGAATAATCCATCGAATTTAAAAAAAAAATATGTTTAATTTGTTTATTTTGTAAAATTCTAATTTTGGAGAGTATTGAATCTATTTTTAAATTTAAAAAAGCATTTTAAATAATAACAAATCACAAACAATTTTCAGCACATTGTATCATCAAATTATGGTGAAAATTGTCATTACATCTATTTATTATATTACACCTTTTCTAGTGGAAAAGATTAAATAAACATAATTTTGTTATGTAATTAAAGCAAGTGATAAGATTATAATAATTATGAAATAAATAATTTGAAAAAATTGTTAACTAAATTAAATTAAATGTAGAAAAAAATAGTGTAAACACAATTTTAGATATTAATTTTTTAACATATACTTTTTTTTGGGAGAAATATTTTAATTATTATCATTCTATTCTATCTGCATTTTTCTTATGCTAATAAATGATAAGACAATATTATAATAAATATGAAATAAAGGCTTTTAGTGAGTAAGAAGGTGCTTGTTAAAGAGATTTGATTCCATTTTTATTATGATTGTTTTTTAAATATAGAAAAATAATAAAATTAAATATTATTTAATTAGTATTAGTTTTAAAATGAATTAGAAAATTAAATATAATGAATGTGTTTAGTTCAAAATTAATTAAAATTTAAAAAATGAAATATAATTATGATTGTTATAAATTCCTGCCAGATGAAATAGGTTTTTTTTGGCATCCACCAAGTATCTCAACTAGATGCATCCAACTTCCTAGTTCAAATGGCCAATTTTTTCATTGAAATCCGGTGAAAAAGAGTGCAACGTGGATCTATGTTCATTGCCGATCTAGAATAAACTCGCACACTGTCCATGATGAAGAGCCATTTCGAAAAATTGATAACACCGAAACCTCGAATTAAAAATCAAGGTATATAACACATTCACATTGGAGCGATTCATAGAAAAGAATAACAGTTAAATTAAATCATTGGTGGAGAGGATGGCCAACTAACTCCACACAGATCGATGGTATCGGGTTGTACCGTTGCCCTGCAGTCGATATGCTTTGTACCGCCAATTTAATGCTTTCGGAGCATAACAGACATAACTGATTAGCGTGCGTAATAAATTCAGGAGATTTAGGCTTTGTAATAAATCCCAGGCTAGCATGAAGAATATGTAATAACAGATAGAGTATATATGTGTGCATGCTAATTGATAACTAGGCTCAAATCAACTGAGATCATTGTTTTACTGAAAGGATTGTAGTTACAATTATGGCTGGAGACAAGCTGAGGATCAACAAAGAATCGCAGAAAATTAAGAAAAAAACTTTCGCCCATCTAGGGTTATTGAAGTAGAAACCAAATATTTCAAGCAGCTGGTGCAAATGCTCACAGGCCAGGGCGACAATGACAAGTGGAAGAAAATGAAGAGCAATGGGACATTGGGTACGAAGAAAGCAGCAGTAGTGGATCAGACAAAGACATGTTTCACAGGCTACCGTAGAACCACCGAACGAACCATCAACTTTAGTTGATTCCTTGCACGGAAGTAACAACATTTGCTGGAAAGAGGTGGAGAAGTCAGGAGCCCAACCCGTCCTTCCACCATCATGCTCAACCCCTATCTATCATGATGGCTTTCAAGAGATGAGTTGTACGGATAATCTTTTTGACGGATAATGAAAATTGAAAATGATTTTTATCTGATCTTGTCAACTAACTAGTCTGTGATGATTCCGTGTACGGACCAATCACTTTCAGCTGGAAAGACGTGGAGGCCCCTATCCATCCACTGTCAAGTCCTTGGATGGATCATACAGATAATGTCCTTGATTATCTGATGGAGCGACCTCTTTGAAGATGAGCGTTCCTTCTGATTTAATAATATTAGATAGCCAGCTGAAGTTTTGTAGAGCACAACCAGCCACATGTTGCTCTTGCTCTTGTTTATTTTTGCACTGATGCATATATTAAGAGATTTAATAAGGTTTAGTAATGGAAATATTTTTGGATTGATATGGACTGATTCCATTGTTTTAGAGTAAAGTGTAACAGTTCATATAAAATGTTATTAAATAAGGTGATGTTTTATTACTTGAAATTGTTGTTATTATTGTTATGTGTTTTTCTGTTTTGTTAATGGATTTATGGTTATTTCAAGTGCAAATATTTCTTTTAAGTTTTACACTTGTAAAATAAGTTTCACTTTTAAATAATTGTTTATTTATAAAATTATTTATATATTTTTATAAGTTATTTTTTAGTCAACATTATTTAAATTTTTTTTTTCTTCTATTATTATTTTTTTTTTAATTTTAACTTTCGACATACCTACACATCAGTCATAAAATGAGCCTCTGTATGATTGTATCTAAATATATTATTACCTTGTACATTTATATTTATATTTTTGGTGGGCACCTAAATTTTGTTAAATTTTAAATAAAAGAACAAAGATTAAAGTTACAATAATAGACCACATTTTCACCGTTAATTATTTACATTTTTAGATTCAAAACAAGCAAGTTTTCGTTTTACTGATTGTTGCGTGTCGCGATTTACAGAAGCTAAGGTTGGGGATGTCCGTCTCACCCATGTGACAATTTTCACAGATTCATTTTTTAATCGAAACGGGCAGTGACATAATATACAAATCAATGGTCTTTTTAAGGGCCCAGGTACTTAGCTTTCTTGTTTTGTGGAGAGTAAAATGTTTTGCTGTAATTTTATAATAGAAATTTAATTATTATAAAATAAATATAAATATAATGTTAGGTTTATAATTAAAATCAAATGATATTTATTTATATAATATAAATATAATTATAAAAAATGTTAATATTTAATTTTAATTTTAAAATAAAAATATTTGATTTAATATGATAATGATAATATGCATTGTTAACAAGCGTTACAAAGTAGTTTTTGCTATTCAAATAAGAAAATATACAAATTATAGATCATATTAATAAATTTTAAATTAATAAAGTTTAATATGCAAATTGAAATCTTACAATTTTGTTTTGGAATTTATTAATAAATTGAAATGTAAAGTGGATAAATTAATTACTTGTTTAGACATAAGGATTTGCACAAATTTTGGTGAGTAGTAACCACTAGTAAATCTGCACATTTTGTTGGTATTCAGGAAAACATAAATAATGTTGGGAAGTAACTCATGGAAAGTATATTTATTTACATCTTATACATATCCATTTTTTATGCAAATACTTGGTTATATTATGGTGGGAAGTAACTCATGGTAAATATATTATTTACTTAAGTATGAGCTATTTTTGTAACACTCCCTTCCACCCCTTAACACTTCTACAAGTTGTGTTGGGTGTTACATTATAATTGTGCCAACCCTCACACTTAGTGGAGACACAACTACAAAAAGCATTTTTTTCCAACATCATCTAAATAAATAAATAAATGGTCACCATCGTGTTTGGTTCATTGAGATATTTTTGATGATCAAAAAATTATCTCAATTCAACTCATGGATTGAATTTTATTCCCACATAAAGTTTAGCCCATTAAACCTTGTCACATCGACAAGACCCTGCCACATAGCACTCAAATTCCATGACATCCATTGCCCGTGTAGACCATATATCAATGTCTGGAGCCATGGCCATAAACTTCAGTCCAGGAACCACTTCATGTTCATACATTCATCATCAAACATCAAGTCAATTTTTACTCATTGCATGCAAAACCCTATTCCTCGGCCACCATTCTCTACAAGCGGATCAACAAAAAATATATCATCGTGCTTCACATTGGCCTATCACCCTCGTGAGTATAGTCCATCTGTGAATTTTCATCCATCTCATCACCCTCGCACTGAGACCAACCAATGGGGTCCCCACCCTTAGCAAAACACAATCCTCACATTATTGTGCAAGATCATTCATGTTAATGGGGCACCTGTCTCTATGCTTGTACATCCAAACCACTCTCATATTCTATTAGAAGGTGTGCATAGATTTTTTAGGAGAAAAATCCCACCCATCCATTTACATCTCTTACCCGGCAACAGTCCTTAATTACCCTTGTTCAGAGTTGTGCATTATTTACCACACCTAACCATGTCAATCATAGCAATCATACACCCACCTTAGGTGTTCTACCAACCCCAGGGATCCCCCCATCATAATTTTGTATGACTTTCACTACTCGTATTTACAGCTCTGACCTTGGTCCAGTTAACCATAATCACCATTTTGAAACCATATCTTGCCATCATGTCCTGTTAACCAGTCACATCAAGCCATGTTTTCATTAAAGGAATTAGTCCCTTGAACCAATACTTATTTTTGATCGATTGATGCTTCCTTCCTGTCAACTCCAACAACCAATATCCAGGAAGGAGGTAGTACCTTGGATGAGATCCCAGTAGAAAAGGTGCATCCTCAGGTGGCACAATGGGAATTAACATCGCCCACTAATATCATCGATCCTTTTGAAATTCGACATCAACAAAGTTTGCAGGTCAAGATGGTATCAGTAAGCATCTATTTTAGTAATGCTTGCCCGGGAAGGTCCCTAATAGTCAAAGATCCATGATATTACTATTTCCTTACCTAACCAATGCATGGGGGTACCACATTCATTTTTTCTATTCACCAAAGAATGCCCTTAAGGGTGTCAACAATCATCATCATCAACCAATAGCATGTCACTTACTACAATGTGACATTGATAGAAACAATATCTGTCAAATTTTGTTAACTAGTCATTATCACAAGCATGGGACATGCCCGCCTCGTAGAAATATTTTTCATTCTATCTCTTGCATTTTGCTTGTCGAGCATGATGTCTTTTTTACTTAAGATAAGGGGCCTCCCTACTTAGTTCGAAATAAAGTTACTTTCTCTCTCTCTCAAAAGGATCACACAGAAAATACAACCTAATGTATTTAGGCTATATATTTCTTCTTAGACCTCATACATTAGGGGGAAACTGTTAACACCAGAAAAGCGTACAGGAAAAAGACATTACAAAAATTTCAAGAAAAAGATACAATTAAATATTTTTAGAGAATAAATTCTTTAGGAAAGGAATTTTTTTTAAATTCCTAAGGTTCGGTTGGAAATTGGCGGATAGTGCACCAACAGTAAGGGATTTTGCACACAACGCATCTATTCCTTCGATAACTGCGTGGTCCTGAGGATGGTGAAATGTCACCATCCGGGACCAGTTAACATGAATGGGTAGGATGATTCTCTATCCAATGAAATCAAGTACAACTAACTTCAAGCCACCTTGTGGAGGCTAGTGGCCCATAAAGGAATCTCCTCCCCACTCTTGGGTAACTATCAATCTTAGGCCAAGAGAGTGAGGTGAAGTTCAAAAATCTCTATAAAAATATTCCATGGTAAGAAGAAATGGAGACACATTGTTATGCTTGCCAAATTTCTTCATAGAAAACCAGCTTTCATTGTCCAGTAGTAGAGGGATTTAAAGTACTCAAATGTTGGCCACCCAACATCTAAGTCCAAGAGAGAGATATTCACCATTTGGTCTTGGTCTACCATCCTTTGAGAGAGGGAGGAGGTTCTTTCAAGAACTCGAGGGAAGGAGACCTCCTTGATTTGGGTATTTGAGCTCCATAGCTCAAAGGACCCACTTCAGGTGTTTAGCATTGTATATTTTTTCACCACCAACACCTAATAAAGGGATAATTTTGTGTTTGTGTTATTAGGTTGTTTTCTCCATCGACCTTTTGTATTTTTAATCCTTTTTTTGGTTTTTTTTCTTAGTGTTGTATGCTTAGTTTTCCCTCAAACTTAGTTTACATTATGTTAAATTTGTTCCACTAACAGTAGAAAATCAATTTTCCCTGTGATCTTGTGCAGGTAACAACCAAATTGCTAAAGAGGTGTATTTTGGTACACCCTTGCACCAAAAACACTACCAGAGGGGGTTCCAATCAAAGATGCCCTGATAAAGGAAGATTCTATAATGACGATAGTGTGACTTCCTCTACGCCTGAATGGCGGGAGGCCTAGAACTCCTCCCTCTAATGGTGGGAGGTTTAAGAAATACCTAGATCGACGGGGTCACGTTGGGTCCCCTATAGTGTCGATTAGTGTAATCTTATTGGTGTTTTTTATTTGTGGGGAAGGATGATATCTATCAAAGAAATAACATTATCACATACATAAAACCAAGCAAAAAATGGAAAGGTAATTTTTCTCTTTAAATTTAAACTATGTGATCAATCAAGCAAAAAATGAGGTTTCTGTTTTTTTTGCCTATGATACCACAAGCCTATATAGACCTGATCGTCCTCACACTCTCATGGTAACTGGACCTTACGTAGATAACTTGTGATGGGTACTAGGGCCAATGTCCCAAAAGAACTGGCGATGCCTTCCAACAGTCGATTAATCAAGAAAGGTAATGGTATGAGGATCTAGTGTTGACTGCACCGTCACGTATAGGGAAAGGATGCCCTAGATTTTTGCGACTAAATTACCTTGGTCCCACGTGAGCATTCGATTCTTTCACTTATTGGTAATATGTTACCAATACCAAGCAATAGATGGGTCGGGTAGCCATAAATAGTACCACACGCACTAGACCTAAGTCAAACCCCCTCTCAATCAGGTCTCTGTAATGATCATGTAATTGTTTCTGTGGGCGGATTCTACACTCTCATGGTAGTTCAAAATTATTTTGAGAAAGAATTCATATTCCAACCCAGGTTCAACAAGAGGTTCAAGGGAGGCAGAGATTACTTGCTCTCTATATTTAAAATTTTTACCCCAGTCCCAAGCCTAATGCAAAAATTGAACAAATATTTTATCTAGACAAGAGAATTGTAGATTATGGGCCACTTACTCCTCCTAATTAAACTATGTTTTCTGAATATGAATTAGAAAAAATTAGCTTGAAAAAGGAAAAATATGTGGAATTGGGTCACTTACTCATTTTCTTAGTTAAGCTATGTGTTTTTTCAAATAAGAAAAATTAATAGCTATACTAGTAGTGTTTAGTGTAAGAATAATTATCCTAAAACATAAAAAAGGAGAATAGTGGTGAAGGAAAGTCTTTTTGGGTTTCCAATCACCTACAAAACAGAAAAATTATAGTCGTTTTTTTCTTTCTATAAATACAATGTGGGTTTTTTACCCAAAGGCGCGGTGTGCATGTTTGTCTAAGTAAAAGGCGCGCTATTGTGAAAGATAAAAAAAATGGTTTATCTGCCTTTTAGAAAAAAGAATAAATGCCTTGAATAATTCACAGAGAGTATCTGAATGCATTGCAGCTGGTTGTGTAGGGAGGATGTCTTGCAAAAACAACAAATAACCAAGAAAAAGAATCGAGTATGGTCGTCAATCATGTGGTGGTGTTTTTGTTACACAAGTGTACCAATAGACACCTCTACCAGTTGGTTGCTACATGTAGAAGATCATAGAGAAGATTATGGTGATGTTAATGAACAAATTGAAAGAAATGTAAGACAAAACTCATAAGGTAAGCAATGCATATAATAACATGAACTTAACCAAAAAAAGCATAATATAATAATTCTCAAATGGAGCAACAAACCACTACAAACATATGGAGAAAACTCCCTTTAGTGGTTGTTGGTGGTATGAAGAATACAATGCTATCACTCTTACGATGAGTCCTTTGAGCTATGGAGCTCAAATACTCAACACAAGGGCATCCCTCTCCTTGGTTTCCTTGCAAGTATCTCCTCCCTCTCTTAAAAGGATTGTGATCACTCTCTTATGATGTAGCTCTCTTCTTCACTAGGATGTTAGATGGCCAACATACTAGTCTCTCCAATCCTCTTACTTCAACACTTGCAAGTTGGTTTTCTATGATAGAAATTTGGCCAGCATAACAATGTGTCTCCCTTTACTCTTCCCATGGTGAGTTTATATAGAATTTTTTTAACTCTCTTCACTCTCTTGGGTCAAGATTGATAATGATCCAAGAGTAGGACAAGGGATTCCTCTATGTGTTGCATACCTTTTCAACGTGGCTTGAATTCAGTTTTCCTTGACTGTAATTGACAGAGAATCATCTTTACCAAGTGCGTAAAGTAGTCATGGATGGTGATTTTTCACCATTTTCAAGACAGCGTGACTATCGAAGGATAAAGTGCGTTGTGCCCAAAAAGCGTTTGCTACCTGTGCATTGTCCGCCAATTTCTGACTGAACCTTAGGAAAATAATTAAATTTATTGCCTTCATAATGTATTTTTGCTTGAATATCTTTATTTTTACTTTTTTATTGAAATTTTCTAATGTCTTTTTCCTGTATGATTTTTTGGTGTTAACATACATAACATTCACTATTAGACTGAAAATCTACCTGCTTCCTACCCTTACGCATTAGATGATTTCATTGGCTCCTCCTGGTCACTTTCCATCTATATTAGAACCACAAACATCGCTCCAAGAGATTCAATAGGGTTCCAAGCATCATGTTCATCCTGAGTAGAATATTTTTTTATTCCAAATACCTCCTTGAGTAATTCGAGGGCTACATTTTCCAATGTAACCTCAATGTTGTCCACTTTCATAGTCAAATTTTCTAATTTGCTAGCTAGGTTATCTCCTATATTTTGGAGAAGCTAAACAATCACATGCATGTCCTCCAATTGATGAGTGACCAAAATGAAGTGGGAGTGGGACTTTGTTATATGTCATTTTTTCCCCATGACGTTTGACTGTTCATATGGGTCTATCACCATCCATATCATGTTCCCTTAGAGGTCAAAAACACCAATGTTCCTAAATCAAGTCTTGGAATTGGAGAAAATCTCTTTAAAACCCTTAAAATTATCCCTGCGTGGTTTTTCTAGCCTTTCCGTGCACATGCGCTAATATTTTTTCCATAAAATGCAGAAACTCCTGCACTTTTTGCCACTATTACCTGTGCACCCCCATGAAAAGAAAATAAAATATTTTAGAAGCCTAGTTGGTCGAATATTCTCCCAAATGGAAGCTCCTAGAGTCACGATTAGTTTGAGGTTCATCCCTCCACTCATGGAGCTTATCCCTTGGTCCATGGAGCTCAAATCCCTTCATGAGAGGAATAAATCCCCCTCTTAATGGAGCTGAAACTACCTCCATTTCCCCATAAATTGAAATCAATTTTTAGGTTGAAGGGTAGATACCAATGCAATTAGAGACTAATCTATACAATTTCTAAACTGAAGAGAGTTCATAAGAGTGCATACTTTCTACACTAGTGAGTTTTTTTTTCATGAGAATGATCACACCATTTTTCCTATAACTCCATGCTGGTAATTAGAGAGGAAGGCTTATCAGACTGAAGGAGAACGATTTTTCAGGAACCCGTGAGAAATCTGTAGAACATCAAGGCATCAAGTTGTAAGATTACTCTTTTTATTCAAGATAATACATATGGATCTCTTTTTCTCATTGCTTTGTTTCTATGCTTATTGGAATAATGTCAATACCTAGACTCCTTGATCACTAAGTTGGATTAGAATCTTCTGATTATTATATATTTAAGATGATTTGATTCTTTTTCTTTGTCACTAAGTGAGATTTTTCCCTAGTTTATTGCTACTCTATGAAAAATATACCTTCATTTGCATTACCTTACTAGTTATGATTTTGTCTTTTTGAGCCATTAGGATCATTGCAAACCTTACTTTTATGAAAACTTGTTCCCTTTTCATTTGCAAACCTTGAAGAGATTCTAGCTTACTGAAGCCTGATTTAACACCAAAGTACTTTTGAATGTTTTTATTTTTGCTGAGATAAGTGGAAATTTTCTTAATCTGATCACAATTAAGAGAAAATCATCCTCAAACATTCTAATAGAATTCATAATTAGAATTTTCTTTGATTCTGAAATTTATGCTTTTAGAGTTTTTAGAGATTGTTTTCTTTTGGAAATGGATTGTTTATTGAATTGTAGTTTTTGATTTGATTTTTAAAGTAATTTTATTTCAAAAGAGTAATTGATCATTCTTGCAAATAGAGTTCTTCATGTAATCGTATTCTTTTCAAAAAGGATTTTGTTTATGAATGAAAGATTTTTTGTTTTGGAAATTGATAAATATCTCAAATTTCCCTTTAATAAGATTCATTGAAAAGAAAGAGGTGCACTTCTCATTTATTTGCATATAGAGTATTTTTGAGTCGGGTCACAAACATCATTAAAGTTTCAAGTCCATACCCTTTGTCTTAAGTAACAACCAAATTAATACACCACCTTAATAAAATCAATCTAGATATTATACATTTTCTAGGGCTCATTCCACCAACATAACTTAGGCTAGTGTTTTGGAATAGATTGTAATAAACATTCCAAAATAGTTTAAACAAACAAGTAGAATCTTGCGGTAGTAATATCCAATTGTTGCATTTGTTCTCCAGGAAGCTCTTCTTAAAAGAGTCAAGCACGAGATCATGTCAGACCCAGTGAGGTAATCGTACCTATCTCAATGGAAAAGATAGAAGA
This sequence comes from Pinus albicaulis, assembly GCA_034641835.2. NCBI lineage: Eukaryota > Viridiplantae > Streptophyta > Pinopsida > Pinales > Pinaceae > Pinus > Pinus albicaulis. The sequence continues at coordinate 1,268,513,109 of CM076579.1, forward strand.
TGTGCACATAATGAAAATGGTAAACCTTAGATTAACCATTGTCTAGGAGCCTGGGGTCACTTGTTGGCACCTCATATTTACCATGTCGAGGAGCCTTCAAGGGGGTTGATTTTTATACTCTGCCCTTGTGTGTATATAGGATCGTAGACTGTTCCCCCAAGTATATTTGTTTCATTTGGTGACCTTAGTGACCATAATCTTCAGGTTTTTTCCTAAGGTGATGGTGGAGGGAAGGTCCCACAATACCTAGAATAGACATTCGCTAGACTCACTTGGACTTTCTAGAGGGTACTCTTCACTTTGAGATGGCATAATTGGAGGGACTTGCACCGGGTTTTTTTCAATAAGAAGGTTGTTGGGGTAAATGTTCCAACCACCAATTTTTCCACATTAAATTTCTACGACATTGGATTTCATCACCAACTAGTGTTTTTAGTGTGGAAACATATTTTTTGTGTGTAGATTGTCTCATAGATTTTGTAGGCGAATGTTCAAATTTCTTGTTTCCTTAGTGACCTTAGGTCTATTTTGTTGATTTTTTTTTTGATTTTGTGTGTTAAACATTAGCCATGGCTGAATTACCGAGACACTCTCGGAGAATGCAAGGGAAACCACCTGAGTATACACCACGTCTATTAGAAAAGCTTAAATCTAAAAGAGGTCAACAATCAGGAACGAGTTATACTTAACAAGAGGAAAAATAAGTAATTATACATCTCAATTACGAAGGAAATCAACCTCAGAGAGAAGAAAAACTAGAAATTTCAGAAACAGTTGAGTTTGCAACCAGTGAATTTTCAAATAGTCAACTTATTGAACTTGAGATATCTGAACCTGAAACTAAATCTACCTCATCTCAGTCAACTTAGGAGCTCATAGCTTGAATACCTGGCCGTCCTCGTTCACCTCGAGTGAAGTTTCCCATCACTGAGAACCTTCCTCCTGGCTTGATTAGTATTGAAGAGATTACTGACACAAAAGAAGTGATTGTACTTCCTTTGCGTCAAGAATATTTAGATCTAAGGCATAGAAAATCGATTTATAATTACAACCCTTTTAAACCAGACCCTTATCATTCTTAGTTAACCAAATTTCTACATAATTCTACTCTCAATTATTCACCACCCCATATTCCTTTTTACTCCATACCCAGAGGTAATTACATGCCTTCATCAAAAATGTCTGGTGAGTCATCCATGTTTTCTTCTTCGCCAGAATATTTTTTGTATGGTGGTCCATCAGTTCCTACTGGATACCATTCTCTCTCTGGTACTTTCTCAAGAGCATCTCCTTCTTCTAAAATACTTGCACAATCAACTAGTCCCAATGAATCTGATACCAAAAATTTAACAACGAAAAAAGTATACATGATGTTTGGAAATATTCATTTACCTGACCCTCAAGGTAGAAATTTACCACCTCGGGGGTAGTATACTTAGGATACATTGCTTTAAAATGCTCTATACGATGTCCTTTGTACACCATTTACTTCAATTTTTTTTTTTTTTTTTTTTGTATCTTTTCAAGTTTAATGCTAATAAGGTACTCTCTTATTACGTTGTAGGTTTAAACAACTTTTATTTTCAATTACTATTCATATATCAACTCTATCTCACAACATTAGAATTTATTTGATTTGTAATAATTATAATTACATTAGACATAACCTAATGTTTTTATTTTATCACCCGCCACTTCCATATTCCATATTCGTTGTATATCATCAGCCTTTGAACCTTCAATAGATTCATATCGATGGGGTCGATTCGGTTCTACATGAGTACCATATTATTATATTTCTACGGACCTGTGGGAATCCATTCGGTCATTCACGTTTCCCCTTCGTTGAGAACATATAACCTTAGTGGGATTTGATTTACCCCGTCGATAATTATGCGAGTCTGGAATTCGGTCCTTCCTTTTCATTTCCCTCTTGTCAACATTTATATGAATTTGGGTTTTTTTAAATTGACCTCCACGTAATTACAAATTTATAAATATGTTCAACGAAATTGGGAATGGCGACGTCAATCTGTCTTCCACGAGAACTTTCATAAGATCTTTAATCTCGTCGTAAAGGTTATAATTGGTCTCGTTCCATTTGTGATCATGTGTTTTTGTTCCACGTAATACTGGATTCATTCCACCAGCTTACTTCATTCCCAAAGAAATTTCCACGGCGTGGCCAGATCGATATAACATTTATTTCACTGCTTGTCATATTTAATATTGAACGGATGGTGTACATGACCTATTAACTCCTCGATCTGTGGCTTCACCCTTAGGATCTCGCTAGGTGGACGACTCAAATGTATCTGGCCATTAGGTTTTCGTTGTTTGATTCATGGAACATTGATATAAATCGAGCATGTTATTTGCTCGGCAGTTCTTTTACCTCCCTATTTGTTTGGTTTATCTCTTGACAGTGAGTTTCAACGCCATGGACGCTGTGTGTGATTCGTTTCAGTCTTCGCCTTATCCCTGTGCTTTAATTTTCTCTTTCGGTAAGATCATTTTAGAGTTTTGTAAAATTTCGTTCTATTATTACCATTTCACAGGCTTCCCATCTTTGGTTTAGAATTTCGCTCATTGCTTCGTGCCGGTGCTAAGATTTTGGATCATCATTTACTATCGTCCGGTCTAGATTATGATATGTATAACGAGTTTCTATATTATTTTTGCTAAGAATGTGTTTTCTTCACTCCAGGGATTCGATTGGCTTGGTTTTCTTTCCTAGCCTTTGCGTTTCCTTGTGTCTATTCTCAGAAGTGAGACTGAACGTATGCTATCATGGCTTCGTAGCCCTACCCTCCACTTTACTCTCAACTGAAGGTGGTTACGAGGGTATTAATTTGGCGCTATAATGACTCTATTCTTCTCGGCACTCTGGTTAGTTAAAAAAAAAATTCTTCGACCAAGCATAGGACGCAATTGCTATTGTTCGTTCTCTAGAGGATTATCTTTGTTATTCGACTTTTAACTGCCAACCTCTATTTATGAAAATTCCATATTTATATGTAGCAGGTTAAGGATGGAATAGGGGTTTCTCCCTTACCAGGTACTATTTCCTTCTCAGTCATTATTTTTACTTTGTTCATGTTATTCTTACTCTCCATGTTCGGCGTCGTATTTATATTGGGGTTTTATCTCTCGCAGGTAATTTCGACTTGCGTCGTGTTCTCCTTCTCAAAATACTGAGAGACGTGACTCCCTTAGACATTAAAATTTGTTTCCTCATGCTACTTGCAGGTTAGTATTCACCGAACTCTGTCAGAAGAAATCCGTTCTTCTCTCCTGGTTATATAATTTATCTTTCGACAGTTAAAAATTGTATTGATACAGTTGTAATTATTTTGACAACTATAATTGTTAAATCCAACCCTGAATATTCATTTATCTCTATTCATGGAACATTATAAGGCTGTTCTTGGATTTGTTATATATATATATATATATATATACCTCGGTCATTACTGGATTTTCATAATACCCATTTTGATTCCGGTTATTATTATTATTATTATGTTCTAGCAGTACTCTCTCCTTGCTCATTTTGACTTGGTTGTAACTTAATACTTAACTGATGGCATTTTAAATTTTATATAGATCTATATACACATATCCATCATTCTGTGTAGTTTATTGCCTTCAAGCTCTCAGGCCATACAATTGTTAAACTATATTCATAAATATGGTGATATTCGAATGAATAATATACTGTCATATAGAGTTTCCTATTCCAGGAGAACATAGCTTCGGTGGTAGTAAATTTTAGATATCTGAATGTATTCTATGGTTTTATTCTTCTGGCATAATATTCTCAATTTCTTTCACTAGTTTATTAAGCTGACCCTAAAGTCCAAGTTCACAGTTTCCTTTTTCTGGGTAATTTAAATAACCAGAGTGACATAATTATCTGTAACAGAATGGTACAGTAGTTCTATGCAGGTAATTGAGGAATTAATTTGTTATGAATTTGCACAGAATATTTATCCAAAATATCTACAGGGATGAATGCATCTATATTTCTATTTTTATGTTTAGAAGACATTTGTATTTATAATCTACTATTTTACCCCCTTGACTTGGGTTCTCATGATAGACTAGGATACATATATTTCAATATGCCATGCTGTGGTGAATATGCATGTTGGATATTTACTTAACTTTCTTTGTATTTTAATTCTATGCTCTAATATTAGAATGGTTCCATAAGATAACTGTCAATGATCAGTCTTTTGCAAATTATTAGTTGCTTCCTTCTGCTATAGTATTTGTTGCTTACATGCAACTTCCTTGACCATTGAATTTCTGGTTACCTATGAATGGTGTGTTGACCCTGAGGTCAGTTTATACAATCTCTCCTTCCATTCTTTCATGCGCAGTGTAAATTACAATTCATCTCCTACTATTTTCCAATATAGTACAGGAAACTCAGATTTCTCTCTCTTATGTATGTATATATTAGAATCATTCTAGGAAACAGAAGCAGATTAAAACTAATTCACAAATTTTTCCTGTGAAGAGATAAGTATCCTCAGATTTAAACCAACACTGGTTTAGAGACTCTGTTGGATTCTACTTCACAGATTCAAATTCCTTATGATTAATTCTGTTAAATGTAGAATTTATATTCTAATATACAGTCAACTTTTATATGTAGCCAATTCATACTATATGAAGTAAACACATCGATAAATTTAGAGACATACCACTCATGCAATTGACCAACCTCCCAACCTTAGAGTCCTTCTGTCTCCCAGAACTCACCCCCGAGCTGAGATCATCTCCTAGAACAGATCAACCTCTAATCTGTTTAGGAGCAGCTTATTTAAGCTATTGTTCCCCAAAGCATGTTTCTAATTCTGCGTCTAGAATCTCAGGATGCTTTTCTTCCTGTTTGCCTAGGCTTCCCATTTTAGGGATTCTTTAAAGCTGTTTTATGCTTTTCCTCAGCTTTTCCAGCTTTTTACCTCTTCCCAACTACTTTCCTCATCATTAGGGAAATTCAGATTTTTCCTCAAAAATCTAAATTTAAAAATTAATTTCTTTCAAGGATTTTTGAAAGATTGTGGGGAAATATTTGCCTCATCCATCCTCATGGATTTAGCAAGTGATCTCATAAATCTCATTTTGGTCAATCTGCACCACATCATTTTATTCATTTCCTCAATTTAATATTTAATTACATTCACAAAATATTTATCCTTTGGGGTGCACTGCCCTTAGGATTAAAGTTCAAATGTCTAACTTTGAAATTCAAACACATGAATTGGGGGTGTTACATATTCCCCCTCTAAAAATAAACACCATCCTCGGTGTTGTTATTCAACTACTAGAGTTCATTTTGCAAATAAAAATGGATATTTTTCCATCATTTCAGCTTCTCTTTCCTAGGTAGCTTCTTCAGCAGTAAAGTGCTTCCACTGCACCTTTACTCTTGCTACTGTTCTGCTTCTCAATTCAATTTCTTCCCGCTCCAATATTTGTAGCGGTTCTGGCAGAAACTCCCCTTCTGGTTCCACCTGTACAACATTCCAATCAACTATGTGAGAAGAATCATGCACATATCCTTTCAATAATGAAACATGAAATACATCATGAAATCTAACATGGGGTGGTAAGGCCAGCTTGTAAGCCACTGGTCCCACCCTTTATAATACTTCGAAAGGACCACAGTATCTAGGGGCCAGTTTTGCACAACTTCCCGCATAAAGGGTACTCTTTTTGGTTTAATACGCAAATACACATGCTCCCCCACTTTAAATTCTCGGTGCACTCTTATCTTATCAGCATAATTCTTCTGGCGATCTTGTGCTGTCTTGATGTTTCTTTGTATCTATTTGACAATTCTTTCCATCTCTTGTAAAGCATCTGGTCCCAACATTAGTTTATCTTCTGGCTGACTCCAGCTCAAAGGAGTACGACACTTCCTTCCATACAGTGCCTCAAACAGACTCATTTTGATGGAGGATTGGTAGCTGTTATTATAGGAAAATTCAGCTAAATGCAAGTAATCTTCCCACTTTGATGGTCTATCCATCACATACATTCTCAGCATGCCCTCCAAAATTTGATTAGTTCTTTCCGTTTGACCATCTGTCTGAGGGTGGTAAGTAGTACTAAAATTTAATTTAGTGCCCATACCTCCAAATAGCCCTTTCCAAAAGGCGGCTGTAAACTTAGCATCTCGATCAGAAACAATCACCTTTGGCACCCCATGGAGCCTTACTACCTCCTTCAGGAACACATTCGCTACTTGAGCTGTCCCAAAGGTAGATTTCACTGGTATAAAATGTGCAGCTTTTGTTAAAGTGTCTACTAATACCATTACTGAATCATGTTGGTGTTTGGTTTTGGGTAATCCTATTATGAAATCCATGGAAACTGTGTCCCATTTCCATTCTGCAATTGGTAAAGGGTTTAAAAGACTAGCAAGATGCTGATGTTCAACTTTGATTAGTTGATATTCCATGCATCTGCTTAAATATTCTGCTATATCTCTCTTCATTCCTGGCCAGAACAACTTCTTTTTCAGGGATGTTAACATTTTCTTATATCCTAGATGTCCTGCATATGGATGTTTGTGGTACTCATCCAAAATTTCCCTTTTTAAGGACTCTACATTGGGAATATACAATCTGTTTTTATAACAGATCCGCCCTTTTTGGTTTTGAGTGAGATCAATTTTCTCCTTTTTCTATAATTTCACCAGAAGTGTTTCATAATTTGGGTCTTGGTTTGTTGCCTTATTCACCAAATCTTCTACATCAATCTGCGCACTACTTCCAATGCTATTGATATTTTGACAAGCATTTCTGCTCAGTGCATCAGCAATTTTATTTTCTTTCCCTCTAATATGTTTTATATCCATATCAAATTCACTTAGAAAAGACAGCCATCTGGCTTGTCTAGCATTCAAATCAGTTTGGGAAAAGAAATATTTGAGACTAATATGATCAGTCATCAATGAATTTTTTTTTCCAAGAAGATAGTGTCGCCACATTTTCAAAGCATGGATAACAGCTGCTAATTCTAAATCATAGGCACTATAATTCTGTTCATGTATCTTCAGTTTCCTAGATTCATAGGCAATAACTGAATTTTCCTGCAAAAGAACTCCTCCCAATCCCTCTCTACAGGCATCCGTACATACCACAAATTCTTTGTCAGGATCTGCAATCTTCAGTATAGGGGCTGTAGTAAGTTTTAGTTTTAATTGGTCAAAACTATTTTGGCATTTTTCAGTCCATTCAAATTTGACACCTTTCCTTTGTAATGACGTGATGGGATGTGCTATGGTAGAAAACCTCTCTACAAATCTGCGATAATAGCCTGCAATCCCCATGAATGATCTCACTGCTAAAACATCAGTTGGTACAGGCCATTCTTTTATAGCCTTTATCTTTTCAGGGTCAACAGCAAGGCCTTGTTCAGAAATAATATGACCCAAATATTGGATCTTATCTTTATAAAACTCACATTTGCTAAACTTGGCATATAGCTAATTTTCCTTTAGAGTTTGCAATACTATCCTCAAGTGTTCTTTATGTTCCTCCTCACTTTTTGAATAAACTAAGATATCATCTATGAACACAAGGACAAATTTATCCAAGTACTTGTTTAACACACTATTCATTAGGCACATAAATGTGGCAGGGGCATTTGTCAAACCAAAAGGTAGGACTACAATTTCATAGTGACCATACCTGGTTCGAAAGGCTGTTTTGCTGATGTCTTCTTCCTTAATTCTAAGCTGGTGATAACCAGTCCTTAAATCAATTTTCGAAAATACTGAAGCTCCTCTCACTTGATCAAAAAGATCATCAATTCTAGGCAAAGGGTATCTATTTTTAATGGTCAACTTATTCAGTTGACAATAATCAATGCACATCCTAAAAGTTCCATCTCTCTTTTTCATGAACAACATCGGTGCTCCCCAAGGAGATACACTCGGTCTGATATACCCTTTATCTAATAGTTCTTTCAATTGCATTTTTAGTTCCATCAGTTCAGGAGGACTCATTCGATAAGGCGCTCGGGAGATAGGTGTTCTAAGCTTCCCGGGTCGATTAGAGAGTAATTGCTGATTTGGGGGGAGAAGATGAGGATTTCCTTTGGAAAGACTTCCTTAAATTCTCTTATTACTAGTACATCATCCGATAATTCCTCCTCGGTTTTTTGTTCTGTTTCTTCCACCTTCTTTGCGTAAACTTGGTATCCTTTCTCTTTGTATACAGCAGGCAAACAATTCAGAAATCTTTGAACTTTTGCCTTTTCTTCCCTTATGTAGGGTACATATCTCAACAGATTTTTAAACTTAGTAACAAATTCATCAATAGTGAGATGTCCCAATCTAAGTTCGTGAAATTCTTTGGCTTTATCATCATAGTAACGTTCATTTAGGTAGCGGTTTTTGAACTTAACTTGGAAATCTTCCCAGGTAACTATCTTTTCATCAATGGTGTTAGCGCTCAAATCTACCTCGAGCTGAAATGAAGTAAACTCAAGGCAACACCAAACCACGCTCGCCCTCGTAGCTCCCAGCCTACGGACGGAGAAGAATCTCTCCGTCAATCTCGAGAAAATGAGCAATAGGATGCGAGATGACTTATAATAAGAACTGATTTTAGGCTAGTAAAGAGATAGGTATGTTTGTTTTTTTTTTGGTTTTTGGGTTTTCGTTGGAGAAATGGGAAAACATATTTTGGGTCCGGGGATAAGGTCAGACCTTTGCAGATTTCAAGATGGGGCGAGGTAGGTGAATATCTTGATGCTTTTGATTGGATATATGGACAGATTAGACCGACGAGGAGCTGAAGAGGGCAAAGAAAAACTTGGATCCTCTCCAAACAGCTGAAAACATATAGAACTAACTGAATTCAAAGGCCAAGCACGCAAACAATGGATTCAACCTTATTCACTCATTCAATTTAGTTCGAAGCATAATGAAAGGATGGCATACATTAAACATGAAGAAACTTACGGTAAACAAAAAAAACACCATCAAGAACGGAACACCACAAGGATCCCAACAAGTGCCGCAAAACCCCTGATCTTTCCTTAGCCAAAATATGAAAAGTATGTACAATGATATCAAAAGTATCCCAAGAGTCCAACCTCTCCAACCTCTGAAAATGATTGAGAAATTACAATATATAGATCACTCTAACACCTTTTCCCACCTCTAGGGGTCGAATTCCCTCTTCAGGGATCAGTTTCAACCAATTCTAATCATGGAACTACAATCTAGGCAGCTAACAACTTGCCTCTAAAAGAGTGGAAACTGATCCATTACATGATTTTTTACCCTTTTGAGAGTGAATCTTCTAGAAGAGATAAAAATAAGCCAAAGTTACATGTCAAACATGAAATTTACATCATAAAAACTCAAAAATTCCATCCACAAGCAAAACTGGTCCATACTAGGCGAAAATCTGAGCTGGCAGCTGAAAATTCAGGAAAAATTTTAAGTGGGTCGCTCTTGAGCCGAGTGGGTCGCGCGTTTTCCAGCCTGAATTTGAGGTACTTCCCGGCATCCAAATTGAGCTCATGATAGCTCGTTGGAAAGCCCTGGATGTTGACTATTCAACCCAAGTGGAATTTCTGAATTTGGAGCTCATTTGACCCTCCAAAACCTCATTCTCCCAGAGGTACTTCCTGCTGGTGCAAAAGGTGGCAGCAAGGTGGTTTTCATGGTGTTTTTGAGCTCTTTGACCATCCAGATTTTGATGAAATGCTTAGTTGACTTTTGAGGATGCATAACTAACCATGAAAAATCCAAAAATGCAAAAATTTCCTCCAGCAAGTGTCCCAAAAAAAAGTGAGCGCATGAGTGCGCGACCCGCTTAACTGCAAAACCTGTTTTTGAGACCAAAAATTTGAAAATGACAAAATTTTCTCCGAATTTGCCCAAATTCGGAGCGGAGGTCCTCCATCATGTATCTTGCTCAGTCAATGAAGCCTCGGCCAAAATCCGGAGTGGATCAGGCATTTTCCGCCATTTTAGTGCTCTCCTGGTGCATGCAGCTCCTGTGGTGAAAACACTGTCTCGGTTGTATGTGTTGGTCTCTATCATGATCCTGTGAATGTACCTACGCTGATGAAGAAGGCGAGACCCCTTCCACGCCATGTGGAGATAGTACTCGTGTTGCTGATGAAGTCAACGAGACCCCTTCCACCCCGGGTGGAGATAGTACTCATCGTGATGTTGAAACAAAGCTCTGTGGCTTCTCTGATATGTTACCACTACTGGTGCACTGGTATGCTCCATCTCAGTGCATCAACCTCAACGATTGAGTCACTATCCGACTCCTGCTCATACTCTGACTCTGTCTCTGACATGGCTTTGAACAAGATATGTGCAATATGTATACTGATATAGATGCAGTGAAAGAAAAGTTATAATGTATGTTCAACACCCAATAGATATCACCCACTGCCAAAGTATCATAGGAGAACAAAATTACAATGAAGATGGATCTGTTTTAGTGGCATGAAAACTATCATTGCTTTGACCATAAGTGAGTTTCACAAATGAATTCCAGCTGCAAAGTATGGGGCAAGCTTTTTGGAATGATGGGCAGAGTTTGTCAAAGAAGCAAACAAGTAGAGGACTGTGTTTATGAACTGGAGAACATGGAGAAGACCATGACCATAGTGACACAAATTACTATCACAATGGTAATATAATGATAACAACAACAATGGTGATATTATGGTAATGAGGGCTATAGATTAGTCGACATAAGACTGTGCAAAATATGAAAGAGCATGAACAGCAGCAACAAGATGATAACTGAAAGTGTGAGGATCATCTATACAACGTGCTAGGGTGTGAACATCTCCACCATTTGAAGGTTTTCAAATTTTCCACAAAACTGCCCATACAATTTCAAAACCCTTGAGAAATCATTTGCATGGTGAATGTAGGGTTTTCTCCAAGCATGGCTTATTGCCCAACATCAATAATATCATAATCATGCTAAAAATCCATTGAACAATGATTAAAACCTGTTTGGAAGCTTTTGGAGTCGATTAGAATCAAAACTGGGCACAAAACACAAATTTCTGGGCTTTGTTGTTTAAGTAGGTCGCTCCCCCCAAGTGGGTCGCTCCCATTCATTTTTACACTGGCTGAAATGCTCAAGTGGGTCGCTCTTGCCTCTTGCCACATAGTGCATTTTGCAGGAAGCGTTTGGAGGCCTTATCGGTGTCCAAATCGGGCGTGTGATAGCTCGTTGGAAAGATATTGGAGTCTAATTTCCAACACAAGTGGAATTATTCAATTTGGATTTCATTTACCCTGTCAAAAATCAAATCTCCCAACACTAGTCAAAATGATCAGAATGAGGCTGCCTCAAGGCAGAGTGCTGTTGCAGTCAACTTTTGAAGGTCTTCCTCAACTCCAAATTGAGCTCATGATAGCTCATTGGAAAGGTATTTCGGTCTAGTTATCATTTGACTCATCATGAAAGTCATTTGGCCAACCATGATAGGAGAAATCTTGATTTTCCCAAGGTCACTTCAGAGGTGCATTCAATTCTCCTGAGGCAACGGTATTTTTGACATTTCTCCAAAACCATGATACCTGTGTAAAAAGTGAAGGAGGTTTTTCTTTCGTAGCATTTTTTGAACAAAAACCTCTCTCATTTTTCCAAAATTCATCTTTTATTGCTCTGAAACCTCTTTTGAGTGAAGCTTACCCCGATGTGTGAAACAAGGAATGTTGTCGAAATGAAGCGAAATGAAGGGGATAGGGGGCTTCTAAATTCTTGGGGAAATTTTGGGAAGTAGGGAGAGATGTTAGGAAGCAGGGGGGAGTGGAATCACAGAGATTGAGTGAGGGGAAGGGGTCCAAAAGGGCAAAACACAGGCCTAGCCTAGGAAATTGCCAAGTTTTGGCTAGAAACTAGGGTTTGTGCAAAAATGAGGAATTTGGGGGATCTCAGTGATGGGGAGTGTTTAATTAGGTGAATTAATGATAGGGGAAGGTGTATGAACATCAGGATACAAGTTTTTTGATGATTTGACCATCCAAGAGAAATTACCTCCAAAACCCTAGGAGAGGGAAATGGACCTTACCTAGGCACAACTGAAGCATGAACGAGATGTAAAATGACTCTTTGGAACCTGACATGACGATGAAAACCCTATGAATGATGGTACACTCAGCTGAATGGTGACATGGACTGACATTTGGACAAATTTGAAAAGAGTGAAAACCAACCCTAGACCTAATGCCTAGTGATCAAATTTTGCTTGAAGACTCATTGAAATGACAAAAATTTGACCTTGACACCTTAAAATCACTTTGTAAGAGCATGTTTGATCACTGAAGGAAGGCTGCAAAGGCTGACTCTAACATTGGCTCCAATGGGGATGGTAGCTCCAACGCCGTGGAGGTGCCAAGAACGGCAGATCTTTGGGAGAGCAGACCAGTGCTTTATCCATTGGGCCATGGAATCAAAAACTCAAACTGAAATGCATGACTGAAAACTGATGACAAAAATTGACTCTCACTCAACTAAAAACTGACTCGATACTTAACACAACTGACAAACTGAAAAAGATGCTCAAAGTAGAGCTTATTCAATACAACCTACTCTAATTGTACTTTACACCACCCGATCAACTGTAATGGAACAGCCAATGCAACCATGTAAGCATGCTGGCTGATGTTTGATTTCTTCCCACATGCTTGCTTATGAACAACGAGAAATAACTACTAAAAGGCAACTCCCATGGAAACTTTGAACCAAGTGGACTGCTGATAAACTTGCAAAGCATAAATTGACTGGATGACTGCAAGAATATTGCGAATGGATCTTCATAAACATAGCTCTGGTCCAAATAATATCCATACCTTGATCTTAAACTTTTCCACACATCTGCGGTGCTTTTCTTTGGTGATTGCAGCAAGCTGTCAAAAGGATCCTGAAATTCATGAAAAATGAAACTTTGTTGCTGATTCCAGACTGAACAAAAGCCTCCTTTATCAATCTCCTCATATGAATGGAAATCTTGACATGTGCTATGCAATGAACAATCTGTTAAACAAGACAATGAAGGTGACCTTTGAACAAGATTATCATCAACATTCTTTTCCAGCACATGGTTAGCTAATGGAGCAAAATTTTTATAACAAACATCATCCAACACATGAGCAATGGGATCATCAAAAACTTGAGAAGAGTGCTGTAATGTATCCATTGAAACTGTATGACCTCCTTCTGGTTGTTCATCTTTTCCTTGAGATATATTATGAAGATGCTGCCTTATAAACTGAAATGCTTCAAAACAAAAGGGTATAGAATCTTCCTGCATCATCAAATTATGTATTTCATCTTCCACAACTTCATCTGTAATCTGACCTTCAATTGCATTAGATGGCTGCAAATCTGATGCTACAAGCTGCTCAAAAATCTCGTTATCTGTCTCATCCTCAACATTAACACTGAGAGATTGCTGATTTCCTATGGGTTGCTCATTTGAAGATTTACTATGCAATTTTTTTCTCAAAAACTGAAATGATTCAAAACATAAAGGTACGGAGTCACCTTGAATCATTAAATCATGTGTGCCCACTTCCAAATCTTCAGCTGCAACTTGACAATCAATGACTTTCGAGGGCTGAAAATCTGAATATGAGAAGTTTTGAACAAGGCTTTCATTGCCCTCTAGATGGTCCAAATCAAGGCTTGTTGACGTTTGATTTTTGATTGCATGAAAGTTATCTCTAATGAACTGAAACGAATCAAAACACAAAGGCAAAGATCCTTCACTTACATCAAAATTTTCTGCACTTTCCTCATCATTGCCATAGCTGATATGCATCGGTTGATCACTGTACTCGAGCTGCTGAAAGTGAACTTCCTCCTCGCACAAACTAGCTGCTGATTTGTCTGCAAGATTAGATTCTTTTTGGAGAACATAATCATCATCATACTGATCAAATTGAGGCAATTCATCATCAAACATACACATCATATCAACAGCTCTCTCTTCTTTACAATGATCTATAAAACAATCACTATGACTACTGGGATCAGAAACAAAATGTTTTGGGTCAGCAACTTGTTCTTGAATGTCATTTTCATTTTTTGCAGTCATTTTCCGCACCATCTCTTCTACTGTGTTTACGAAAAGATCAAGATTTTCCTCTGAAAGTGTCAGCTGCTCCGAAACATTCTTCTTTTCTTCTTCCTTCAACCTTGCCCTCAAGATCAGCAAATGAGCCTCTACATTCACTGCCTTGTTCTGCATCTCGTGAAGTGTTGCAATATTCTTTTCTCTCAGCTGAAACTCCATTTCCGGATCAAAGGCACCCGGGTAGTGCAAGAGAGTAGATCTAGGAGAAGGTCTTATATCAACTGGCATCGAATAATAAACTTGGTTAAATCTAACAGAAAATTGTTGTACTGTCTCACCTGGCAATCTTTTCAGCTGGTTATACTCCTCTATAATCAACAAAAAGTTCTGTCCGATCATCCACCTGTCAAGGAAAACTCTGACCAACTGCTGGAAATCTGAAATGCTCGCATCAGGCAGGGCTTTGAACCAACTCTTCACTTGGCCTTTCAAAGAAAGAGCAAAAAGCCTAATACTAACATCTTCATCATCAACTTCAAAAAGATCTAGAAAAGTCTCAACATTCTGCACATGTTGCTCAGCATTGACATTGTTACATTCACCGTCAAATCTTGGTAGATATAGGTCATAATTTGCAGGAAAAGCATGAAGAATGGAAGGTAAAACAAGAGGTTTGTACCGATCTGGAATTTTACAAGGTGTAGGGGCATGTACAAGTGCTGTGGGATCAGCTTTCTTTTCTTTAGGCTCATCACTCTGTAGAGAGTCAACATAAGATGTGGGAAAAGTGAGGAGGCCAGGATCAAAGGGAAACTCAACATTTACACTCTTTGAATAGGTCGAGTGAAGATTTTGATGACCTTTCTCATACAACAAACTTTGAAAAACTTTCAGGATAGCTTCAAGACCAGAAAAGAAGTAATTTACGAGAAAGCAGATTATATCCTAAATACCATTCGACTTTAGATACCTGAACTTTGTGTAAGATCCTTCCATTTTCTCAGAGAAAGAGTCAGTCCTCCAGACTTTGAATTGGAGTCACCAGGTGAATGATTTCAGCCTTCTTATGTCTGATCGTTGTCCACCATCAACCATCAGATCTGATCTTGATACATATACTGGGGCAATTTTCAAATCAAGGGACACATACACAAGCTAAACCGGAGATCGACTGAAGCAGCTTTTATCTACTATGCACTCGCAAAGCAATGTGCAGTTCGAAGGCTACCTGGCGTGACTTCAGACTCCGTCTATAGCAAGCAAACGTTTTGAGTTTGTCCCCAGTATGGTCGCCACTATGTTAGCACTCAAATCTACCTCAGGCTGAAATGAAGTAAACTCAAGGCTACATCAAACCACGCTCAGCCTCGTAGCTAGCCCTACGAGGACAGGAGAGGGCTCTCTCCGTCAATCTCGAGAAAATGAGCAATAGGATGCGAGATGACTTATAATAAGAATTGATTTTAGGCTAGTAAAGAGATAGGTATGTTTGATTTTTTGGTTTTTGAGTTTTCGCTGGAGAAATGGGAAAACAAATTTTGGGTCCGGGGATAAGGTCAGACCTTTGCAGATTTCGAGTTGGGGCGAGGTAGGTGAATGTCTTGATGCTTTTGATTGGATATATGGACAGATTAGACCGACGAGGAGTTGAAGAGGGCAAAGAAGAAATTGGATCCTCTCCAAACAGCTGAAAACATATAGAACTAACTGAATTCAAAGGCCAAGCACTGTAAACAATGGATTCAACCTTATTCACTCATTCAATTTAGTTCAAAAGCATAATGAAAGGATGGCATACATTAAACATGAAGAAACTTACAGTAAACAAGAAAAACACCATCAAAACGAACACCACTGAGATCCCAACGATCTTGTAATTACGATCTTTCCTTGGCCAAAATATAGAAAAGTATGTACAATGATATCAAAAAGTATCCCACCAAGAGTCCAGCCTCTCCAACCTCTGAAAATGATTGAGAAATTGGCCATAGATCACTCTAACACCTTTCCCCACCTCTAGGGGTCGAATTCCCTCTTCAGGGATCAGTTTCAACCAATTCTATTCATGGAACTACAATCTAGGCAGCTAACAACTTGCCTCTAAAAGAGTCGAAACTGATCCATTACATGATTTTTTACTCCTTTGAGAGTGAATCTTCTAGAAGAGATAAAAATAAGCCAAAGTTACATGTCAAACATGAATTTACATCATAAAAACTCAAAAATTCCATCCACAAACAAAACTGGTCCATACTAGGCGAAAATCTGAGCTGGCAACTGAAAATTCAGGAAAAATTTTAAGTGGGTCGCTCTTGAGCCGAGTGGGTCGCGCGTTTTCCAGCCTGAATTTGAGGTACTTCCCGGCATCCAAATTGAGCTCATGATAGCTCGTTGGAAAGCCCTGGATGTTGACTATCCAACCCAAGTGGAATTTCTGAATTTGGAGCTCATTTGACCCTCGAAAATCTCATTCTCCCAGAGGTACTTCCTGCTGGTGCAAAAGGTGGCAGCAAGGTGGTTTTCATGGTGTTTTTGAGCTCTTTGACCATCCAGATTTTGATGAAATGCTTAGTTGACTTCTGAGGATGCATACTAACCATGAAAAAATCCAAAATGCAAAAATTTCTCCCGTAAAGTGTCCCAAAAAAAGTGAGCGCATGAGTGCGCGACCCGCTTAACCGAAAACCCGTTTTTGACCCAAAATTTGAGTGACAAAATTTTTCGTAATTTGCCCAAATTGAGCGGAGGTCCTCCATCATGTATCTTGCTCAGTCAATGAAGCCCCGGGCCAAAAATCCGCAGTGGATCGTGGCCTTTTCCGCCATTTTAGTGCTCTCCCGGTGCATGCCTCCCGTGGTGAAAACACCGTTCTATTGTATGTGTTGGTCTCTATCATGATCCTGTGAATGTACCTACGCTGATGAAGAAGGCGAGACCCCTTCCACGCCATGTGGAGATAGTACTCGTGTTGCTGATGAAGTCAACGAGACCCCTTCCACCCCGGGTGGAGATAGTACTCATCGTGATGTTGAAACAAAGCTCTGTGGCTTCTCTGATATGTTACCACTACCGTGTGCACCGGTATGCTCTATCTCGTTGCATCAACCTCAACGTATTGAGTCACTATCCGACTTCAAGCCATACACCGACTCGTCTGAGCCCTCTTACATGGCCTGGAACAAGATATTTGAAATATGTATACTGATATAGATGCAGTGAAAACAAAGTTATAATGTATGTTTCAACACCCAATAGATATCACCCACTGCCAAAGTATCATAGGAAAAAAAAATTACAATGAAGATGGCTCTGTTTTAGTGGCATGAAAACTATCACTGCTTTGACCATAAGTGAGTTTCACAAATGAATGCCAGCTGCAAAGTATGGGGCAAGCTTTTGGTAATGATGGGCAAAGTTTGTCAAAGAAGCAAACAAGTAGAGGACTGTGTTTATGAACTGGAGAACAGGGAGAAGACCATGACCATAGTGATACAAATTACTATCACAATGGTAATATAATGATAACAACAACAATGGTGATATTATGGTAATGAGGGCTATAGATTAGTCGACATAAGACTATGCAAAATATGAAAGAGCATGAACAGCAGCGACAAGATGATAACTGAAAGTGTGAGGATCATCTTTACAACGTGCTAGGGTGTGAACATCTCCACCATTTGAAGGTCTTCAAATTTTCCACAAAACTGCCCATACAATTTCAAAACCCTTGAGAAATCATTTGCATGGTGAATGTAGGGTTTTCTCCAAGCATGGCTTATTGCCCAACATCAATAATATCATAATCATGCTAAAAATCCATTGAACAATGATTAAAACCTGTTTGGAAGCTTTTGGAGTCGATTAAAATCAAAACTGGGCACAAAGCACAAATTTCTGGGCTTTGTTGTTTAAGTGGGTCGCTCCCCCCAAGTGGGTCGCTCCCATTCATTTTTACACTCGCTGAAATGCTCAAGTGGGTCGCTCCCCTCAAGTGGGTCGCTCTTCCCTCTTGCCACATAGTGCATTTTTCGGGAAGCTTTTCGAGGCCTTCCCGGTGTCAAAATTAAGCGTGTGATAGCTCGTTGGAAATATCTTGGAGTCTACTTTCCAAAACAAGTGGAATTATGAAATTTGGATTCCATTTACCCTGTCAAAAATCAAATCTCCCAACACTAGTCAAAATGAGCAGAATGAGACTGCCTCAAGGCAGAGCGCTGTTGCAGTCAACTTTTGAAGGTCTTCCGCAACTCCAAATTGAGCTCATGATAGCTCATTGGAAAGGTCTTTCTGTCTAGTTATCATTTAAATCATCAAGCAAGTCATTTGGCCAAACATGCTAGGAGAAACCTTGATTTTTCCAAGGTCACTTCAGAGGTGCATTCAATTCTCCTGAGGAAACGGTATTTTTTACATTTCTTCAAAACCATGATACCTGTGTAAAAAGTGGAAGATTTTTTTCTTCCTTCGCATGTTGTGAACAAAAACCTCTCTCAGGTTCCCAAATTTCATCTTTTATTGCTCTGAAACATCTTTTGAGTGAAACCGATCCCGATGTGTGGAACAAGGGATTTTGTCGAAATGAAGCGAAATGAAGGGGATAGGGGGCTTCTAAATTCTTGGGGAAATTTTGGGAAGTAGGGAGGGATGTTAGGAAGCAAGGGAAAGTGGAATCTCAGAGATTGAGTGAGGGGAAGGGGTCCAAAAGGGCAAAACACAGGCCTAGCCTAGAAAATTGCCAAGTTGTGGCAAGAAACTAGGGTTTGTGCAAAAATGAGGAATTTTGGGAATCTCAGTGATGGGAAGTGTTTAATAAGGTATATTAAGTATAGGGGAAGGTGTGTGAACATCAGGATACAAGTTTTTCCGATGATTTGACCGTCCAAGAGAAATTACCTCCAAAACCCTAGGAGAGGGAAATGGACCTTACCTAGGCACAACTGAAGCATGAACGAGGTGTAAAATGACCCAACGGAACTTGACATGATGATGAAAACCCTCTGAATTATGGTACACTCAGCTGAATTGTGACATGGACTGACATTTGGACAAATTTGAAAAGAGTGAAAACCAACCCTAGACCTAATGCCTAGTGATCAAATTTTGCTTGAAGACTCAGTGAAATGAAAAAATTTGACCTTGACACTTTAAAATGACTTTGAAAGAGCATGTTTGATCACTGAAGGAAGGCTGCAAAGGCTGACTCTAACATTGGCTCCAATGGGGATGGTAGCTCCTTGGAGGTGCCAAGAACGGCAGATCTTTGGGAGAGCAGACCAGTGCCTTATCCATTGGGCCATGGAATCAAAAACTCAAACTGAAATGCATGACTGAAAACTGATGACAAAAAATTGACTCTCACTCAACTAAAAACTGACTCGATACTTCAACACAACTGACAAACTGAAAAAGATGCTCAAAGTAGAGCTTATTCAATACAACCTACTCTAATTGTACTTTACACCACCCGATCAACTGTAATGGAACAGCCAATGCAACCATGTAAGCATGCTGGCTGCTGTTTGATTTCTTCCCACATGCTTGCTTATGAACAATGAGAAATAACTACTAAAAGGCAACTCCCATGGAAACTTTGAACCAAGTGGACTGCTGATAAACTTGCAAAGCATAAATTGACTGGATGACTGCAAGAATATTGCGAATGGATCTTCATAAACATAGCTCTGGTCCAGATAATCTCCATACCTTGATCTTAAACTTTTCCTCACATCTGCGGTGCTTTTCTTTGGTGATTGCAGCAAGCTGTCAAAAGGATCCTGAAATTCATGAAAAATCAAACTTTGCTGCTGATTCCAAACTGAACAAAAGTCTCCTTCATCAATCTCCTCATATGTATGGAAATATTGACATGTGCTATGCAATGAACAATCTGTTAAACAAGACAATGAAGGTGACCTTTGAACAAGATTATCATCAACATTCTTTTCCAGCACATGGTTAGCTAATGGAGCAAAATTTTTATAACAAACATCATCCAACACATGAGCAATGGGATCATCAAAAACTTGAGAAGAGTGTTGTAATGTATCCATTGAAACTGTATGACCTCCTTCTGGCTGTTCATCTTTTCCTTGAGATATATTATGAAGATTCTGCCTTATAAACTGAAATGCTTCAAAACAAAAGGGTATAGAATCTTCCTGCATCATCAAATTATGTATTTCATCTTCCACAACTTCATCTGTAATCTGACCTTCAATTGCATTAGATGGCTGCAAATCTGATGCTACAAGCTGCTCAAAAATCTCGTTATCTGTCTCATCCTTAACATTAACACTGAGAGATTGTTGATTTCCTATGGGCTGCTCATTTGAAGATTTACTATGCAATTTTTTTCTCAAAAACTGAAATGATTCAAAACATAAAGGTACGGAGTCACCTTGAATCATTAAATCATGTGTGCCCACTTTCAAATCTTCAGCTGCAACTTGACAATCAATGACTTTCGAGGGCTGAAAATCTGAATATGAGAAGTTTTGAACAAGGCTTTCATTGCCCTCTAGATGGTCCAAATCAAGGCTTGTTGACGTTTGATTTCTGATTGCATGAAAGTTATCTCTAATGAACTGAAACGAATCAAAACACAAAGGCAAAGATCCTTCACTTACATCAAAATTTTCTGCACTTTCCTCATCATTGCCATAGCTGATATGCATCGGTTGATCACTGTACTCGAGCTGCTGAAAGTGAACTTCCTCCTCGCACAAGCTAGCTGCTGATTTGTCTGCAAGATTAGATTATTTTTGGAGAACATAATCATCATCATACTGATCAAACTGAGGAAATTCATCATCAAACATACACATCATATCAACAACTCTCTCTTCTTCACACTGATCTATAAAACAATCACTATGACTACTGGGATCAGAAACAAAATGTTTTGGGTCAGCAACTTGTTCTTGAATGTCATTTTCATTTTTTGCAGTCATTTTCCGCACCATCTCTTCTACTGCATTTACAAAAAGATCAATCTTTTCCTCTGAAAGTGTCAGCTGCTCTGAAACGTTCTTCTTTTCTTCTTCCTTCAACCTTGCCCTCAAGATCAGCAAATGAGCCTCTACATTCATTGCCTTGTTCTGCATTTCGTGAAGTGTTGCAATATTCTTTTTTCTCAGCTGAAACTCCATTTCCGGATCAAAGGCACCCGGGTAGTGCAAGAGAGCAGATCTAGGAGAAGGTCTTATATCAACTGGCATCGAATAATAAACTTGGTTAAATCTAGCAGAAAATTGTTGTACTGTCTCTCCTGGCAATCTTTTCAGCTGGTTATACTCCTCTATAATCAACAAAAAGTTTTGTCCGATCATCCACCTGTCGAGGAAAACTGTGACGAACTGCTGGAAATCTGAGATGCTCGCATCAGGCAAGGCTTTAAACCAACTCTTCACTTGGCCTTGCAAAGAAAGAGCAAAAAGTCTGATACTAACATCTTCATCATCAACTTCAAAAAGATCTAGAAAAGTCTCAACATTCTGCACATGTTGCTCAGCATTGACATTGTTACATTCACCGTCAAATCTTGGTAGATATAGGTCATAATTTGCAGGAAAAGTATGAAGAACAGAAGGCAAAACAAGAGGTTTATACCAATCTGGAATTTTACAAGGTGTAGGGGTATGCACAAGTGCTGTGGGATCAGCTTGATTTTCTTGCTCATCACTCTGTAGAGATTCATCATAAGATGTGGGAAAAGTGAGGAGGCCAGGATCAAAGGGAAACTCAACATTTACACTCTTTGAATAAGTCGAGTGAAGATTTTGATGACCTTTCTCATACAACAAACTTTGAAAAACTTTCAGGATAGCTTCAAGACCAGCAAAGAAGTAATTTACAAGAAAGCAGATTAGATCCTGAATACCATTCCACTTTAGATACCTGAACTTTGTGTAAGATCCTTCCATTTCTCAGAGAAAGAGTCAGTCCTCCAGACTTTGAATTGGAGTCACCAGGTGAATGATTTCAGCCTTCTTATGTCTGATCGTTGTCCACCATCAACCATCAGATCTGATCTTGATACATATACTGGGGAAATTTGCAAATCAAGGGACACATACACAAGCTAAACCGGAGATCGACTGAAGCAGCTTTTATCTACTATGCACTCGCAAAGCAATGTGCAGTTCGAAGGCTACCTGGCGTGACTTCAGACTCCGTCTATAGCAAGCAAACGTTTTGAGTTTCTCCCCAATATGGTCGCCACTATGTTAGCGCTCAAATCTACCTCAGGCTGAAATGAAGTAAACTCAAGGCTACATCAAACCACGCTCAGCCTCGTAGCTAGCCCTACGAGGACAGGAGAGGGCTCTCTCCGTCAATCTCGAGAAAATGAGCAATAGGATGCGAGATGACTTATAATAAGAATTGATTTTAGGCTAGTAAAGAGATAGGTATGTTTGATTTTTTGGTTTTTGAGTTTTCGCTGGAGAAATGGGAAAACAAATTTTGGGTCCGGGGATAAGGTCAGACCTTTGCAGATTTCGAGTTGGGGCAAGGTAGGTGAATGTCTTGATGCTTTTGATTGGATATATGGACAGATTAGACCGACGAGGAGCTGAAGAGGGCAAAGAAGAACTTGGATCCTCTCCAAACAGCTGAAAACATATAGAACTAACCGAATTCAAAGGCCAAGCACTGTAAACAATGGATTCAACCTTAATCACTCATTCAATTTAGTTCAGAAGCATATGAAAGGATGGCATACATTAAACATGAAGAAACTTACAGTAAACAAAGAAGAAACACCATCAAGAACAGAACAGCACAAGGATCCCAACAAGTGCCGCAAAACCCCTGATCTTTCCTTAGCCAAAATATGAAAATATGTACAATGATATCAAAAGTCTCCCAAGAGTCCAACCTGTAGAATGCCTCAGAAATTACAATATATAGATCACTCTAACACCTTTCCCCACCTCTAGGGGTCGAATTCCCTTTTCAGGGATCAGTTTCAACCAATTCTAATCATGGAACTACAATCTAGGCAGCTAACAACTTGCCTCTAAAAGAGTGGAAACTGATCCATTACATGATTTTTTACCCTTTTGAGAGTGAATCTTCTAGAAGAGATAAAAATAAGCCAAAGTTACATGTCAAACATGAATTTACATCATAAAAACTCAAAAATTCCATCCACAAGCAAAACTGGTCCATACTAGGCGAAAATCTGAGCTGGCAGCTGAAAATTCAGGAAAAATTTTAAGTGGGTCGCTCTTGAGCCGAGTGGGTCGCGCGTTTTCCAGCCTGAATTTGAGGTACTTCCCGGCATCCAAATGGAGCTCATGATAGCTCGTTGGAAAGCCCTGGATGTTGACTATCCAACCCAAGTGGAATTTCTGAATTTGGAGCTCATTTGACCCTCCAAAACCTCATTCTCCCAGAGGTACTTCCTGCTGGTGCAAAAGGTGGCAGCAAGGTGGTTTTCATGGTGTTTTTGAGCTCTTTGACCATCCATATTTTGATGAAATGCTTAGTTGACTTCTGAGGATGCATAACTAACCATGAAAAATCCAAAAATGCAAAGATTTCCTCCAGAAAGTGTCCCAAAAAAAAGTGAGCGCATGAGTGCGCGACCCGCTTAACTGAAAAACCTGTTTTTTGACCCAAAAATTTGAAAATGACAAAATTTTCTCAGAATTTGCCCAAATTCGGAGCGGAGGTCCTCCATCATGTATCTTGCTCAGTCAATGAAGCCTCGGCCAAAATCCGGAGTGGATCAGGCCTTTTCCGCCATTTTAGTGCTCTCCTGGTGCATGCAGCTCCTGTGGTGAAAACACTGTCTCGGTTGTATGTGTTGGTCTCTATCATGATCCTGTGAATGTACATACGCTGATGAAGAAGGCAAGACCCCTTCCACGCCATGTGGAGATAGTACTCGCGTTGCTGATGAAGTCAACGAGACCCCTTCCACCCCGGGTGGAGATAGTACTCGTCGTGATGTTGAAACAAAGCTCTGTGGCTTCTCTGATATGTTACCACTACTGGTGCACTGGTATGCTCCATCTCAGTGCATCAACCTCAACGATTGAGTCACTATCCGACTCCTGCTCATACACTGACTCTGTCTCTGACATGGCCTGGAACAAGATATTGGCACTATGTATACTGATATAGATGCAGTGAAAGAAAAGTTATAATGTATGTTCAACACCCAATAGATATCACGCATTGCCAAAGTATCATAGGAAAACAAAATTACAATGAGGATGGCTCTGTTTTAGTGGCATGAAAACTATCACTGCTTTGACCATAAGTGAGTTTCACAAATGAATTCCAGCTGCAAAGTATGGGGCAAGCTTTTGGTAATGATGGGCAAAGTTTGTCAAAGAAGCAAACAAGTAGAGGATTGTGTTTATGAACTGGAGAACAGGGAGAATACCATGACCATAGTGATACAAATTACTATCACAATGGTAATATAATGATAACAACAACAATGGTGATATTATGGTAATGAGGGCTATAGATTAGTCGACATAAGACTGTGCAAAATATGAAAGAGCATGAACAACAGCGACAAGATGATAACTGAAAGTGTGAGGATCATCTATACAACGTGCTAGGGTGTGAACATCTCCACCATTTGAAGGTTTTCAAATTTTCCACAAAACTGCCCATACAATTTCAAAACCCTTGAGAAATCATTTGCATGGTGAATGTAGGGTTTTCTCCAAGCATGGCTTATTGCCCAACATCAATAATATCATAATCATGCTAAAAATCCATTGAACAATGATTAAAACCTGTTTGGAAGCTTTTGGAGTCGATTAGAATAAAAAATGGGCACAAAACACAAATTCCTGGGCTTTGTTGTTTAAGTGGGTCGCTCCCCCCAAGTGGGTCGCTCCCATTCATTTTTACACTGGCTGAAATGCTCAAGTGGGTCGCTCCCCTCAAGTGGGTCGCTCTTGCCTCTTGCCACATAGTGCATTTTGCAGGAAGCGTTTGGAGGCCTTCCCGGTGTCCAAATCGGGTGTGTGATAGCTCGTTGGAAAGCTATTGGAGTCTAATTTCCAACACAAGTGGAATTATGTAATTTGGATTCCATTTACCCTATCAAAAACCAAATCTCCCAACACTAGTCAAAATGAGCAGAATGAGGCTGCCTCAAGGCAGAGCGCTGTTGCAGTCAACTTTTGAAGGTCTTCCTCAACTCCCAATTGAGCTCATGATAGCTCATTGGAAAGGTCTTTCTGTCTAGTTATCATTTGACTCATCAAGCAAGTCAGTTGGCCAAACATGCTAGGAGAAATCTTGATTTTCCCAAGGTCACGTCAGAGGTGCATTCAATTCTCCTGAGGCAACGGTATTTTTGACATTTCTCCAAAACCATGATACCTGTGTAAAAATTGAAGGAGGTTTTTCTTCCTTCGCATGTTTTGAAAAAAAACCTCTCTCGGTTTTCCAAAATTCATCTTTGATTGCTCTGAAACCTTTTTTGAGTGAAACTTATCCCGATGTGTGAAACAAGGAATTTTGTCGAAATGAAGCGAAATGAAGGGGATAGGGGGCTTCTAAATTCTTGGGGAAATTTTTGGAAGTAGGGAGGGATGTTAGGAAGCAGGGGAAAGTGGAATCACAGAGATTGAGTGAGGGGAAGGGGTCCAAAAGGGAAAAACACAGGCCTAGCCTAGAAAATTGCCAAGTTGTGGCAAGAAACTAGGATTTGTGCAAAAATGAGGAATTTGGGGAATCTCAGTGATGGGAAGTGTTTAATAAGGTATATTAAGGATAGGGGAAGGTGTGTGAACATCAGGATACAAGTTTTTCCGATGATTTGACCGTCCAAGAGAAATTACCTCCAAAACCCTAGGAGAGGGAAATGGACCTTACCAAGGCACAACTGAAGCATGAACAAGCTGTGAAATGACTCAACGGAACTTGACATGATGATGAAAACCCTCTGAATGATGGTACACTCAGCTGAATGGTGACATGGACTGACATTTGGACAAATTTGAAAAGAGTGAAAACCAACCCTAGACCTAATGCCTAGTGATCAAATTTTGCTTGAAGACTCAGTGAAATGAAAAAATTTGACCTTGACACTTTAAAATGACTTTGAAAGAGCATGTTTGATCACTGAAGGAAGGCTGCAAAGGCTGACTCTAAAATTGGCTCCAATGGGGATGGTAGCTCCTTGGAGGTGCCAAGAACGGCAGATCTTTGGGAGAGCAGACCAGTGCCTTATCCATTGGGCCATGGAATCAAAAACTCAAACTGAAATGCATGACTGAAAACTGATGACAAAAATTGACTCTCACTCAACTAAAAACTGACTCGATACTTAAACACAACTGACAAACTGAAAAAGATGCTCAAAGTAGAGCTTATTCAATACAACCTACTCTAATTGTGCTTTTCACCACCCGATCAAGTGTAATGGAACAGCCAATGCAACCATGCAAGCATGCTGGCTGCTGTTTGATTTCTTCCCAAATGCTTGCTTATGAACAACGAGAAACAACTACTGACAGGAAACTCCCATGGAAACTTTGAACCAAGTGGACTGCTGATAAACTTGCAAAGCATAAATCGACTGGATGACTGCAAGAATACTGTAAAAGGATCTTCATAAACATAGCTCTGGTCCAGATAATATCCATACCTTGATCTTAAACTTTTCCTCACATCTGCGGTGCTTTTCTTTGGTGATTGCAGCAAGCTGTCAAAAGGGTCCTGAAATTCATGAAAAATGAAACTCTGTTGCTGATTCCAGACTGAACAAAAGCCTCCTTTATCAATCTCCTCATATGAATGGAAATCTTGACATGTGCTATGTAATGAACAATCTGTTAAACAAGACAATGAAGGTGACCTTTGAACAAGATTATCATCAACATTCTTTTCCAGCACATGGTTAGCTAATGGAGCAAAATTTTTATAACAAACATCATCCAACACATGAGCAATGGGATCATCAAAAACTTGAGAAGAGTGCTGTAATGTATCCATTGAAACTGTATGACCTCCTTCTGGCTGTTCATCTTTTCCTTGAGATATATTATGAAGATTTTGCCTTATAAACTGAAATGCTTCAAAACAAAAGGGTATAGAATCTTCCTGCATCATCAAATTATGTATTTCATCTTCCACAACTTCATCTGTAATCTGACCTTCAATTGCATTAGATGGCTGCAAATCTGATGCTACAAGCTGCTCAAAAATCTCGTTATCTGTCTCATCCTCAACATTAACACTGAGAGATTGCTGATTTCCTATGGGCTGCTCATTTGAAGATTTACTATGCATTTTTTTTCTCAAAAACTGAAATGATTCAAAACATAAAGGTACGGAGTCACCTTGAATCATTAAATCATGTGTGCCCACTTCCAAATCTTCAGCTGCAACTTGACAATCAATGACTTTTGGGGGCTGCAAATCTGAATATGAGAAGTTTTCGTTGCCCTCAAGACGATCCAGATCAAGACTTGTTGACGTTTGATTTCTGATTGCATGGAAGCTATCTCTAATGAACTGAAACGAATCAAAACACAAAGGCAAAGATCCTTCACTTACATCAAAACTTTCTGCACTTTCCTCATCATTGCCATAGCTGATATGCATCGGTTGATCACTGTACTCGAGCTGCTGAAAGTGAACTTCCTCCTCGCACAAGCTAGCTGCTAATTTGTCTGCAAGATTAGATTCTTTTTGGAGAACATAATCATCATCATACTGATCAAACTGAGGCAATTCATCATCAAACATACACATCATATCAACAACTCTCTCTTCTTTACAATGATCTATAAAACAATCACTATGACAACTGGGATCAGAAACAAAATGTTTTGGGTCAGCCGCTTGTTCTTGAATTTCATTTTCATTTTTTGTATTCATTTTCCGCACCATCTCTTCTACTGCATTTACAAAAAGATCAATCTTTTCCTCTGAAAGTGTCAGCTGCTCTGAAACGTTCTTCTTTTCTTCTTCCTTCAACCTTGCCCTCAAGATCAGCAAATGAGCCTCTACATTCATTGCCTTGTTCTGCATTTCGTGAAGTGTTGCAATATACTTTTCTCTCAGCTGAAACTCCATTTCCGGATCAAAGGCACCCGGGTAGTGCAAGAGAGCAGATCTAGGGGAAGGTCTTATATCAACTGGCATCGAATAATAAACTTGGTTAAATCTAACAGAAAATTGTTGTACTGTCTCACCTGGCATTCTTTTCAACTGGTTATACTCCTCTATAATCAACAAAAAGTTCTGTCCGATCATCCACCTGTCAAGGAAAACTTTGACCAACTGCTGGAAATCTGAAATGCTCGCATCAGGCAGGGCTTTAAACCAACTCTTCACTTGGCCTTGCAGAGAAAGAGCAAAAAGCCTAATACTAACATCTTCATCATCAACTTCAAAAAGATCTAGAAAAGTCTCAACATTCTGCACATGTTGCTCAGCATTGACATTGTTACATTCACCGTCAAATCTTGGTAGATATAGGTCATAATTTGCAGGAAAAGCATGAAGAATGGAAGGTAAAACAAGAGGTTTGTACCGATCTGGAATTTTACAAGGTGTAGGGGCATGTACAAGTGCTGTGGGATCAGCTTTCTTTTCTTTAGGCTCATCACTCTGTAGAGAGTCAACATAAGATGTGGGAAAAGTGAGGAGGCCAGGATCAAAGGGAAACTCAACATTTACACTCTTTGAATAGGTCGAGTGAAGATTTTGATGACCTTTCTCATACAACAAACTTTGAAAAACTTTCAAGACAGCTTCAAGACCAGCAAAGAAGTAATTTACAAGAAAGCAGATTAGATCCCGAATACCATTCCACTTTAGATACCTGAACTTTGTGTAAGATCCTTCCATTTTCTCAGAGAAAGAGTCAGTCCTCCAGACTTTGAATTGGAGTCACCAGGTGAATGATTTCAGCCTTCTTATGTCTGATCGTTGTCCACCATCAACCATCAGATCTGATCTTGATACATATACTGGGGCAATTTGCAAATCAAGGGACACATACACAAGCTAAACCGGAGATCGACTGAAGCAGCTTTTATCTACTATGCACTCGCAGAGCAATGTGCAGTTCGAAGGCTACCTGGCGTGACTTCAGACTCCGTCTATAGCAAATGACAGTAACAAGCAAACCATTTTCTCCCCAGTATGGTCGCCACTATGTTACCGCTCAAATCTACCTCAGGCTGAAATGAGGTAAAACTCAAGGCTACATCAAACCACGCTCAGCCTCGTAGCTAGCCCTACGAGGACAGGAGAGGGCTCTCTCCGTCAATCTCGAGAAAATGAGCAATAGGATGCGAGATGACTTACAATAAGAACTGATTTTAGGCTAGTAAAGAGATAGGTGTGTTTGATTTTTTGGTTTTTGGGTTTTCGCTGGAGAAATGGGAAAACAAATTTTGGGTCCGGGGATAAGGTCAGACCTTTGCAGATTTCAAGTTGAGGCGAGGTAGGTGAATGTCTTGATGCTTTTGATTGGATATATGGACAGATTAGACCGACGAGGAGCTGAAGAGGGCAAAGAAGAACTTGGATCCTCTCCAAACAGCTGAAAACATATAGAACTAACTGAATTCAAAGGTAGAGCACTGAAAACAATGGATTCAACCTCACTTACTCATTCAATTTAGTTCAGAAGCATATGAAAGGATGGCATACATTAAACATGAAGAAACTTATAGTAAACAAAGAGGAAACACCATCAAGAACAGAACACCACAAGGATCCCAACAAGTGCCGCAAAACCCCTGATCTTTCCTTAGCCAAAATATGAAATAATATGTACAATGATATCAAAAGTCTCCCAAGAGTCCAACCTCTCCAACCTCTGAAAATGATTGAGAAATTACAATATATAGATCACTCTAACACCTTTCCCCACCTCTAGGGGTCGAATTCCCTCTTCAGGGATCAGTTTCAACCAATTCTAATCATGGAACTACAATCTAGGCAGGTAACAACTTGCCTCTAAAAGAGTGGAAACTGATCCATTACATGATTTTTTACCCTTTTGAGAGTGAATCTTCTAGAATAGATAAAAATAAGCCAAAGTTACATGTCAAACATGAATTTACATCATAAAAACTCAAAAATTCCATCCACAAGCAAAACTGGTCCATACTAGGCGAAAATCTGAGCTGGCAGCTGAAAATTCAGGAAAAATTTTAAGTGGGTCGCTCTTGAGCCGAGTGGGTCGCGCGTTTTCCAGCCTGAATTTGAGGTACTTCCCGGCATCAAAATTGAGATCATGATAGCTCGTTGGAAAGCCCTGGATGTTGACTATCCAACCCAAGTGGAATTTCTGAATTTGGAGCTCATTTGACCCTCCAAAACCTCATTCTCCCAGAGGTACTTCCTGCTGGTGCAAAAGGTGGCAGCAAGGTGGTTTTCATGGTGTTTTTGAGCTCTTTGACCATCCAGATTTTGATGAAATGCTTAGTTGACTTCTGAGGATGCATAACTAACCATGAAAAATTCAAAAATGCAAAAATTTCCTCCAGAAAGTGTCCCAAAAAAAGTGAGCGCATGAGTGCGCGACCCGCTTCACTGAAAAACCTGTTTTTTGACCCAAAAATTTGAAAATGACAAAATTTTCTCAGAATTTGCCCAAATTCGGAGCGGAGGTCCTCCATCATGTATCTTGCTCAGTCAATGAAGCCTCGGCCAAAATCCGGAGTGGATCTGGCCTTTTCCGCCATTTTAGTGCTCTCCTGGTGCATGCAGCTCCTGTGGTGAAAACACTGTCTCGGTTGTATGTGTTGGTCTCTATCATGATCCTGTGAATGTACCTACGCTGATGAAGAAGGCGAGACCCCTTCCACGCCATGTGGAGATAGTACTCGCATTGTTGATGAAGTCAACGAGACCCCTTCCACCCCGGGTGGAGATAGTACTCGTCGTGATGTTGAAACAAAGCTCTGTGGCTTCTCTGATATGTTACCACTACTGGTGCACTGGTATGCTCCATCTCAGTGCATCAACCTCAACGATTGAGTCACTGTACAACTCCTGCTCATACACTGACTCTGTCTCTGACATGGCCTGGAACAAGATATTGGCACTATGTATACTGATATAGATGCAGTGAAAGAAAAGTTATAATGTATGTTCAACACCCAATAGATATCACGCACTGCCAAAGTATCATAGGAAAACAAAATTACAATTAGGATGGCTCTGTTTTAGTGGCATGAAAACTATCACTGCTTTGACCATAAGTGAGTTTCACAAATGAATTCCAGCTGCAAAGTATGGGGCAAGCTTTTGGTAATGATGGCAAAGTTTGTCAAAGAAGCAAACAAGTAGAGGACTGTGTTTATGAACTGGAGAACAGGGAGAAGACCATGACCATAGTGATACAAATTACTATCGCAATGGTAATATAATGATAACAACAACAATGGTGATATTATGGTAATGAGGGCTATAGATTAGTCGACATAAGACTGTGCAAAATATGAAAGAGCATGAACAGCAGCGACAAGATGATAACTGAAAGTGTGAGGATCATCTATACAACATGCTAGGGTGTGAACATCTCCACCATTTGAAGGTTTTCAAATTTTCCACAAAACTGCCCATACAATTTCAAAACCCTTGAGAAATCATTTGCATGGTGAATGTAGGGTTTTCTCCAAGCATGGCTTATTGCCCAACATCAATAATATCATAATCATGCTAAAAATCCATTGAACAATGATTAAAACCTGTTTGGAAGCTTTTGGAGTCGATTAGAATCAAATTCGGGCACAAAACACAAATTTCTGGGCTTTTTTGTTTAAGTGGGTCGCTCCCCCCAAGTGGGTCGCTCCCATTCATTTTTACACTGGCTGAAATGCTCAAGTGGGTCGCTCCCCTCAAGTGGGTCGCTCTTGCCTCTTGCCACATAGTGCATTTTTCGGGAAGCTTTTCGAGGCCTTCCCGGTGTCCAAATTGAGCGTGTGATAGCTCGTTGGAAAGCTATTGGAGTCTACTTTCCAAAAAAAGTGGAATTATGCAATTTGGATTCCATTTACCCTGTCAAAAACCAAATCTCCCAACACTAGTCAAAATGAGCAGAATGAGGCTGCCTCAAGGCAGAGTGCTGTTGCAGTCAACTTTTGAAGGTCTTCCTCAACTCCAAATTGAGCTCATGATAGCTCATTGGAAATTTATTTCTGTCTAGTTATCATTTGACTCATCAAGCAAGTCAGTTGGCTAAACATGCTAGGATAAATCTTGATTTTCCCAAGGTCACTTCAAAGGTGCATTCAATTCTCCTGAGGCAACGGTATGTTTGACATTTCTCCAAAACCATGATACCTGTGTAAAAAGTGAAGGAGTTTTTTCTTCCTTGGAATGTTGTGAACAAAAACCTCTCTCTGTTTTCCAAAATTCATCTTTGATTGCTCTGAAATTTCTTTTGAGTGAAACTTATCCCGATGTGTGAAACAAGGAATTTTGTCGAAATGAAGCGAAATGAAGGGAATAGGGGGCTTCTAAATTCTTGGGGAAATTTTGGGAAGTAGGGAGGGATGTTAGGAAGCAGGGAAAAGTGGAATCACAGAGATTGAGTGAGGGGAAGGGGTCCAAAAGGGCAAAACACAGGCCTAGCCTAGAAAATTGCCAAGTTGTGGCAAGAAACTAGGGTTTGTGCAAAAATGAGGAATTTTAGGGATCTCAGTGATGAGAAGTGTTTAATAAGGTATATTAAGGATAGGGGAAGGTGTGTGAACATCAGGATACAAGTTTTTCCAATGATTTGACCGTCCAAGAGAAATTACCTCCAAAACCCTAGGAGAGGGAAATGGACCTTACCTAGGCACAACTGAAGCATGAACGAGGTGTAAAATGACCCAACGGAACTTGACATGATGATGAAAACCCTCTGAATGATGGTACACTCAGCTGAATGGTGACATGGACTGACATTTGGACAAATTTTAAAAGAGTGAAAACCAACCCTAGACCTAATGCCTAGTGATCAAATTTTGCTTGAAGACTCAGTGAAATGAAAAAATTTGACCTTGACACTTTAAAATGACTTTGAAAGAGCATGTTTGATCACTGAAGGAAGGCTGCAAAGGCTGACTCTAACAGGGTTTCTGAACGATCGTAGACCATCGGAGCATATTGGACCCTGAGATCAACGTCGGAGATTGCTCGTTGAAATCCTTTGGTGAAGGCAGAGGGCGATAGTGTATGGCCAGATTAGATCTACACCGTTGATCTGCAGAGATCAACGGTGGGGAGCTCACACGATATAATATAATACAAAATGAGGAAAGTTGTTTCGGAGGGAAAAACAGGTAGTATTGCGCGATGAAAAGGCGGGTAGGCGGTATTGCCTTTTCGAATGCGATATGCGTCCCCGCCCGAAATGTGGCGTTTCAAAATAGCTTATATCGCGTATTTTTTGGGGATTATCAGGCGTGCTGAAAGTTACGCAAAACTACGCGTTAATCGTCAGATCTGGGCCCTCAGATCGAACAGTGGAGAGTGAGTGCGAAATCGGTAAGATGCACGGGCAGAAGCAAGAAGGGCGGTTTCAATCTGAGCCGTTGGATCAAGGATTAGACGGCTGAGATTAAATCTAAGGAAGGTAGGACCCACAAGGGTCGGGCCTGTCGGGGTTAATATGGGCCGTCAGATGTAAAGGATCAACGGTCAGGATTGAAACTGGGGATAATAAACGAATTTACAAAGCAGAGAAAAGGATTAATATGGGTCGTTGATCTGCAGAGATCAACAGCTGTGATTTGTTGGAAAAACATTATAGAGCGGGGCTGCATGTTTTTAACCAAAGTCGGGAGACGCATTCTGGACCGTCAGATCTGGACACGTGGACAACCCAGATGCAATCGGAGCTTTCACAATCTGCGGGGCAATGGACAGGGAGGGCGCCGAATCGATTAACTGTGGGTCATCGATCTGTAGATCAGATCGACGACAGAGAACTCATCGGGGAATCGCCAATTGGAGACGGTGAAAAATATTAACGCGCCCAATGAGATTTGCTAATTCGAGATTGCGCAAGCCATCGGATTGGTCCAAGATCAACGGTGGAGATGTTCTCCGACCAATGAACGAGCGGGACCACATTATAATATAAAAATCAAAATTTTTATAGAAAAACAAAGGTTTATGGTGTCAGGGCGGGTTTATTATATGTGGCTTGGCGCCTGACTGCGGGGCCTTTGGATGTATGGAGAGCAAAGGCTCGGGGCTTATATATACAAAGGGCTAATCGCATCGGAGGTTTAACGAAAGAAATAGACTTGCGCGGGCTGATTTCTCCTATGTGATAAGCGCCGAAAGGGCTTAGCACTTGGTTCTAACGCCAGGGCATATGTGGGGAAGTGGTTTAGGTCTTAGCCCAAAGGGGCCTAAGCCTTAATACAAAAATGTGTATTTTTATGATTTTTTCAAGGATTTTTTATGGATTTGGGGGTTTCGGAAAAGTTCAAAAGTGAGTTTTAAACTTTGTAAAAGGATTTTCATGAAGGGGAAAGGGGAATAAATGGAAAATAGAGGAATTTTATGGGGGGAAAAGGGAATGAAATGAAGGTTAGTTTTGAGTGGAGGAGGGGAAAAATGAGATTTTGCAGCAGTCTTTCCTCTATAAAAATAGCAAAATTTCTGAGTTTGAAAGGGAAACAGCAATGAAGATTAAACAAAGGGCATGATGTCTTCATGAGTCTTCAAGAGATAAAATTTTTAGCAATAAAATTGTTTCTTGAAGGCTCCAAAAATGATTTAGCCACTTTTTGATATAAAATTTTTTATAGGTGGCTAACACAACCAACCTTAGAACTCGAAATTCCTTCAGCTAACTAGTTTTCCACTTCAGTTAACTAAAATCAAGTGCTTCAAGAGAATATATTAATATTTATTGTCCAATTATTATTAAGAGATAATAATAATCGACATGCATTCTATTTAGAGATGCGATCCATAAATAAAATTCGCACATGAATCTAAAAATAGAATCTCGTCTATAAATCGAATTTTCTCAACCATCTATAAATAGACTCCTGCTATAAATAGAATTTGCTCAACATTCAAAAAATAGACATACACCTAAAAATAACCTGTGAGCTCCACCTAGTGTAGGTGCTTAATTTTCACTAGGATCATCATCTTGTTGAATCTCAACACTCCCTCTCAACAAGAAAGGGATTATCCTTCACCCCAACCTTGTCTCTATGGTATTCAAATTTGCTCCTGGTGAGCGCCTTCGTCAGAATATTTGCATCCCGATCTTCCATAGGAATGTACTGAAGCAACATGATCTTCCACTGCACATAATCTATGATATGATGATACCGGATATCTATATGCTTAGATCTATCATGAAACACAAGATTAATCGAGATTTTAATACAATTCTGATTATCACAAGGAATCACTGTAGGATCTAAATGAGAACCAAACAAACCAACCAGGATCTTCCTCATCCAAATAGCCTCACATGCAACTTGACTTCCTACCATGTATTCCACTTCTGCTGAACTGAGTGCCATGGATCTCTGTTTCCTACTGTACCAAGAAAAAGATGTAGATCTGATACTGAAGACCCCTCCTGATGTGCTCTTTTTGTCTGTTGGGTTGCCTGCCCAATCTGCATCTGTGAAGCCATGCAACTTCACCTCATCCGTCTGTCTATACCATAAGCCATACTCAGATGTGCCCCTGAGATATCTCAGGACATGTTTTCCCACCTTCCAAAAGAGCTTGGTAGGCTTAACCATCGCTTGACTAAGCTGGTTCACCGCATGGCATATGTTCATCTTGTATTTACTAAATACATTATCGAACCCAACAACTGTCGATATACAGTAGCATCAATTACCTCTCCAGATGTAGTGTTCTCTTTCCTCCAGTTTCCTAGAAGAGGAGTATCCATGGGTTTGCATCCCTCCATGTGAAACTTACCCAGTATCTCCCTTGCATACTTTCCTTGAGACACAAAAATTTCACCATCTCACTGCCATATTTCCAATCCAAGGAAATAATGAAGGAGGCCCATATCCTTCATCTCGAACTCCTTTGAAAGGTCCTCCATGCATGAGTGTATCAGCTGCTCATCACCAGTCAATATTAAATGATCAACATGAAGAACAATGATTAAAATCTTACCCTCCACCACAATCTGGTATAGGTTTGCATCCGCCTCACTCTTAGTGAAGCCAATTCCAGTGAAATAGTTGTCGATCCGAGTGTACCAAGCACGGGGTGCTTGCTTCAGTCCATACAACGCTCTTTTGAGTCTGCACACATGCGACTCACTGTTGAAGATCTCAAATCCTTCAGGCTGCTCAATGTGATCCCATTAAGGAACACAGACTTCACATCCATCTGATGAATGTGCCAACCCATCTGCACTGAGAGAGCAAGGATGGTCCTTATGGAAGAATACCATGCGACAGGTGCAAAGGTTTCTTCATAATCAATCCCCTCAATCTGTGATAAGCCCCTGGCCACAAATCTGGCCTTGTATTTCTCAAAACTCCCATCAACAACTTGCTTTACCTTGTAGATCCATCTTGAACCTACCACTGATTTATCAACTGGCCTTGGAACAATTTCCCAAGCACTGTTTCTGACAATGGAGTCATACTTCTCCACCATTGCATCTACCCATGTGGGCTCCTGCACTGCTTCCTGAAAGGAAGATGGCATCACGATACATTAGATCATGAGAGCCATGTATCCAGTAAATCGGTCAGGAGACTGTCTTTGTTTGTGCTGTGAAGTAGGGACTCCTACATTCTGTGATGCATCAAGCTTTAGCCTCTCAGCTTCTGTGGTACGCCTTCTACCAGATCTGATGTTTGGCTCCGCATGAGTGGACTCCTCCACTCCATGAACCTCCTCCTATGGCTGATCCACATCTAGAGACTCATCTTTGGGAACCAAAAGTTCCTCCTCTGCATGTAAGTCTAGTTCCCTCTCAAGCGACAACTTCATGGTTTTCTCCTCATTGAATTTTATAACCCGTCACACCACAGTCATTCGAATGTTTGGAAAATACGCACGATAATTATGGGGTGTTTCTGTGTACCCCACTAATATTCCAACTTCAGTATTCGGCTCTAGCTTCTTCCTGGCGTTCTTGGTCACATGCACATAAACAGATGAGCCAAAAATCTTAGAGTGAGAAACATCCGGTTTCTTACCAATAAAATCTTCTTCAGGTGTACTCATGCCAAGTACTCTATGAGGGCAATGATTTTTCACATAAACCACAATGTTGCATGATTCCGCACACAAATTCATTGGTAGGCCTTGATCATGCAGCATCGCTCGTGCAACACCCACGATTGTTCTGTTCTTCCTCTTCGCGACCCCATTTTTTTGTGGGTTATGAGGCGCTATGAGTTATCTTTGAATTCCTTCTTTGCTACAAAAGTCTTTGAATTCATTCGAGATGTATTCTCCACCATTATTGCTCCACAGAGCCTTCACTTTCTTCCCCGGCCCTTTCTCCACCAATGCATTAAACTCACAAAACTTTGAGAATGTTTGATCCTTCTTCTACATGAAGAAGATCCAACATTTACGAGAAAATTCATCAACAAAAATAACATAATACCTATTTTTTGTTGTTGAAGCAACCAAGAATGGTCCACACACGTCTATGTGAACTCTCTCCAGGATCACTGAAGCACGGTTCTTCTTTTCATGAAATGTGGACTTTCCATACTTCCCCATGGTGCAACCCTTGCACTGATATAACTGAGCAAGTGTTCCCATTGAAATTCCAATAGATATTTGATGCATGAATTTCAAAGCTCCATGATGAAGATGGCACAATCGCTTGTGCCATAATTCGCCCTCATCCCAAATCACCACTTTTTCTACCTTTCCCATCATGGCAGCACATCCATCTACCTCCAGCTTGTAGAGATTCTTGACTCGAATCCCTATCCTCTTGGCTTGACCTGCTATTTTATGTCGCAAGAAAGCTTTTCCACCGCTGAAAAAAAATTCATAGCCTTTATCCTCCAACATCGCGACTGAGACCAAGTTTTTCTCAAGACCTGGAACATGCATAACATCTTTCAAATGAAATGGTTTACCTGACTCCCTCTCAAAGGTAATGTTACCAATTCCGATCGCATTGTATCATCTATCGTCGCCCATATCTATATGCATTTGGAGATCTTTCTCCTCCAAGTCACAGAAAAGCTCCTTATCTCTCGTCATGTGGAAGGAAGCACCACTATCAAGATACCACACCGATCCCATTGCCCTTGAAACCAAGCATGCGATCAAAGAGAAATAAAGTTCAAATTGCGAGGCAAGGGCCTCACCAGCTATAGCTCTAGCAGCCTTCTTGTTCTTCTTTTTCTGTGGGAAATTCGTGGCGAGATGCCTATGTTCGTGACAATGAAAACACTTCACCTTGGACAAATCCAACTTCTTACCTTTAGAATAAAATTTTGAGTGGAATTTCTTCCCCTTGCCTTGGCAGCCAAAGCACAATCCTCTTCATCATCATGCTTTGATGAAGAGCCATCTCTAGTGTTCCGCCTGAACTCCTCCTGCACTAGATCCGACCACAGTCGTTCCCAATCCAGCAATTTTTCCTGTCCGTTGACAGAGTCTTGATAACTGTGCCAACTCTTAGGAAGTCCCAAGAGGGCCAAGCTCACCAAAATCATCATCAGCAACCATGATTCCCACACTCCCCAGTTCATCTCGACATTGAAAAAAATTTGTGAGACACTTAGGAATATTTTTGCCCTTCTCCATCTTGATCTTTCTGAGTTTATCCTTCAGTGCCAATTTCCTATGGTCGTTGTTGCTTTGGAAAATATTTGTCAAAGCCTTCCACATAGAAAATGGAGTGGCTTTCCCATGAAGGCTTGAGACAATGTGGTCTCATACACCTTCCAACAGAATCCTTCTCATCTTCGCTACTTTATTTTTCCAGTCGTCAAGTAATGCAACATCCATCAAAGTGGGCTTAGGAACATCACTGTCGATGAATTCCTTCAAGCCATTATCTTCAAGCACCGCCTCCATCCTGTCCTTCCATGAAATGTAGTTCTATCTTCCCTCGAGTGCATACTCTAGCCGCAAACCATTGAAAGCCATTTCGATGTTTACTCAAATGTCGCACCAAGAAATTATTGCAACAAATTTGAATTGTTTCCACCAACAAACTCAGCTACTGCTTTAGAATTGCAATCTTATTTTCTCTGATACCATGTAGAAAATTTAATACAATTATGTATTGCCTAGACTCTTCTGATCTAACAATTATATGCCATTGTTAAATACATAATCCTTCTACTAAAATCTTTGCGGAAATTAAATCGCCAATTGCAAACACATGAAGAAAGATCAATCACACATAACACAAATGTTTTTACCGGGAAAGCGTAAAGCTAAAAACCCCACTATCATATTTTATGTATATATCATGGATCATGAAACAATCTCATACAAAACTCTAAGCCAAGAGCTCTCAATACAATGTACAATTGTCTCACACTGTCATACAAAAATTGGTAAATATATGTGCCAATTTACTGGCTCCTGACAGCCTGCCTCCACCCTGCAATCCCTGCTGATCATAATCCCTGAATGAATGAGATAATGCCTTGCCTTGACTGCACAATCCTCATTGGCATCTCCAATGTGTGTGTGGTTGCATGAGTGCACCCACTAATGTCACAACAGATAGTCAAACTGTCCCTTTCACCTATCTCTCAACTGGGTCTCCACTGGATCTGACATGCATGTAGTTAATAGTAGTAAATATTCAGTTGCATGTGAGATCACTCCATGTGAATTAATTTAATATTTAATTCATTGATCTCTCACTAGTGTATCTTTAGTTACAACTAGTTACAACTAGCACTACTAAGTTTAACTCAGTTAACTGAGTTAAACTACTTTACAACTCACATAGCTACACATCCAACTTTGTTACAACTTCAAATCACTCAGTTACAACTAATTCCACTTGCATGTCCCACCATCCAACCTTAGAACTCGAAATTCCTTCAGCTAATTGGTTTTCTACTTCAGTTAACTGAAATCAAGTGCTTCAAGAGAATAGATTAATATTTATTGTCCAATTATTATTAAGAGATGATAATAATCGACACGCATTCTATTTTTAGACATGCGATCTATAAATAGACTTCGCACATGCATCTAAAAATATAATCTCATCTATAAATATAATTTTCTCAACATTCTAAAAATAGAAATACACCTAAAAATAGCTTGTGGGCCCCACCTAGTGTAGGTGCTTAATTTTCACTAGGATCATCATCTTGTTGAATATCAACATTTATTAGTCAAATAAGATTTAGTTATATAAATTTCAACCATTTATTGAACTACTTAGGGCACTAGGGTATTCTGTAACTCTTTCTTTTTCTTATACATGACTATTGATATAATGTTCCAATGCTAAGAAAGTTCCACGGTTAATAACATTAGCATAAGAGAACATGTGATACTCTACTAAAGCCCTAGGTGAGGCAAGGTTCTTTTTTGGTTTTTTAATGTTTTTTTTTTCTAATTTTCTGCCAAAAACATTAATTAATCCTATCTGCCTTGCTAGAGCTTCTACATGTGTACACCTTAGGATTTTGAAATTGAAGATATAATGGATGGGTTGTTTTGTAGTTTTAATGTGACATTCTAACTCTTTATTTACTTGATCCAACAAGTGAAATTACATCCATGCTTTGAACTATAACAAATTGTATTTTGTTATTTTCTCTATTACCTTTCATTGTCTTTGCTCACTAGAGAATTCCCCATCTTCATCTTCCTACTTCCTAACTATAAACTCCCTCGGTGCTTAACTAAATCTCCATGTTGATCATTTGTAGAGTCTAGCATGGGATAGATTGGTGGAATTTTTGCATCTTGTTTTTCCATCTATTGAGTGTTTTAATCTAGATTAATATCCTTTATTGATTTATTCTCAATTGATGTGTTTGATTTTAGATATTTGCAAGCTCATATCTGACATTCTAAAAGCTCTGTGCTCTATCATAAACATTTCTTAATACAAAAGTTAATTCATTCTGCAATTCAAACAGATATTATACAAGCTCATTTGGATTACTCTTAATTCCCTTATAATATGGCACCTAATTCTTAATGAGGCATATCTTCTTCTTATCTTTAGTTATTTCCTCCTTTAATTTATACATACTAGCCAAGGTAGCTTCTAAAAAGGCAACCCTAGTGGTGGTAGTCATAACTTGATTGGTTACTATGGTTATTTTTAGTGATGATTACCTTAGTGGAGATAACCAAGTCCTAGTCATTATTTCTCTTTCTCTTTCTATGGGCTTGCTTCATGATCTTTTAGATTTTTTTATCAAATATGAATAGTTTGAAGTTGTTCAATTCTTCCAAGAATGTTTATGACCACGTGAACCATTGAAAGTCTCTATCACTAGAGAGTGATAAGTACCCTCTAGTCAAGATTTGGAGGTTTGAGGGATTAAGAGGATCTTCATAAATGTGCATTGGCTATTCCATATCCTAGACATTTTATTTCTCTACTTATTTCTTCTTTTGCTTGTTGTATTCGGGTTTCACGTTGTTCCTCTTTAAATTTATACCCGACTTCCTTTTTTTAGATCTCATATAACTTTCTCCATTCATCTTCATATTCTTTCTCTCTCATTTTCTTCATTTGTATGTATTTTGTTATATTATTCTTTTGTTTTATGCTTGCTCTCTTTCCCTTTGATTTTCATATGCTTGTTGTTTTCTTTCTTCATCCTCTTACTCTCTCTTTTGCTTCTAGTTTAGCATTGGTATTTTCTTCCTCTTTATCCTTACACTCTTCCTTTACTTCCTTAGATCTAGCTTCCTATTGTATCTTCTTATTTTCCTAAACTCATCTTTGCTTTTTCTTCCATGCTTTTCTCTTGTGACTAGTTCTTACTAGTACTTCCTCATAGGATCTAACTCTTCTGTAAATTTCTTCTTCTTGATAGACTTCATGTTCATATGGCCATGGGTATTCGATCATTAATGGATGTTGCCACCACATTGAGAGGATCATGCCTTCTAAATATTTCTTCATTGAAGTGATATGATATCAAGGCTTCACCCTCTATTTGGAAAAAATGAAATTGTTTAGACATATGATGCTATGTATAGAGGAACAGGAGGTTGCAAGCCTTTCTTTTATTTACAAAGCAAGGCTCTAATCCAAACAATTAAGTTTGATAGGCTATTTCATGAACTTCCAATATGTTTAGGATGAATCTTGGTTATCTGGAGGCTTGGCAACTCCAAATACTTTCCATTTTATGCTTGTCTACTAATGTACTAAACACCTGCATGGATCTTATACCATATACGAAGTTGTCTTCCTAAATATGAGTGTGTAAGTAGGGTTATGAAATGTTCACAAATTCTCAAGTGTAGTTTCTCATATATTTATACTTTCATAAATCTCAAAAGTAGACATGAACTGGTCAATCACATGGTTACCGTTCCCATCCCATCTATGGAAAATTATTTGCAACACATAGCACATTGAGTAGATATGAGGACATGGAGATATTTCGGGGAATTTCCAAAGTGCGGTAATTTTCCCCTTGAAATGGAAATTTTCATGGTTGCAGGTAGGATGATTGACTTTTTGCCAATATCCTAGAATTTTTAGTACATGGAATAATAGTGGAAAGCAAAACTCTTTGAAGTGTATTGCATCATTTGCACTATACAACTTGTTTATTATTGTAATTGCACCTATGTATGGGTGTTGGAAATTGGTAGTTGGGTATATGCTTTTTTGTGTGATTTGAATGATTTTATTCCCATCCACCATTCTTTCATAATTTCATGTTAGTTCTTATTTTGAGTGAATTATGTAACCCAATCATCAAATATGCCGACTTTAGGTCTTACAAGCTTGTAATAAATTTCTAGATTGGAAGGTTGAAAGAATGCAATAGCCTTTCTCTTGGTTATCTTTGATCCACATATTCTTAATGTTGACATGATCAACCAACTAAGAAATAATGTATATACATGACATGATAGATGATCTTGTTGGATCATTGTGTAAATAAGATTTTCTAAGGTTATGAAATACCTTGCTAGGTTGAGATCTTTTCTCACCAATGCCAAAAATGTTCAACCTCCAAATTAGTGGCTAGCATCTTATTTTGTTTGAAAGAGAAATGAAAAAAGCTTAATGTGAAAAGTGGAAAAAGCTAGATTTGTATCTTTAACTCCATTCAAAATAGCTATAA
The DNA here is from genome assembly GCA_034641835.2 of Pinus albicaulis. Taxonomy (NCBI): domain Eukaryota; kingdom Viridiplantae; phylum Streptophyta; class Pinopsida; order Pinales; family Pinaceae; genus Pinus; species Pinus albicaulis. The sequence continues at coordinate 1,268,556,422 of CM076579.1, forward strand.
ATAAAACTTTATTTTAAAATAAATTAGACTTTATTATAAAATAAAGAATATGACAATGGGAAAAGGAAAATGTTCATTCAACTACCCAATTAAAAAAAAACATCTAACTTGATAAAGTGCTAATGAATCAATTATTGAAAATTTAACTAAGCACTAAAACCTCTTCAAATAAGATGATTAACATAAAATACCACTCCACATAATTATAAATTTTATAAATCAATTTTGATAAATAAAATATTAAACCCATATATTTAGCTTACTTCAAAACAACTATAATATAATTCAAAATAAATCATTATTATTAAATAAAGTATCCAATTACAATATCTATTTTGAACATAGTACGAGACCTTTTATGGCCATCACAAATCTTCACGGGAGCATGAATCTCACACCCTAAGCCCAATTAACCGACCCAGCGAGTCCACCAAGTCAAAGGTAGAGATCTTAATTGCGAAGAAATAATCTCCAAGTCACCCTGTTAGAGAACTAATCAACCTCTCCAGCCCTGGCTACTTCCAGGTATTCTACACTTGAACCCACCGGCCAAAGGGATGAACTTAATTTACATTGTTAATTCCAACTAGGTAACTCTTCCTGGGTGCTATGTCCACAGAAATTTACCCATTTTACAGTGATGGCAGAGAGCTCTCAAATTCAACAGATTCAGAAAACTGAGATTGATCACAGGGAACTCCCCATATCCAATCTGAGACCCCGTTCTCGCACAAAAAGTTAATGCCATTTGCATTAATTTTCTCATCTTTATCATCACCATCATGTCCCCAAATTCTGAAGCAAGAAGCAGCTTCCTGAGCGATGCTCTCATCCTGCAACAGGGTCATGCAATCATGGCTGCCCGTGGAATCCAGAGAAAATAAAGTTTCTTCAATAGGCAAAGGAGACTGAGACCTCCAGAGCTGATCATCGGTGGCTTCAAAAAGTGATCCTCTCAAACAATCCTCCTCTTCCACCTGCAACGTCTGCTGCTCTGTAAATTCATTTTCACTACTAGTATCAGAGTCTTGGAGATAGTCCAAGATACAAGACTGCTTCCTGATAGCTGCTAAGCCTCGGATTCCGAAGGCTGCGTTATCCTCCCAAATCCATGGATCCTTTACTAAAATCGAATACTCGTTCAAAAGCGAACAGTCCTCTGTCAAATTCTGATTACTGGTCCCTGTGTTTTCAGGTTTGAGAAAGGCCATCCCTGCCTCAAACTCTATCAAAAGTGCCAACTTCAGGGGATTCGACTCTTGCTCTGTTGTTACTATTAAACCAAATATAACTATTTCATAAATGATACAAATGATTTAATTATAACATGTTTTTGGAAACTTAAAGTTCAATCACAATAAACAAATTTTCACTAAACAAAAATCAAATACAACTATTTCATAAATAATACAACTGCCTAATTACAATATATCCCCGCAATCACAATTGAGATAATCTTCAATCCCAACAAGCAATTCCCCACCAAGCAAATCATGGCCAATGCCTAAACCCCATGACTGTCTGCATATAGTGTAATTTAGATGGAACAAATGGATCAGTATGGTGCAAGAAATGAATAAAAGGGACAAATTTTTATTGAGAGCCTCTAGCTTGGCTGCCAAAATTACAGGGCAATCTATCTATGTGAGTAAGGCGGAGAAAGTATGTAGGAGGTGGGGCACCATACAGTAGCAGAGAAGAAACAGGGGCGTCACACGAAAGGCGATGTGGTGGGTGCCTTTTATTTATAATTCTAACTTCACAATTCATACTTTGTGTAGCGGAATTATAGCGGCGGCTCTGTTGAGTTATACTCAAGAGTCACAGGTATAGAACGATTCCAGCGGAATTATAGCAGCGACTCTGTTTAGTTATTCTCATAGTTATAGACCGATTCCGCCGGAATTATAGCGGCGGCTCTGTTTTTAGTTATGGTAGAGTTTGGCACAAGCAGAGACCTACCCATGCACTCAAACGCATGCCAAGAGACCTTGCTCGCACGGCACGCTAACTTCTTAAGGGCGTGGAAAGCACACCGATAGCGTGCCATTCGGTCAGTTTTGTAGAAAAGATTTCCAACTTTTCCAAAATTTGAAGTGGATAGGATTGACACACTGGATTTTTGGCGAGATGGTAATGTTTAATTTAATTAATATTTTTATAAATGTTTTTCGGATTAATCATATTATTAAGATTTGGTCAATTTTTTGAACTAGTTAATGTGGTTTATCTTTACTATAAGGTTCGAAATCACATTAGTTGATTGAACGTGACCAAACGCTAATGACGTGATTAATCCGAAAGATATTTATCTACTTTATAGATTACAAAAGTCTTAGATCTAACATAATATTTTTATATTTCTAAAAATAGAATATATTGTAATTAGTTTAGGTTAAAATGTTTTGAATCTTAGTGGGGGTGGAAAGCTTATATTGGTCTTTAGTGGGGGTGGAAAGCTTATTTTGGTCTTGAAAATAATTATAAAACGACTAACCTCGTAATGTGGGATAGAAAGAAGTTCCTCTTTGAAACTTTAGTCACCCCTGTTATCTTATATGGATGTGAGGTTTGGAGTTGCAGCATCTCTAGAGAATCCTGGAGAAAGATTGAGCAAATCCAGAAGGGTTTTATAACGTAAAACCTTAAAATTAAAAGCAATACACCCTATCCTATTCTCCTTATAGAAGTGAGTCTTTCCCCTATCGAGAGCCTATCTATGACTAGGCTTCTGTTGTACAAGCACAAGCTCAATAGCATAGGGGACCATAAATTTCCTAAGCTAGCTTCAAATTCCAGCCAAAACCACCTAAGGCTTAAACGCGGTTGGTATAAAGACACCAGGGCCTGGTTAAACCATTGGGAGATCGACGAGAATGTTGCATTGCAAAACATCAATAACATTAAAAAAATTGTTACTTCTAAGTTCAAAGAAAAAATGTGGTGTGAGAAAGATCTAGCAACTAAAAGAAAATTAAGGTATTATAAGGGGGTCATCAACCCCACCTTAGAAGATCAAAAGTATCAATCTGTTTTAACTAGCTCAAAGAAGAAAATTAATATAGCCAAGATTAGAACGAACTCTCATGAGCTCCATAGTGAAACAAGTCGTTGGACAGTTCCTAAAACACCATGAATGGAAAGGATTTGCCATCTCTGTGAGAATATGAACATCTAGGATGAAAATCACTTCCTCTTAGAGTGCCCTGCATACAACCACATTAAAGCTCAATTTCATAATCTTTGTTGCAATACTAACCTTCTTATCTCTCCAAGATTTTTGAGTATAGGAATAAAATCTTAAATCAAATTAAATAACTCTTTTCTTTAGGTCCAATAGACCAAAGATTGGTCTTAGTGGACTTTAACCATCATCATCATCATCATCATTATCATTATCAATTTGTAAATTTTTAAAAATTATTTCCAAAATTTTAATAAATTTTGGTAAAATTAAATATTAAACTTATTTTTAGAAATTGATTTTTTTTATTTGAATTTATGATAATTAATTTTTAATTTTTTAAAATTTGAATTTATGATAATTATTTTTTGATTTTTTTAAAATTTGAATTTATGATTAGTGATACTTATTTTGTGTGGTTTAAAATCAATTTTCACAATTAAAATGTTTTTATTTTTTTATTATTATTTTTTAACACTAATCAACAAGTGTCTTCATAAATTAATTATCTAAAAAAAATTCAACTAAATAGTTTTTTCCATAATTAATATTTTATATAAATTTCTCCATAATTAATATTTTATTTCCATTCGTTATATACTTATTTTTAACCATAAATATTTATTAATCTATAATTATTCTTTACTTGCTTTCTATTAATTATTGTATTTTTTCTAATAATAATATTTGTATTTAATAACCATGTTTTTCTATTAATATATTTTAGTAATCGTAATATTTTTTTATTGTTTAATTATTTAATTATTTTTCATTAACAATTTGGTTCTCCTTACACTAAGGTTGTGGTGTTTAAATTGTGCATTTAATACAACTACTTTATATGATCATAATCACCTTATAAAAATTCTCTATTTTTAACATAAGAAATAGGTACTAAGCAGCGAAGATGCACATTACACTTGTTTTAAATTTATAAATTAATATAGTTTGAACAAATAATTTTTTTAATTTTTGTAATGAGATAATAATATTTTATATAAATTTTATTTTTAAATATAAAAATAAATTAAATATTAAATCTAAGAATTTTGTAATTTATATTGTAGATAAATGTCTTTCATATTTATCACATTATTAAAATTTGGTAAATGTTTTGAACCAAGTAATGTAATTCATCTTCAAAACAAAATGAAAAATCAATTAATCTTATTAAATAAATATAATTTTTTATATAATAAATAATTACTATATTTTTTAATTAAAATTAAATTAATAAAAAACCTAGAAAAACCAAAATTTCAAATAAGTAGGATCTTTCGTTGGTTCATTCATTCAAACGTTTGGATATTCATATTCTACACGTGTTTTTTAAAGCATGCATTTTTTTTCTGACAAAGCATGTATTTCACACGCCCGAAGGAAGGCGGTGACCATATATGACTATTCCTCTCCCTCACGACAATATAGGGAAGAATACAAATGTGTAAGGAATCGTCTAAATGCTTTATTAGTTGACTCAAGTGCTTTTGGATTTGGATCGAGTTGGGTTAGATAGTTATCTTCGCACTTTAATTTTAAGTTCATTTAAGGATTGGGATTAATTTGGGATTAAGAGTGATTTTTACATTTTAATTTAGTGAGATGAGTAAGTAATATTGAGAATTTTTTTTAATTATTTTATAAGATCATTTTTTGGTGTTAAATTATTAAATATTAAATATCTATGAGGTGTAGACCAATTGGTTTGTGTGGGTTTTAGTCTTCCCTAATCTCATGGAATGGGTTGAGGATGGAAGCAACTTTTGGGGGAATTAAACTATATCAAGAGGTGTCCAAGCTCGATTAAACAATCTTGTTGATAACATTCCAACATTCCACTAGTTGGCAAATTGTTCTTTAAAAAAACAACTTAATCTTGTTGATAACATTCCATTAAAAACAACTTAATCTTGTTGATAACATTCCACTAGTGGGCAGATTAATCGTTCTTGTTAAAATAAAAAACATTCCACTAGTGGGCAGATTGTTCTTAAAAAAAACAACTTAATCTTGTTGATAAAAAAAAACAATTATGTCAAACCACTTTGCTTATGCCATGGTTTTTCCATTGTTATGTGGAAGTCTAAAAAATATAATTTCTAAAAATAGAAAGTCTCAAGTATGACTTTTCAAAAATAGTAAATCACCTTGCATCAATTGGTAATCAATTATTATTAATGGAAAATCTCTTCTAATCATCAAATCAATCCTAATATTTCAGTTTCGACTTAATCAACATCATCATCATTATTATTATTATTAAAGAGAAATTCAAATCACTCAATCATGTCTCTCAACAATGTTCTCTTACACTCTCATTAATGTTCTTACACTCAATAAAATATCATCAACTACAACTGCATCTGTAACTCAACGATCTTCATTTGCAGCTCAAGTCGTACCTTGTCGACTTCGGCCTTGGAGTCTTTCACAACCATTGCGAGCTTTTCAACTTTGTCCTCTAGTGCTACCTCAGCTTGAATCTGCAGATCTGGCAGTTCACTGCATACTTTTGTGATGGATGCCTCCAATTTTTGTTTGTGCACAGCTTCCTCATCGTGCGGTTCAACTCTCATCATCTATATGTTCTAGGAAAGATACTGATTGCGCTTTTCCTTCATTTTAGCCAATAATGTAGGAAAATCTTCTATTTCATGATTAAATGCGTGAGAATACTTACATGATATTGCAATGGGATTCTAAAAATCCCTAGCGAAATGTCCAAGCTGATCGCAATTATAACATATGGTTTGTCTGTAACCTTGTCCAATGCCTCCTTGGCCACACCCTTGGCCTTGGAAACCTCCGCGCACTATGGGCGAACTTGTATCTTCACACCCTTCAACTTGCATTCTGCACGCCCCAAGACTCTGTTGCATCATTAGATCATAGCTTCGACAGTTCCTTTCATCATGTCCCACCAAACTACATAATTTATAGAACAATTGCTTCGATGACTCAATATACTTCTGCAGCAAATGATAGTAGTATGTGGGGTGATGGCCTACAATCTGGCATAAGCTACACCAGAAATTTGGTCCCATACTTGGTCCAGCACTTAGCCCATGCTTCATTGGACTTAACATCCCAGGGCCCAAGTATTCTTTAAAAACATGACATTGATCCTTATAGTGGCCCTCTACTTTTCACTTTATGAACCAAACTTCTAATCACTTGTCAGGTCGAACCTCTTTTCTCTTCTTCAGGTCATGGAGTTCCATATGTAAGCTCTCCAACTGGGTCTGGATCTATTCAACCCCTATATTGGTATCTGCTACCAGCGAAGCTTCTAGTTTCATCGCAATATCCAATGCTTTCGCTTGGGTTGTGATCTTCTACTATGACAATCGCAATCTAAGATGTGGCAGTAGCGTAGTTATAAACCACTGCTTTTGATGCTCATCAGGGATCTCGAAGCTGAATTTACTTAGCAACATCCTAAACCTTTTATCGAATTCCCACACTGTTTCAGTGACTAATTGCTTGATCGATTTGATCTCTTTAATACATTGTGATTGTGATTTCAGCTTTCTAAATTTAGCATTCAACGCAAGCTTTGTCTCATCCAATTTGGCATTCTAGTTCATCGCGGAGAACTTCATATACTAAGACAAGGATTTGTCCTGCAACATTGTAACCACCTGCGCTTTCTTCATATTCTCATCAGTGATGTTTAGCGATCTCCACATTAATTCTACAACAAACCAAAATTGCTCGAGGTCATCATATACCTTGAAAACAAGCATCTTCGCTACGTGAGCCATGTTAAACGAGGGAGGTGGAGGTGGATGTGGAGTGTTAATATTGGAAAATCGTATAGCAGAAGATGGCATTAATTAATGTCAAGCCTAAGGATTTACAGGGCATGAACACATTATGGAATCAAGAAGTATTTAAAATCTCTAAGGTTTTGAGAAAATCATATTTGAACTAGTCTTAAATGCTAAATTGCGCACTTAATCCTTCGAGAAGAGCGCCTTTTGCGCGGCTTTTTGCCCGATAAGCGCGCATTCCTGGAAATGGAAAAATGTCGCTTTCTGGGACCACACAAAGCAAAGGAAAGTTACTCCTTATATGAAGCCGCCTAAGGACAACCACCAGCGCCTCCTTAGACACTATGTGAGCACACAAAGGAATATTTGGAGCACATAATGGAATCATACCTCTCCCTTGGGTCACCATCCATCATGTACCAAGGGAGGGAAGGAGGATTTTAAACTCCCCTATATAAAGCCACCAAGAGATGAAGAATGGGTGATCACATTGTTATGCTAGCCAAAGTTGCCCAAGAAACACCAACAATGTGTGACCCGGAGCTGGAGCTGAAGAGGACTCGATCGTTGACCACCCAACAATCCTAGTCCACTACGGCAGAGAGAGAGGGAGACTGCATCAGAGACAGAGCTTGGAAGGTAACATCCTTGCATCGGGACCTAGAACCATTGTCTAGGGGCCCTTTGGCAAGTGGGTAAAATTTCTTCTCCATATCAAACGTTTAATAAGAAGAGGCCTAGATTCGTCGTTTTCATTATTATCGTTTGACTCTCTTTATAGCTTCTGTATATTTGTGTTTTAGTTTTAGTTTAACCTGAGCATACTTTTGCATACTGTTTCCTCTAAATTGTGTGCTTTTGAGCTCCACCACTTTCTGCCTATTACCAATAGTTTAAAGAGTAGATCACACCCTTTAAACTCGTGCGATTTCGTACACCCGTGCGACAAATCCACCACAACATGGAGGAATAATATGAGGATGGATTGTGTGGGTGGAGCGTTGGGGAATCCCAGCAACACTTTGATGATCTCCAAATTCTATCAACGCACTTCTAGGGGTTGCAGGGTTTCTTTCTCATTCTTCGCTTTCAGACCAAAATAATGGACTATACACAGATTCAATGTAATTATCATGATCTACCCTAAATATCTTACCACGTCATGTAGTTTCGTCCTTTCTTCCTACGAACATCAATCAAATTTCATTTGCAACACACCCTTTTCACATAATAGCATCTTAATCCAGAGCTTCAATGAGTTCAGGTACTTACCTCGTGGGCCTTTGAAAAATATGTGCTCAGCATCATTGTAGGACACATATGTATCAATTGCAAACAAATTAATAAAGCCTCCAATAATACTATCGATCCAATAATCAACAACCCTTGAGATATTGGTGTTTGTTTCCTTGAGTCGCTTAATCAGCTCAGGGTCCCACGAAGTAGGCTTGTTATTGAAATGGATCGTATTCTCAACTAATCTGGACAGCCACTCATGTAACTCTTTAGCAAACGATGAGAAAAAGTTCTCCTGTTGATCTGTGAAAATATACTTTTGTAACCACTTTTTAGTTGATAGGTGAAAATTTCTGTTTTTTTGCATTGCAAATTCGTGCTCTTTCAGATCTACCTAGTCTTGAATCTATTTTCTAGACGGATGCCACACCCACATATCCCTCAGTCATATCTCAGTCCCAGAAATGAAAGCATTTGTTGGCTAAATGGGGCCTAGACCCAGGTTCAGATATGGCTACGCGAACCAACAAAACCCATTATTACCGACCCTTTCAGCAACGATCTGCTGCACATACCAAATTCTCACTTGAGGCAATATTAGGGGATGCTAGAACCAAGTTTCTGCATCCAGAGGGACTATGGAGTGTGGCTTTAGGGTTTATCTTCTCTTTAACACTTATCAGAGCTTCGAAGAACAAATATATTAACTACACAATCATTGTTCAACACTTCTATTGAACTAACTTGCAGATTACGCGATTCGTCTTTAAGATGCATTAACCAACATAAGAAACTATAATCCAGATCGCGATGCAAATATATATAAAAAACCTAACTTAGCACATATAACAAAAAAAGAATAGATAAATCAAAACACATAAGTAAAGGAGACGAATTTGTCTTCAAGTCTTCTTTTATTACTTAAGATCTTCTCAATACATCACTTTTCACCTTGCGCACTCAGCTGCAGGGGTTTGCACACTCAAATGCATAATTTCTAAGGTCTCCGTGCACTCAGCTGTAGGAGCCTTCCCTTTCACACAAAATAAAGAATACAAACTCAATACAACCTTACATCCAAATGCATTCTATGAAAAAATATACAAGATTTCCTTAGACTCACTACGATAGCTCCTTATATATTTTTTCCTTTTATAATACCATGGTCTGAAAACCATGGGCGGAGCTCAACGTATACCAAATATTCCCATCCCTTTACAAAATAAGGAGCTTTTATTCGCCCCAAAGCCCCTAAGACTCTATTACATCTTCGTGTTGCATGCTCCACTCCTCAAAATGTGGAGTCTTTATCAAAATATTCAACCAAGGGGCACCTTGTCATATAAGCCCCCAACACAAAAATGTGACTTGTCCCAAGTCACTCTGCTGGTGCGCCCTCAATATTTGCTTTGATGTTGCTCAATGCATCCTTTAGTGGTGGAACTGTCTCGACACATTGCTTCTTAACTTCACGGATTTTGGTCAGCAACTTCTAAGTGGTTGGCCCTACGATATTTGTGGCAATATCCTTCTGGGTCTAGCACAATGCTTCCAGTTGTTTCTCCACATTCTGAGATAGCTAACTAGCTTCGAATTCCCATGGTTGATTTCTAGCTGTGCTAATTTGTTCATTTCTGAGCAGCTCATCAATATGTCCCTGCAAAAATATACCCTCTTGGAGAGGGGTATACCGCAGTTGCAGTGTTAGATTCTTCGCGGTAACCTTAATATGGTCCATTTGTTCCAATTTTTCGTGGATTTCCACTTCAATATTTTGCACATGAGGGTCCTCCTGTAGCGAGGCCCAGACATCCATAGTGTCTTCAAAGACTTGGAGTAATTCCTGGACTGCGGATTCAATATTTTCATTAGCAGCCTTAATCTCTATTATGTGTTGCTCCCGGACCTCAGGTGGTGTAGCTGGCTACAACTGCAACTGTAACTCAAAAATCTTCATTTGCAACTCAAGTCGTACCTTGTTGACTTCGGCCTTGGAGTCTTTCACGACCATCATGAGCTTTTCAACTTTGTCCTTTGGTGCTACCTCGGCCTGAATCTGCAGATCTGGCAGTTCACTACATACTTTGGTGATGGCTGCTTCCAATTTGTGTATGTGCGCAGCTTCCTCATCGCGCGATTCAACTCTCATCATTTGTATTTTATGGGCAGGATGTCGATTGCACTTTTCCTGCATTTTAGCCAATAATGTAGGACAATATTCTATTTCATGATCAAATGCGCAACAATACTTACAAGATAATAGAGTAGGATTCTATCAATCCCTGGAAAAATTTATAGGTTGATTGAAATTATAACATATGATTTGTCTTCAACCTCGTCTAACACATCTTCCTCGGTCATGCCCTCGACCTTGCAAACCTCTGCGCACTGTGGGTGAGACTAGATCTTTGCATCCTTTGACTTGGATTTTGTATGCCCCAGGACTTTGCTGCATCGTTAGATCATAGCTTCGACAGTTCCCTTCATCATGTCCCACTGAACTACAAAATTTACATAAAAATTGCTTCGGTGACTGGATATTCTTCTGTAGAAAATGACAGTAGTCTGTGGGGTGTTGGCCTACAACTTGGCATAGGCTACACTAGAAATTTGGTCCCATACTTGGTCCAACACTTGGCCTAGGCTTCATTGGACTTAGCATCCCAAGACCTAAGTATTATTTAAAAATAGGACACTAGTCCTTATAGTGGCCCTCTTCTTTACGCTTTATGCGCCAAACTTTTGAGCGCATGTCAGACCGAACCTCTTTTCCCTTATTCAGGTCCTGGAGTTCCATATGTAATCTCTCCAACTAGGTGTGGATCTGTGACGCAACCTTAGCTGCAAAAACCCACTTTATGCATAAGAGATGCATATGAACCAAAATAAGCGCGAACAATGGTAATCTCTTATGTAGAAACATTATTTTTCTCTCTCCAAAGTCTAAACCTTTATAAATGTTTAGTGTGAAACCTTATAATCTTCTTCCATAGATCTTTGGTTAATTTTTATTACCCACGCATATCAATACTACTTTTTGTTTTGTACTTTGGCTTAATCCCTTTTTCTACCCTTTATTTCTATTATATTACTTTTATAATAGAAATTAAACATAAACCTTAATGGACTTACCATTTTGCACTCATGTCACATTTACCAATGCTTCACTTAGCTTCAAATCTCCGCCGTTGACTCTTGTCCGATCAGATGGCTATCAGTTCATCGAATTTCAAATAGACCGATATTTAATGTTTTTAAACTTATGCGAAATATGTGGTTTTAGCTTGCAACATGTCACTGTCTTAATGCTATCACATTCCTTTTCATAATTACCACTTACCATTTTAAAGCCGTGCGAAACCCACTTGTTGGTTTACAAAACCACTTCTCCATTCCTATGCGTTATTGATTATAGTTTCCGCTTTCCCTTTGACTTCGAAGTTCTACAACGCATAGTTTCGGAATCAAGAAACCACTTTGCTCAAAGAGGTAATCAACACCTTTTCAATTTCATCAGGGTTTACTACAGATCATTCAACACAGTCCCTCATCATTCTGGAAAGGAGTATATCAAATTTCTTGTGAATTCGATTCCTATCTCTGGTTCTCACCTGCACGCTTATGTATGCAAATTCCCTGATGCATATGCCCATTTATAAATTTCATTTCTCACTGTATACACATCTGATGCATATGGTTCCAAATCCGATTTCTGGTTTTACACAATCTACTCGCCACTCCATGCTGACTCCAATTTCAGCTCTCGGCATTCACATTCTTCAATTTGTTGTCTGAGAAATTCGATTGTAGCTTCTTATTAGGGGTATACGCAACCTCTCCACTGTTTGAATTCACACTTATTAACTCTTTTTGTGAATCAATCATTGATCCAATTTCCGATCAATGATTATTTGAATTTCCATTCAAACCTTACTATGGAATTCATCATATCAAACCCCCAATATAGATTTTATCACACAAATTAAACCGAAATTTAAAACTTTTGTCCCTCACAAAAGCTTCCACATTCAAATAAAAATCATGCACAGAGCTTCATTTAAATAGAGATCAGTTCCTTCAGTTATGGTCAAACACATAAAACAATTTTGAACACAATGAAAACCCTCCTTTCATTCATAAACAATATTTACATAATCTCAGAACCTCACATGTTATTTCTTCTCTCTTTTAGGCCTGATTTTCTAATTAAATGGCCTTTTCCACTCTCTTTGGCCCATAGGCTTCCAAATCAAACTTTTTCTATCTAAATCCTATCTCCCACTATCTTTTGAGACTTACAATTTATACAATTGATTCTGAAACCAATTCTGGTTTTAGATCCTCTATCTTCTCAACAAATTCCTCAAAATCCTCTAAGTCCTAAAATATCTTCCTTATCCCTAAGGATCCTCTCTAATCCCATAAAATTATAAAACCAATTCTAATTTAGGATTTAAAATTAATTCTCAAATCTCTCATTCCCTATGGAATCTCAACTATCCTAATTCTCTCATGTTCTCCAACATTTGAGAACATTTACAAAATTCCTCTCAATATTTAATTAATTCCTATTCTAAATGTCACTCAAAAAAATTAATAATTACATAAGAAACCAATCTTCTTTGAAAACACAAGACCCCTAAATCTATTAAAATACAAAAAAAATTATGAGCCTGATGCTCCTGCATCAGAGTCCCAGGGTTAAAAATAATCATGATCTCCTGATCATGTGCTTTTGATCTTTGTCTTCCTAGATCCCATACATTGTTCTGTAACTTGTCTTTTGTTGCTGCTTTTGTTTGTTGGTTTTTTTTAGGTCTCCACACTTTATGTTGCATTTCTCCACTAGCTATGATTTTACAGTCTACTATTGTCTTCCTCTTGCTGCTGCTGCTTCTTTGCTTTGCTTTTGTTGTCTTCTTCTGAGAAACTTTCATCATTATCCTTCTTATCAATTCAATTTCTTTGTCTAATATATTTTCTATCTGTTGATTACTTTCATCTCTTGATTGCTGAACTTTTATTCTTACTATCGCCCTTTCATCCTTACCCTCTTGTTTACTGCAATTAATAACTTCTTCCTGATTGTCACTTATGAAAATTTCTTTGTTTTCTTTCTTCAACAATTCTTTGGGCTGATACATAATCTGTCATTTACTGCTATCTCCTTCTCTTTGCTTTAATGTGTTTTTGTTTTCCTCTAACTTTTTCATCTTCACATTCTGCATTTCTTCAAGCCCTTTCTCTTCCATAGTTACTTCTTCTTGCATGAAATCTTGGCTTTCTAGCATTCTTTCCAACACTCGAATATCTCTGTTCCATGGATTAAATATTTCCACAAAAATTTCTTCCTCTTCCTTTACTTGGTTGTTCATCTGTGCCAAAGTTTCTCCATCATTTGCAACAAAACCTGCATTCAAAAAACAATTATTGAAATGAAAAACATAAGGCCTTAGTGCCTCTTTTTCCTTTGGTAACATTTTAGTATGCTGCTCTGAAATTTCCTCCTCTATCAGCACATCAATATGATGATTCTTTAAAGAAATTTCTAAAGAATTCTCTAAAAGATTGTCAAAAAATCTCTCTTCCACACCATCTGCTCTAATTATTTCTTTTTTTTTCTTGTCCACCATAGTGAACTCTGTCTTCTGCAATCTCCCTGTCATAATCTGAGTTTTCCAGCAAATACTCTAGTAATGCAATTTCTTTTTGAAATTTCTTAAGTACTTCATCATCACTTACAATTTCTGCATTTTTACACAAATTGTCAGTTTGAAAATTACAAGGCTCAACAGTCTCAACTGTTGCTTCACATATCAGCTCTTCAAACTTAATCCCGTTTCCTTCTTTCACAAGAAATTATTCTTGTGTTGGAACAGCTTCGTATATAAATGCATCACTGCCTTCCTCATTCAAGATACATTCTTCATAATTACTCTCTGCTTCAGAGTATTTATCTTCTTCCATACTTTTGATAATTTCAAAAGATTTCTCATCCTCTACGAAACCTGTAATCACATCAAAATCATTAGTTACAAAAATACAAGGCTTTACATCCTCCCGTTGATCCGAACTTGCCTAGCAGTTCAGGAAATCATCAATAATTTCTTTATCAGCAAGGTAAACTTCTTGGTGTCTTGAATTCTCACAATAATTCATAAGATCTTTCACATATCTCAAATCTTCATCTTCACTCAGAATTTCACCCTGTTCTAGTCTACAAATGGAAACTTCCATCTCTGACTCTGTTTCTTAGAGTTTTTTACATTTCAATTTCACACTCATCATTTTCTCAAGCTTTCTCAACTATTCTGCTAACTGCATATTCAATTTATGTTCTCTCTTCTATTGTAGCCTCTGCCACTTTACTTTCTTCTTCATGGTCCAACCATGTCTCTGGTTTTCTTCTATCATCATATTTAATTTATTAAATTGTTCTCTTATCTCAACAATCTCTTTGTCACACTCCTCTTGACTCATCTGTTTCCTGTAGATTTCTTTAACACCCTTCTTCTTCATCTTGTATCTTTCTTCTGAACCTTGCACATGACTTCCCATAGTCATCTTCTCTTCTGTGTGAGCTTCTACACCTGCAACCAATAAACTTCCTACTGACTTAATCTTCTCACCAAGCTTCTCCTCTACCTCGTCTTCAATTTCTCTCCTTTTCAGAAATTTTATTGAGAAATCTTGCTCTCTTCTCTGGTTGCTGCACTCACTTCATTTAAAGACACCATTGTCCCTATCTATTCCAAGCCTTAGCTAGAATAAGGTTCTACTACAATTTCCAAGAACTTTCAAAAGTTCTTCCTATAGTCTCATTGCTGCAATCTTGTGCCAACTTTCCACTCCTTTAATCTGCTGTGGTCTTATTCAGAACCCCTGCTATGAATATCAGTAGTCATCCTCTTCTTTCCATTTCTATGAGTGCATCGCTCACTCTTTCACTATGAGTTGTTTAAGCCTCTGCAACAGCAAGTCCTTCCTACTGCCACTTAACTCACCAAGTTTTCCTCTGGACTTGGACTTTTGGCAATTATGGTTCTCTGAACTTGGACTTTTGGCAATTATGGTTCTCTATCTCTGGAACCTCCTTGAGCTTTCCTCTGCTCTTTCTAGGCTTCAACTCATCTGCACCTTTCAAGAACACAACTGTCTTTTTTTTCCAACCTCTGTTGGAATTCTTCAAGGTTCTGTTCCACACTTTGCTTTCACTCAGAAACTATTACCATCTTCCTTCATCACTTTTCTTAAGACTATGATCTTCTTTTGCTGAGATTTCCTTCAACTGTCTGCAACCTGAATTCTACAAACATAATCTTCAAACCAAAGTTAAAATAACACTTACCATCTCACCTTCAATATCTCTGTGTGATATTGTTTCACCGATCATTTGCACTTGAATGGATTTCTTTTATTTATTTCTGCAATTGTTGTTACACATCAATTCTGTATGTCTGCTTATCAGTTTCAAAATCTAATCTCCTCTTGCTTTTTCCATCACGCATGCATTCTGTACAATTTTAATTAAAAAAAAAATTGAACCTTCAAACGAGCTTTTACAGCTCTGATACCACTTTGACGCAGCCTTAGCTGCAAAAACCCACTTTATGCATAAGAAATGCATATGAACCAAAATAAGCATGAACAATGGTAATCTCTTATGCGGAAGCATTATTTTTCTTTGTCCAAAGTCTAAACCTTTATAAATTTTTAGAGCGAAACCTTATAATCTTCTTTAATAGATATTTGGTTAATTTTTATTACCCACGCATATCAATAATACTTTTTGTTTTGTACTTTGGTTTAATCCATTTTTCTACGCTTTAGTTCTATTATATTACTTTTATAATAGAAATTAAACATAAACCTTAATGGACTTACCATTTTGCCCTCATAGCACATTTACCAATGCTTCACTTGGCTTAAAATCTCCGTTGTTGACTCTTGTCCGATCCGACGGCTATCAGTTCATCGCATTTCAAATAGACCGATATTTAATGTTTTTAAACTTATGCGAAATAGGTAGTTTTATCTTGCAACGTGTCATTGTCTTAATGCTATCGCATTCCTTTTCATAATTACCACTTACCATTTTAAAGCCATGCGAAACCCACTTTTTGGTTTACAAAACCACTTCTCCATTCCTCTGTGTTATTGATTATAGTTTCCGCCATCCCTTTGACTTCGAAGTTCTACAATGCATAGTTCCACAACGCATAGTTCCGAAATCACGAAACCACTCTGGTCACGAAGGTAATCAACACCTTTTCAATTTCATCAGGGTTTATTACAGATCATTCAACACAGTCCCTTAGCATTCTGGAAAGGAGTCTATCGAATTTATTGTGAATTTGATTCCTATCTCTGGTTCTCACCTGCACACTTATGTATGCAAATTCCTTGATACATATGCCCATTTATAAATTTCATTTCTCACCGTATACACATCTGATGCATATGGTTCCAAATCCGACTTCTGGTTTTACAAAATATGCTCGCCACTCCATGCTGAATCCAATTTCAGCTCTCGGCATTCACATTCTTCAATTTGTTGCCTGAGAAATTTCGACCGTAGCTTCTTCTTAGGCATATACGCAACCTCTCCACTGTTTGAATTCACACTTATTAACTCTTTTTGTGAATCAATCATTGATCCAATTTGTGATCAATGATGATTCAAATTTCCATTCAAACCTTACTATGGAATTCATCATATCAAACCCCCAATACAAATTTTATCACACAAATTAAACCGGAATTTAAAAAAAATTTCCCTCACAAAAGCTTCCACATTCAAATAAAAATCATTCACAGAGCTTCATTTAAACAGAGATCAGTTCCTTCAGTTATGGTCAAAACACATAAAACAATTCTGAACACAATGAAAACCCTCCTTTCATTCATAAACAATATTTACATAATCTCAGAACCTCTCGTGTTCTATCTTCTCACTTTTAGGCCTGATTTTCTAATTAAATGGCCTTTTCCACTCTCTCTGGCCCATAGGCTTCCAAATCAAACTTTTTCTATCTAAATCCTATCTCCCACTATCTTTTGAGACTTACAATTTATACAATTGATTATGAAACCAATTTTGGTTTCAGATCCTCTATCTTATCAACAAATTCCTCAAAATCCTCTAAGTCCTAAAATCTCTTCTTTATCCCTAAGGATCCTCTCTAATCTCATAAAATCATGAAACCAATTCTAATTTGGGATTTACAATTAATTCTCAAATCTCTCATTCCCTATGGAATCTCAACTATCCTAATTCTCTCATGTTCTCCAACATTCAAGAACATTTACAAAATTCCTCTCAATATTTAATTAATTCCTATTCTAAATGTCACTCAAAAACATTAATAATTACATAAGAAACCAATATTCTTTGAAAACACAAGACCCCTAAATCTATTAAAATACAAAGAATTTTCTGAGCCTAATGCTCTTGCATCAGACTCCTAAGGTTAAAAATAATCATGATCTCCTGATCATGTGCTTCTGATTTTTGTATTTCTGGATCCCATACCTTGTTCTGTAACTTGTCTTTTGTTGCTGCTTTTGTTTGTTGGTTTTCTCCATGTCTCCAAACTTTATGCTGCATTGTTCCACTAGCTATGCTTTTACATCTGCTACTATCTTCCTCTTGCTGCTGCTGCTTCTTTGCTTTCCTGCTGTTGTATTCTTCTTAGACACTTTCATCATTATCCTTCTTATTAATTCAATTTCTTTGTCTAATATATCTTCTATCTGCTGATTACTTTCATCTCTTGATTGTTGAACTTTTATTCTTACTGTCGCCCTTTCATCCTTACCCTCTTGTTTACTGCAATGAATAACTTCTTCCTGATTGTCACTTATGACAATTTCTTTGTCTTATTTCTTCAGCAATTCTTTGGACTGATACATAATCTTCCATTTACTGCTATCTCCTTCTCTTTGCTTTAGTTTGTTGTTGTTGTCCTCTAACTTTTGCATCTTCACATTCTACATTTCTTCAAGTCCTTTCTCTTCCATAGTTACTTCTTCTTGCATGAAATCTTAGCTTTCTAGCATTCTTTCCAGCACTCTAGTATCTCTATTCCATGGATTAAATATTTCCACCGAAATTTCTTCCTCTTTCTTTACTTGGTTGTTCATCTATGCCAAAGTTTCTCCAGCATTTGCAACAAAACCTGCTTTCACAAAACAATTATTGAAATGAAAAACATAAGGCCTCAGTGCCTCTTTTTCCTTTGGAAACATTTCAGTATGCTGCTCTGAAATTTCCTCCTCTATCAGCACATCAATATGTTGATTCTTTAAAGAAATTTCTAAAGAATTCTCTAAAATACTATCAACAAGTCTCTCTTCCACACCATCTACTCTAATTATTTCTTTTTGTTCTTGTCCACCATAGTGAACTCTGTCTTCTGCAATCTCCCTATCATACTCTGAGTTTTCTAGCAAATACTCTAGTAATGAAATTTCTTTTTGAAATTTCTTAAGTACTTCATCATCAATTACAATTTCTGCATTTTTACACAAATTGTCAGCTTGAAAATTACAAGGCTCAACAGTATCAACTGTTGCTTCACATATCAGCTCTTCAAATTGAATCTTGTTTCCTTCTTTTACAAGAAATTGTTCCTGTGTTGGAACAACTTCATATATAAATGCATCACTGCTTTCCTCATTCAAGAGACATTCTTCATCATTACTCTTTGCTTCAGATTATTTTTCTTCTTCCATACTTTTGACAGTTTCAAAAGATTGCTCATCCTCTGCAAAACCTGTAATCACATCAAAATCATTAGTTATAGAAATACAAGGCTTTACGTCCTCTCGCTGATCTGAACTTGCCCAACAGTTCAAGAAATCATCAATAATTTCTTTATCAACAAGGTAAACTTCTTGTTGTCTTGAATTCTCACAATAATTCATAAGATATTTAACAGATCTCAAATCTTCATCTTCACTCAGAATTTCACCTTGTTCTGGTCTACAAATGGAAACTTCCATATCTGACTCTGTTTCTTTGAGTTTTTTACATTTCAATTTCACACTCATCATCTGCTCAAGCTTTCTCAACTCTTTTTCTAACTGCATATTCAATTGAGGTTCTCTCTTCTGTTGTAGCCTCTGCCACTTTACTTTCTTCTTCATGGTCCAACCATGTCTCTGGTTTTCTTCTATCATCATATTTAATTTATTAAATTGTTCTCTTATCTCAACAATCTCTTTGTCACGCTCCTCTTGACTCATCTGTTCCCTACAGATTTCTTTAACACCCTTCTTCTTCATCTTGTATCTTTCTTTTGAACCTTGCACATGACTTCCCACAGTCATCTTCTCTTCTATGTGAGCTTCTGCACCTACAACCAATCAACTTCCCACTGACTTAATCTTCTCACCAAGCTTCTCCTCTGCCTGGGCTTCAAGTTCTCTCCTTTTCAGAACTTGTATTGAGAAATCTTGCTCTCTTCTTTGGTTGCCAAGACTGTTGGAAATACTAAGAGGGGGGTGAATCAATATTTCTTTTCAATTGTTAATTAATGCCAGTTAGATTCTTCACAATTAAAGACAGAGAGGTGTATAATGATAATATTAAGGATTAATAAGAATTTCAATTCCCTTTCTAATAATGGTATACAATAGATGAGTGAGGGCACCAACCCTTTTAATGAAACAGGCACCAACCTGTTGCCAAGCACCAACTTAGACTTTGATAAGGCTCCGACCTCTAGGGCTTTGACCCTATCTGCTCAAGGCACCAACCTTGTGTTTAGGAGCTCCTACTCCAAGCACACTAATCATTCTTTGCTTGGTTTAATAAAGAATGTGAATAGTGCTTACTTGAATGTTCTTGACATATTCATCACTGTATTATTTTTTCCAAAATTCTTCACTGACTTCAATGTCCACTTGTCTTCATCACTAGCCTTAAATTAATCCATCAGTACTGTTGTCTTCACTGTCCAAGACTTTTCCACTTCACTGTTCAAAATCATAGATTATTTAATATTTCATGTCTCCAACTCATCACTGTTCAAGCCTTCAATTCTTCATAAGTTCTTTGATGTCCAGAGGTTATAAGTCACCACAGTCTGAGCTTTATAAACACTGTCACAGGTTCAAGCCAAGTCACAGATCCGAATCATAATAGGTGATAGTTCTTCTAAAGTCTTCATTGATCCAAGCTTCAAAGAGGCACCCAACAGAAAGGTGAAAGGTAAAACAATTCTGAGGCAATACTCCACAGGCACGAGACAATATACCATAGGTTCGAGGTAATACACCACAGGTCCGAGCTCCAACCTAGACTGTAACCGAGCTCCAACCTTGGCCCCAATCCAAGGTACTGTTGTATGACTGCAGGTGTAGAAGGTCCGAACTGTTGATACCACAGGTCTGAGACAAGTGATCCGATCTGAATGTCTTAATTGTCCTTCAATCCGAGCTAACTGACCTCCAATCTGAGCTGAGCCTTAACTTCAGCAAGTTCAACTTCTGTGGTAGGTTCTAGGCTGCAATAATAAAAGGTTTGAAGTGAATATCACGAGTTCTGTGGTAGGTTATACCTTTGTCCTCAAATGATCCAAGCATACTTCTTATCACAAGTTTGAGACAGCTACAAGTCCGAGCTGTATAGATGATCAATTCAGATTTTAACCCAAGCAAATATTCCTTGAAAAATCCTCCTCGGTGCTTCTAAGTTCACAAGTTGTGAACCTTTTTTATATCTCTGCAATCTCTTCACCGAGTTGATTTTTTGAAAATGAAGTTTCAGTCATATATTTATCGTGATTTTCGACTAGAATGAAGTGTCACGTCCTTTGGAGGGAGGCCGACATGAAACTATGAGTGTAGGTCGACTAGATAAAAAAATATATTTTCTTAAACTTAAAAATTCAATATCTCACAAACTGCTGGGAGTTTCAGGGAAAGTAAAGGCTCATTGGAAAGAGGAAAAATTCCTCTTTCAGATGGTCTGGGACTCATTGTGATAGGCTGCCTCCAAGATGACAGAAATGTAATTTTATTTGTGACTGTCCTTAATTTTTGTGTGCAGAAAGTGTATAGGACAGAATGTCTTCTCCATTGCTTGGCCTCTTCTTCATTTGTCTTCTCCATTTTTTGGCTTATCAGTCATAGGGTCATAGCGTTGTCATCATGATAGTAACATGTTTCCATCAATGACAACTTGGATTATCAATCTCCCCCTTTATCATTGGATGGAAATATTTTTCTTGTCTCCCCCTTTGACATCAATGGCAATGGGGTGCCAAAGTGCTCCCCCTGGCATGCTGCTCCCCTTGACATACTGTACCCCTGACATGCTGCTTGATTTAATGTGATGCAAGAGCAATGACCCCCCATCTTTTAGCGAAGATACTCAAATGCTTCTCGTGGAAGGGGTTTTGTAAAGATATCCGCAATTTTCTCTTTTGTATTGACATATTCCAACCTGATATTGTGTTCAGCAACTTGTTCACGGAGAAAGTGGTATTTATTTGAAATATGTTTGGTCCTTGAGTGCATCACCGGATTCTTTGAAAGACTGATGGCACTACTATTGTCACAAAAAATAGTAATTGGTTGCTTACTTTCTATGTTGACATCCTTCAAGGCTTCCTTCATCCATAGAATGTGTGTACAACAATCATCAACAGTTATATATTCAGCTTCAGCTATAGAAAGGGATATATATGATTGCTTTTTGCTGAGCCAAGATACAAGACAATCTCCCATAAAGAATGCATTTCCATTGGTACTTTTTCGATCATCCACGCTTCCGGCCCAGTCAACACCAGAGTAAGCTGTCACAATGAGAGTTGAACTCTTAAGATACCAAAGAGCGAAATCAATAGTTCCTTTCAAATATCTGAGAATTCTCTTCACAGCTGCTAGATGGGATTGTTTAGGACTTGACTGAAATCTTGCTACCATTCCTACTGCTTGCATAATATCTGGTCTTGTAGCATTTAAGTATATGAGAGCTCCAATTATTGACATGTAAAGAGTTGCATCTATGAGAGGGGTATCATCATCTTTGCTTAATTTATAATATGTGGTCATCAGTGTGCTCATAGGTGCACAGTCTTCCATCCCATATCTTTTGAGCATGTCTTTAAGATATTTTGCTTGAGATATAAACATGCCTGCAGAGGTTTGATATATTTGTAGCCCAAGAAAGTAAGACAACTCAGCAATCATTGACATCTCGAATTTTTTGGACATATTATGAGAAAATTCATGGCTCATTTCTTCATTATTTCTAGCAAAGATTAGATCATCAACGTAAACAAGAGTATTCAGAAGTTTTTCCTTATCCATCTTCATGTAGAGATTTCTACCTGCCACTCCCTTTTTGAAACCCTCTTGTTGCAGATAGTGATCCAACTTTGTATATCATGCTCTAGGGGCTTCTTTTAATCCATACAAGGCCTTTTTTAGTTTGCATACAAAGTCTTCTCCTTCAGCAAGATCAAATCCTTCTGGTTGCTCCATGTAAACTTCTTCCATGAGATCTCCATTCAGGAATGTTGATTTTACATCCATTTGATAAACCTTGAATCCTTTTGAGCAAGTAAATGCTAAAAACATTCTTATGGCTTCCATTCGAGCTACTGGTGCAAAGGTTTCTTCGAAGTCAATTCCTTTGATTTGCGAGTATCCTTTGCAGACAAGTCTGGCTTTATTTCTGATGATTTGTCCATCTTCATTCATATTGTTTTTGAATACCCATTTTGTTCCAATTATACTTTTATCTTTTGGGCGAGGTATCGGTTCCCAAATCTCATTTTTTTTTATTTGAGACATTTCTTCTTCCATGGCCTTTATCCAATAAGGATCTTTTCTTGCTTGAGAAAAAATTTCAGGTTCTATTAAAGATAATAGAGCCACATCATTTTTTCTTGGGGTGCTTATCATCCTTCTTCGAGTTTGGATTCCTTCATCTATATTTTCGATGACCTATTCTTCTGGATGATATCTTTGAACAAACTTGATCTTGGAGGGAGTTTGTGAAGATTCATTTCGAGGTTCACTTTGAGGTTCTTCATTCTCCTCTTCTTTTCAGGTTCTTCTTCTTCACTTTGTTCAAAGAAAGGCTCAACTTCATGATCTTCAATTCTTTTTTCTGGAAGGCCTTCATCAATCTTCACATCAATGCTTTCCACTATTCTTCTTAGACGATTGTTGTAACATTTGTAGGCTTTGCTCCTAGTGGAGTATCCAAGAAATATTCCTTCGTCAACTCTAGAATCCAATTTACCTCGTGAGTCATCATTTATTTTTATGAAACATTTGCTTCCAAAAACCCTGAAATATTTTACTGAAGCAAGTCTTCCTTTTCATAATTCATAAGGAGTCTTTTCATTAATAGGTCTTAGTTGAGTTCGATTTAAGGTATAAACTGCGGTGCCAACTGCTTCTCTCCAAAATTTTGGTTGCAAATCAGTTGCTAGTGGCATTGTCCTTGCCATTTCTTGAATGGTTATGTTCCTTCTTTCAACTACTCCATTTTTCTGGGGTGTCCTAGCAGTAGAGAGTTCTCTTTCGATTCCATGCGCTTTACAAAATTCATCAAATTCTTTTGAGGTGAATTCTCCTCCTCTATCCATTCTAAGACATTTAATCTTAGAATCTTTCTCATTCTCAATGAGAGCCTTAAGATTCTTAAAACATTAAAATGCTTTGGATTTATATTTTATGAAATATATCCACATCATTCTAGTATAGTCATCAACAAATAGAGCAAAGTACCTTTCACCTTGAAGAGCTAGAGTTCTAGTTGGCCCACACAAGTCTACATGAATGATTTCCAAAGGTTTTGTTGTTGAGAACTCCTTAGTTTTGTGGTTAGTTCTGGTTTGTTTTCCATGTTGGCATGGGCCACATACAACTTGATTTGGTTTGCACATTTTGGGAATATCCCTTACTGCATTAATTTTGCTGATGTTGACTAGGTTATCAAAACTTGTATGCCCCAATTGCTTGTGCCACAACCAAATTTCATCCATTTGACTTAAGTAACATTTATCTTCTTGGATTCTACTGAGAATATAAACGTTATCTGGTGTTCTTACTCCTTTCGCCACAAGTTCTCCCGAGGATGAGTCTCTTATTTCACAATTTTTTGTACTAAATACAACATTATGTCCTTGATCACAAAGCTGGCTAACACTTAAGAGATTGTGTTTGAGTCCTTCTACCAGTAAGGTATTTTGAGCCTTTCCTAGTCCATTGACAAGGGTATCAGTTCCTTTTCCAGTGATATTAGTAGATCCATTTCCATTTTCTTTTTTAATGAGATGAACTTCTTTTGGTCACCTGTTATATGTCTTGAGCATCCACTATCCATGAACCAATGATTTTCTTCACTATGAGCACATAGAGCTAGGCCACATTTATCAGTTTTGAGATTTACGTTTTTAGCTTTCTCCCTTTTGAGAGGGAAATTTTGTTCATTATGATCATAATTATCACATAATGAGCAAGACGGATCAAACTTAGCCAAAGGATCAAAGGAATTGTAAGTTTTGATTTGTCCTTGCTCTTTAGGACCACGTAGTTGGTTTGTTTGATCATTCAATCTTGGTGCTTCATTCTTATGAGCCTTGCAATGCTTAGCTTGATGCCCAGAGTTTTTACAATTGTAACAATGCCTAAGAAAAATAGTTTGATACCTGTTGCAGTATCCATAGCTTGAACCAACATTCTTCCTTGGAGTTGCTCTTTCTTCAATTCTTGGTTTTGAGATGGGACTTTTCTCCTGACGAGATGAATTTGTAGAAATTTGAATAATTTGTTGAATTATTCATCGAGATTATCCTGGTCACACACTATTTGAGCTTCATGCATAACACATAACCTCTTCTACAATTGATCATCAATATGCGGAAATAGAAACAGTCTCATGCGCACATAAACACAATAGTCAAACACACATAAACACAGTATGTAATGGGGAAAGCTTACAGCTGAAAACCCCCAACTATATGTATATTATAATGATAGAGAATCATGTAACAATCATAGTACAATAATCCTCACAAGTACTCAGTACTATCTCCAAAGGTTACACACAAACTAGCTCAGTTTTGAACAAGTCACGGGTTCAAAACTCCTCCACTGTTTGCCTGCCTCTACTGCGCAATCCAATAGGGAAAAGAATGAGATCCAAGTTCGAATCCCCTTGGCTTTAACTGCGCAATCCTCATTCTAACCAATCTCCTCCAAATGTGCCAATCATGCACAACTAATGTCACCGATAACCAACAGGCACCTACTATCTCTTCCTTGGTCTCCATAAAATACATCCTTTACCTTTGGTGTTGGTAAGTGTGTTCTTTAGTTGATTAATTAATAATTAGTGAATTAATTAATAATTAATTCACACCACTCATCTCTAGTGTATTAGCCAGTTAAACTAAATACAACCAGTTCAACTAAGTTAAACCGAACACAACTCCATCAACTCCTCAATCAACTCCACCAAAACTCTACCACATGAGTCTAACTGAAGTCAACCATGCAATAGCTCAACCAAACCCCTAGGAATATCGTAATTCCTTTGTCAGCTGCATGGGCCACATCCGTAGCTCAAACTGAAGTGCGCCAAGAGAATAAGATAATGTTTATAGTCCAAATATTATTAAGAGCTAATAATATTTTACTGTTCTATTTTTAGCCCGGCAGTCTAAAAATAGACTTCAACCTGTATGTCTAAAAATAGCTGTCCATCTATTTTTATCATCTTGACCAATCATCCAAGAATAGCATCCCGTAACTCTTAGACCATGCTCCATATGTCTAAAAATAGACCTTTCGACAAAAAATCACATGTGTGGTCCCCACCTAGTTTAGGTGATCACTTTCCAACTAGGATCAGGAAAAATGTTTCAGGAGGCCTCCTTCAATGTTTCTTGTTGCCATTTTCAACACTCCCTCTCAACAAGAAAGGATTGTCTTTGCATGCGACATGCAACTCCATGCATTCGCCCTGCAACCTTCACAAGCGCCATGCAACTCCATGCATGCGACATGCAACTCCATGCATTCGCCATGCACCCTTTGCATGCGCCATGCAAACTCATGCATGCACCATGCAACTCCATGCATGCGCCATGCACCCTTTGCATGCAACATCTCTGAAACTGAATAGGCTCCAAACGACTCAATCAATCTGATGCATCTATCATCAAAGTCTTTGACCTCTGCTTAGCTACTGCACATGTCATCAGGAACCACTGCGCTGTTGAACTCTTGCATCCATGCACTCTTGCACTTGCTGTCAACTCTGATCCGCGCTCCAGTATCCGACACTGTCACTTTGATCTGTCTGCATCAATCCAACTGATCTGCTACTGCTGCGCTATGGGCACCTCGTAGCCAGGTTCAATTCATGAGATCCACACCATCTCATGAATCCTACCCAGAAATCTCCTCTTGGGATTATTCATGCATGTCGCCCCACCTCTCACCTGGTGGTAAAGCTACATGCACTCCCTCTGCCCATCTGGCACGAAATTTCTCTGCATGAGTGGTTTCTCCCACTCCATGATCCTCTTGTGGCTGCTCCACACCCCGAGGTTCACTCTTACCTGCATGCAAAACTTGCTCCCTCTCAAGCATCAGTTGCATGTCTTTCTCCCGCTTCCCAATAGTAGGAAGCTCAGTAGACATCCCATCTACTTCAAGTCTGTAGAGATTCTTTGCCCGAATCCCAACCTTCTTGACTTGTCCCGTTGCCTTGTGCCGAAGGAAAACTTTCCCTTCTCTAAAGACAACTTCATACCCTTTATCCTCTAACATTGCGACTGAGATCAAATTCTTTGTTAAACCTGGTACATGCAATACATCTTGTAAAAGAATGAGTTTACCTGACTCCCTTTGAAAGGTTATGGTACCAATGTCGGTCGCATTGTATCGTCCATTGTCGCCCAACTCAACATGCATCTGGAGATTTTTCTCCACCAAGTCACTGAAAATATTCACATCTCCCGTCATGTGAAATGAAGCGCCACTATCAATATACCACCCCGATCCCAATGCACTAGACACCATGCATGCGATCAATGAGAAGTCCAGCTCAAATTGCGAGGCAAGAGCCTCACCAGCTGCAGCTCCAACAGCCTGCTTGTTCTTCTTCTTTTGTGGACAATTCGTGGCGTAATGTCCATGATCGTGACAGTGAAAACACTTCACTTTGGACATGTCACGCTTTTTACCATCCGCACCGGATTGAGAAGCTTTCTTCTTGCCCTTCCCCTTCCTTGCTTTGGCAGCCAAAGCGCAATCTTCTTCATCAGATGCCTTTGATGAAGATCCATCCCTGGTACTCCGCCTTATCTCCTCTTGCACAAGATCCGACCAAAGTCACTCCCATCCTGGCAATTTCTCCCGACCATTGACAAAATCCTCATAGGAATGCCAACTCTTCGGAAGACCAAGGAGAGCCAAGTTCACCAAGTCCTCATCATCCACACTAACTCCTACACTCCCAAGCTCATCCCTGCAGTGGAAAAACTTGGTCAAGTATACCGGAATAGTGTCATTCTTCTCCATCTTTATTTTCCTGAGTTTATCCTTGAGCGCCAACTTCCTTTGGTCACTCTTGCTCTGGAACAATTCTGTCAAAGCTTTCCACATCAAGTATGGAGAATATTTTCCATGCAGGCTGGATACTATGTGATCCTTCATGCCCTCCAACAGAATCCTTCGACACCTTTCCATCTTCTTTTGCCAAGCCTCAACTTGAGCAGCATCAGTAGGCTTTGTGACTTCAGCATCTATGAAATCCTTCAGCCCGTTATCATCTAACACCGCCTCCATCCTATCTCTCCATGCAATATAATTCGAGCTGCCATCAAGGGCATACTCCAATCGCAATCCTTGATAAGACATTTTGACTTCGAAACCAAGAAAACACTGCTGCAAATTCGAATTCCAAGCTCAAAACTCAACTGCTTCTGGATCTGTGAGAACAAAGTATTTCTAGCACAGAGATCGACTGTAAGGGGTGTTTACTGGATATATCACCTTTCAAATAAAGGATGGATCCAGAGGCTACCTGGCCCGTTACAGACTCTGTCTACCGAAATAATTGTAATCCTTGATGTAATAGATCTGGATGATCAATTCTCTCTCCTACATCAATTCTCTCGCTGCGATACCATGTAGAAATTTGAATAATTTGCTGAATTGTTCCGAGAGATTATCCTGGTCACACACTATTTGAGCTTCATGCATAACACATAACCTCTTCTACAATTGATCATCAATATGCGGAAATAGAAACAGTCGCATGCGCACATAAACACAATAGTCAAACACACATAAACACAATATATAATGGGGAAATCTTACAGCTGAAAACCCCCAACTATCTGTATATTATAATGATAGAGAATCATGTAAAAATCATAGTACAATACTCCTCACAAGTACTCAGTACTATCTCCAAAGGTTACACACAAACTAGCTCAGTTTTGAACAAGTCACGGGTTCAAAACTCCTCCACTATTTTCCTACCTCTACTACACAATCCAATAGGGAAAAGAATGAGATCCAAGTTTGAATCCCCTTGGCTTTAACTGTGCAATCCTCATTGGCAATCTCCTCCAATGCTTGTGCAAATATCATGCACAACTAATGTCACAACTGATAGCAAACCGGCTCTTTCACCTATCTCTTCCACTGGTCTCCACTGAACTGTCCATGCATTGGTGTTAACTGATGTGTCCTTTAGTTGAATTATGAGTTAATAATTAGTGAATTAATTAATAATTAATTCACACCACTCATCTCTAGTGTATTAGCCAGTTAAACTAAATACAACTAGTTCAACTAAGTTAAACCGAACACAACTCCATCAACTCCTCAATCAACTCCACCAAAACTCTGCTACATGAGTCTAACTGAAGTCAACCATGCAATAGCTCAACCAAACCCCTAGGAATAGTGTAATTCCTTTGTCAGCTGCATGGGCCACATCCGTAGCTCAAACTGAAGTGCGCCAAGAGAATAAGATAATGTTTATAGTCCAAATATTATTAAGAGCTAATAATATTTGACTGTTCTATTTTTAGCCCGGCAGTCTAAAAATAGACTTCGACCTGTATGTCTAAAAATAGTTGTCCATCTATTTTTACCATCTTGACCAATCATCCAAGAATAGCATCCTGCAACTCTTAGACCATGCTCCATATGCCTAAAAATAGACATAGTCTAAAAATAGACTTTTCGACAAAAAATCACATGTGTGGTCCCCACCTAGTTTAGGTGATCACTTTCCAACTAGGATCAGGAAAAATGTTTCAGGAGGCCTCCTTCACTGTTTCTTGTTGCCATTTTCAATAGAATTTTCTTCTTTTGGATGGCAAGAGAGTACATAAACATAACTTTTGGCATTATTCTTTGTACTTGATGATTCTCCTTTGAAACCAATTCCAAACTTGTCATGTTGAGGTTTTTGAGTATTAAGAATGTTGTCAAGAGCTAGAGAGCTTTGCCAAATCCTTTTAACTTGCTCTAATTCCTTTCTTAGAGATATTATTTTAGCTTCACGTTTTTCACAGATATCATCCTTCTCTTTTAGCTTAATGTTCAAGAAGTCTTCACTTCTTTTTTCTTCCTCTCTTTCTATTTTGAGAGAAATTATCTTCTTTTGTAGATTTTCATTTTCTTCAATGGCACTCATTAGCAAACTATCCATGTTTCTTTCATCTTCTAATTCTGAGTCATCATCATTTGTAAATGCCATGAATAACGTTTCTTTGCTTCCAACATAATTACTTTCCTCATCCGATTCATCACCACTTTCATTGTAATGACGCACATTTCTAGCTGATTTCTTTTTTATGACTACAAATTCATCTTCATCGGACTCATCTTGTTTGGAGAAAAAGTTCTTCTTATTAAACCCTTTCTTTTTGTACATCATTCTTTTAGAGTCCTTTTCATCATCACTATCATGTTTATGAGGACATTTTGCAGCATAATGACCTATTCTTCCACAATTGAAACAAATAAGAGGGTACTTACCTTTTAGCTTAGATCCCCTTTTTAGTCTTCGTACAAATTGAGCTAACTCGTTTTCAATATCAGATTCATCGTTGTTGCAATTCCATCCTTTTCCTTCTTTTGTAGATCTTGAGGCTTTGAAAGCTGTTTCTTTGAAATTTGGGCTCCCTTTCCTCATCTCATAGGCAATAAGAATTCCATGAAGTTCATCCATCTTGAGAGCTTCTAGGTCCTTCATTTCTTCTATGGCACTTACTTTGGAGTCAAATCTGTCAAGAAGCGATCTCAGGATTTTTTGAACAATGGTGCTTTCTTCAATATTTTCTCCTAGTCCTTTAAGAGAGTTAACTACTTCAGCTACTCGGAGGAAGTATGATGCAATATCTTCTTCATCATCCATTTTCAGACTCTCGAATTGTATTCTATAGGTTTGAAGCTTTTCCTTCTTAACTTTGGAGTCCCCATCATATAGAGAAACCAACTTATTCCATACTTCTTTGGCTGAGTCACAATCCATGACTTTCGTAAATTCGAAATCGGTAATTCCACTAGTGATGGAATTTAAAGCTTTGGCATTAGAAATGTAGGCTCTTATTTCATCTTGATCAGTTGGAAGACTAGCGGGAGCTTTGTACCCATCCAAAACAAAGTGCCATACTTCAGGTCCAAGAGACATTAGATAGTAGGACATCCTCTTTTCCAAAAACTAAAGTTTTTTCCATCAAAGATAGGCAGTTTCCCTGTTGCTTCCATGTTCTTCATTATGCCTAAGAATCATTCTTCCAGCTGTTAGGCTGATAATGAAGAAGTTCGCTCTGATACCAATTGTTGGAAATACTAAGAGGGGGGTGAATCAGTATTTCTTTTTAATTTTTAATTAATGCCAATTAGATTCTTCACAATTAAATACAGAGAGGTGTATAATAATAATATTAAGGATTAATAAGAATTTCAATTCCCTTTCTAATAATATTATACAATAGATGAGTGAGGGCACCAACCCTTTTAATGAAACAGGCACCAACCTGTTGCCAAGCACCAATTTGGACTTTGATGAGGCTCCGACCTCTAGGGCTTTGACCCTATCTGCTCAAGGCACCAACCTTGTGTTTAGGAGCTCCTACTCCAAGGACACCAATCCTTCTTTGTTTGGTTTAATAGAGAATGTGAATAGTGCTTACTTGAATGTTCTTGACATATTCATCACTGTATTATTTCTTCCAAAATTCTTCACTGACTTCACTATCCACTTGTCTTCATCACTGGCCTTCAATTAATCCATCAGTACTTTTCCACTTTACTGTTCAAAATCATAGATTATTTAATATTTCATGTCTCCAACTCATCAATGTTCAAGCCTTCAATTCTTCATAAGTTCTTTGCTGTCCAGAGGTTATAAGTCACCACAGGTCTGAGCTTTATAAACACTGTCACAGGTTCAAGCCAAGTCATAGATCCGAATCATAATAGGTGATAGTTCTTCTAAAGTCTTCACTGATCCGAGCTTCAAAGAGGCACCCAACAGACAGGTGAAAGGTAAAACAATTCTGAGGCAATACTCCACAGGCACGAGACAATATACAACAGGTCCTAGGTAATACACCACAGGTCCAAGCTCCATCCTAGGCTGCAACCAAGCTACAACATTGGCCCCAATCCAAGGCACTGTTGTATGACCACAGGTGTAGAAGGTCCAAACTATTGATACCACAGGTCCGAGACAAGTGATCCGAGATGACTGTCTTAACTGTCCTTCAATCCAAGCTAACTGACCTCCAATCCGAGCTGAGCCTTAACTTTAGCAAGTTCGACTTCTGTGGTAGGTTCTAGGCTGCAATAATAAAAGGTTTGAAGTGAATATCACGAGTTCTGTGGTAGGTTATACCTTTGTCCTCAAATGATCCGAGCATACTTCTTATCACAGGTCTAAGACAGCTACAAGTCCGACCTGTATAGATGATCAATTCAGATTTTAACCCAAGCAAATATTCCTTGAAAAATCCTCCTCGGTGCTGCTAAGTTCACGAGTTGTGAACCTTTTTTTATATCTCTGCAATCTCTTCACCAAATTGATTTTTTGAAAATGAAGTTTCAGTCACATATTTATAGTGATTTTCGACTGGAATGAAGTGTTACATCCTTTGGAGGGAGGCCAACATGAAACTGTGAGTGTAGGTCGGCTAGATTAAAAAAAATATAATTTCTTAAACTTAAAAATTCAATATCTCACAAACCGTTGGGAGTTTTAGGGCAAGTAAAGGCTCATTGGAAAGAGGAAAAATTCCTCTTTCAGATGGTCTAGGACTCATTGTGATAGGCTGCCTCCAAGATGACAGAAACGTAATTTTATTTGTGACTGTCCTTAATTTTTGTGTGCAGAAAGTGTATAGGACAGAATGTCTTCTCCAGTGCTTGGCTTCTTCTTCATTTGTCTTCTCCATTGTTTGGCTTATCAGTCATAGGGCCATAGCGTTGTCATCATGATAGTAACCTGTTGCCATCAATGACAACTTGGATTATCAACAAGACAAGGCTCAGTCCTGTAGCATTGTGACCAGTTGTGCTTTCTTCATATTATCATCAATGATGTTTAGCGATCTCCACACTGCTTCTGCAACAAACCAAAATTGCTCGGGGTCATCTGATCCCTTGAAAACAAGCATCTTTGTTGCATGAGCCATGTTAAACTGGGGAGTTGGAGGTGGAGGTGGAGGTGGAGGAATGATAAGAGGATAAAGGGTTGGGGAATCCCAACAACGCTCTGATGATATCCAAATTATATTGACACACTTCTAAGTGTCACAACATTTCTTTCTCCTTCTTATGTCGTTATGAGCTTGGGAGTGTTGGTATTACAGTTGTTGAAGATGATCTAGTCAGCCTAGCACTTCTACACCTTCCCAAGAGTTGGCACAACTACCAAGATTCAGTCAATGGGAGGGAGAAGCTACCAAATTGGGAAATATTATGGTCATATTTGGTATAGGAAGAGTTCAGGCAGAACAACAAAGACAGGACCTCATCCAAGGTTAAGGATGAGGATAATAGTGCCTTGGTTGGAAAGGAAAAGAACCGTCAAAAGGGAAGAAATCCCAATCCAAAGGAGATTCTGCTCAGGAATGCAAGAAGAAGGACTTGTTGAAGATTAAATTTTCTCATTGTCATGAGCTATGGCATTATTCCATGAAGTTTCAACACAAGAACCTTAACAAAAATCCCTCAGAAGGAGCGACAGGCGAAGCTCTTGGTTCACAATTCGAGTTGGATTTCACCCTCAGTGCATGCATGGTGACTTCGGTGATGGGTAGTGTGTGGCATCTGGATAGTGGAGCCTCATTCCATATGATGGGTAACAAAGAACGTTTCACTGACTTGGAGGGGAAGGACCTCCATATGCACATTAAGATGGGAGATGAAGGAAGGTATAGCACGACTGTCATCGGTACAATTACTTTTCATAGGGAGTATGGTTCTCCTCTCACATTGGATGTCATGTATGTTACGGGTCCAAAGAATAATTTAGTTTCATTTGCTATGTTGGAAGACCGCATCTATGATGTGATATTTAGAAAAGGAAAGGCTTTCCTTCGTCACATAGCCACGGGACAAGTGAAGCTTATCACGGTTTGGGTGAAGAATCTCTACAAATTGGATGTAGAATATTGATCTTCTTTGATCACGAAATAAGAGAATAATGAAACCATATCTTCTTTTTTATATGTCTTTATCATTCATATAACTCATGTTTGTAGCAGGATTCTTTCTTAAACATATTATGTATTCTTTTACTACAGTTAGACAATATCTTTTCAACAATTTATCATATGTTTTTCAATGTAAAATAAGCATTTTATCTTATTGCTTCTCAAGAAATTACTTCTGGATTTATTACTTGAGAATCTTTCCTTCTATGTCTCCATTTACTTTGGCTTATTGAACTCAAATCTGTCTCCTTCAATCTACATGGAAGTTCACATCATTTTCTAAAGCTCCCAACTATTTATTGACTGGTTAATAGAGAACCCATAACCAAATCCATTCATTGTTTTATCTCAATAATTCTTTGTTTGTAATAAAGTATTTTCATATTCCTAGTTTTTAGAAAAGTGAACTTACGGGCCTTCGTTCGTAGCGTAAATAGCTAAACCTTTATCAATAAAACTATTTATTGTCTTCTCACTAACTAGTACACAAAGACTATTCCTTCTAACTCCAATGTAGCGCATTTCCAATATTTCCAATTCTTCCAATTATTTACTTTCTTGTTCACTATTATTTAGGAGTATTAATCTTCAAAAAAAAATTCTTTAATTTACTTAACATTGCATATAAAATACAATATTTTCTACATTATATCTTTCTCATTT
This sequence comes from Pinus albicaulis, assembly GCA_034641835.2. Taxonomy (NCBI): domain Eukaryota; kingdom Viridiplantae; phylum Streptophyta; class Pinopsida; order Pinales; family Pinaceae; genus Pinus; species Pinus albicaulis. The sequence continues at coordinate 1,268,590,993 of CM076579.1, forward strand.
CATACATCAAAACATAATTACACAAATCAAACATATAACATACTCCATAGCAACAGATATTAGTACTCTATTTTGCCATCAAGTTATATAATTGAAGTAGATATCATTTTTCTCTTTCACAAAAACATAAAATATTATAGTTCAAATAGTCTTTTCAAAACACACGGTAAACTATAAAGTTATAGAGAAATAAAGAATTAGAAGCAAACTTTTATTCCTAATATAAAATAAACAAAAGTTAGAAGGGCGTCAACTTGATAATAATTTATGGGCAATATGTGGTTATTTACTTGGATTCTCCCATCTTTGACACATCAAACGAATGACCCCCTTAGCAAACCAATCTTGCAATCTTTTTTGTCTATTCCCTAAGACATAGACAAAAGAAGAGAAGTGAATCGATCCATTTCGATCCATTTTACTGGCCTAGAAAATGCATTACATTACAATAGATATAAAAAAACCCAGGTTTCTCCAATCACTTTTTTAGTTACACATGAAAAAAATGCATCTATAATCTAGAAAGTCAACAATAGATATCCTCTAACAAATAATGGGAAGCAACCAAACCCATTGACAACCTATTTCTTAGTTATTTTTTTAAAAAATAAAGAAGAAGACAAAAAAAGAGAAATAAATAAATAAAAAATACATTACTTGTAATTTAGAAAGTCAACCATAAATACCTTCTTAACCAATAATGTGAAAAAATCAAGTCCATTATAATTCGTAATAAATTTTGTAAACCATTTATTATAATAATAAAATTCATTAAAAATTTTATTATTACATTAAAAACAAAATATTATTAGTTTCATATAAATAAATCTCTACAAAAATACTACTTAACTAGTAAAAAATAAATAAAAATAAAAACACACCCCTAAATCATAACTTTTTATTTAAAAAATAAATAAAATTAAAAAAAAATTGAAAATCATAAACAATATTCTTGAAAATCTTAAGCAATAGGCTTTTTTTTCATTGAAAATCATAAACAATAGGCTTTTTTTTCATTAAATAAAAATGACAAAATTTTTACAGCGGAATGAAAAAGATAGAAAACTTTTATGATAAATGAAAACAAGAAGAATTATATTATCAAAGGTGAACATGTACCAAAAAAAACCAATAATTAAAGACCTTTTAGGACATGTACCCAAAAAAACCAATAATTAAAGACCTTTTAGGAATAGTTTTTAGAAATAGTTCAAGTGTCCCTTTGAATGATTGACTTCAAATTTGAAACCCAAACAGAAATTCTTCTGATTCAATAAAAATCCATGGTTAAAGATCATGGTTTCCCATTTTTAATTTCATCCTTATCATTTTCCTAAATTCAATGTGCAATTAGTCGGTGAAAATTATAATTTTCCATTTTTTCCATTCTTCAATATCTGTCTCCTGAATCTGATCAACCAAGTTTATTATTGCTATGCTGCATTAGATAAAGCCAGCCAAAAATTGTCCCTTTCATGAATTCATGCCCAGACTTCCTAAATTTCTCCATACCATGAAACAATCAATTTTACTATTAATTCTTCCTAAATTTCTGTCTTTATGAATGAAATTTATGTCCATGGAAAGAAGGTTTCAAATTCTAATCAATTTATAAGAATTTCTTCTTAAATTCAATGCAATTGGTCATTCATGGTTGTAGTTCTAGTCCATTTATGAGAATTCTTCCCAGTGAAGCCATTCAAGTTGAAGTACTAATCCATTTACTAGAATTTAGAAGAAGTTTCAACTTCTAATTTATTTATCAACAATTTTTGTTTTAAAATCAATGTAATTAGTCATTCATGATTGAAGATCAGAGCTCTCTCTTTCTTTTCTTGGATGTCTGTTTTCTGCGTTTGATCAACTAGCTTCATGATTGAGCATTATCTTTGCTGTCATGTTCAATAAAATCACAAAAATTGCTTGCACCACACAAATTGCCCCTTTCATGATTTGAACATTCTGGTTCATGCCTAGACAAACATTGTTGTATCACAAAAACTGTCAATTTCATGATCAGAAGATTCTGAATCTCGGATCTGAAACCAGTGTTTTGATTAAAGATTCATGTCTCCCTGTTGTGAAACCGATCTGTTTTCGAGTTCTGATAAATTCATTAAACTGTATCCAGGAGCGAATATGGCCACCAAAAAAAAACAACAGGTTTCCTAATATAAGTTTATAACCGCCACCTCCTCTTCAAAGGATTGAAATCTATCCCAAAGACCCGGAAAAAAAATGGCCACAGAGACCAATAAAAAGCCCAAAATTTAATGCTCTGATATACAGACGACAGAAATAGTTAAAGCAGATGTTTAATTTGATGAATTTAAGGGACGTGTCTAGCGAGCCCGCGTTTTGGCCCGGCCGGCAGAAATTCGCCGGAATTCGGTCAACTAAATTTGCAAAAATCGGGTAGTTGCAGTGCTTGGAATCCATTTTTGACAGTGGAAATGGATTCAGCACTATCAAAAACCCCTGGGGCACTCAAAATACTAATGTTTAACAACTATAAACAAGTTTCTGGGCAAATCTTTGCCGGATTTTCTGAAAATCGTTCCCGGATTTTGGGTCAAAACGCGGGCTCTTTAAGTGTTTTGTTTCAGGCCATTGGCCACCATGGTTTAAAAAACATGAAAACAGAGTTTTACACCGACTACATGAAACACACATACAACTTTTTTTTCATTCCCTGAGTAGGACAATGCCCATATTTCATAAAAACAAAGGCTAATGTTTGGATTAAATACCAGCTACCAGAAATCATAGCTGCAATGAAATGAAAATACCCAATTACAATGAAGGCATAAAGGTTTCAAATTCAACAGATTCAGAAAACTGAGATTGATTCGAGTGAACCCCCCAAATCCAGTCCGAGTCCCTACTCTCATTCTCATAGCTAATGCTATCTGCGTGACTTTTGTCATCTTTGAGATCATCATCTTGTTCCCAAATTCTGAAACAAGAAGAAGTGCTCTGAGCAATGTTCTCATCCTGCAACAGGGTAGTACAATCACGGCTGCTAAAGGAATCCAGAGAAAACAGAACCTCTGTACCTAACAGAGGACTCTGAGGCCTCCAGAGCAGATCATCGGTGGCTTCAAAAAGAGAGCCTCTCAAACAATCCTCCTCCTCCACCTGCTGCTCTGCAATTTCTTCTTCAGTACTTTTAACCACGGCAGAATCATGAAGATAATCCAATATATAAGATTGCTTCCTGATAGCTGCTAAGCTTCGGACTCCAAAACCCGCACTATCCTCCCAACTCAATGGGTCCTTCAATAACATCGAATACTCCTTAGAAAGAGAGCAAAACTCTGGCAGATTTTCATTACCTGCACCGGCGTTTTCAGGTTTGTCAAAGCCCATCCCTGTCTCAAATTCCACTAAACGTGCCTGTTTCTGGCTGCAGGAATCCTCAGACAGACTCATCTCCTGCTCTTCTCTGATCCGCTTCTTGTCGGCGCCTCCTGTATTCATGTTCCCGGTTCTCTGCACGCTGTTGCTTTGAATCAGAAAAACAAGCAAATTCCCACCTAACAAATCATAGGGAATCCCTAAACCCCATGACCGACTGGATCTTTATGTTCGAATGAACAAATGAATACATGGGCTGCAAGAAATTAAAAAGACGGTGACAGGTTTTATAGAGCGTTTCCAGCTCGGATCCTAAAATTGTAAGGTGATCAATCTGTGTGGAATTGGGTTTAAAGCAGCAAACGTGTGAAGGAGATGGCGGTGGATGTGGGGCACCATGCAGTACGAGCATAGAAGAAACAGAGGCGTGAAACTAAAGGCAACATGGTGGGTGTTTTGCATTTATAATTCTAAACATAAATTTTTACAGAAACAGAAATTGATCCCGCCGGAATTATAGCAGCGTATCCCGGCAAAGCGAAGACGATTCAGACGCTGAAACCCATGGCAATAAACCTGGATTACCCGCACTTTGCTCGCACGCCACGCTCACTTATTGAAACGAGCGCAGAGAGCATCGATTGCAGAAGATTACTAGCGTTCCCTTCTGGTTTATGAAGAAACGTCTGAACATTGTGCACAATTTGCATTGGATCTCATTGCAGGATGAAGAATCCCTTGCTTTTATGCATTCCGTCTTGAAAATTCATTCATCCTCAACGGATTTTTACACCGACTGCCCTTTTTTTTATCTTTCAAGATTCTTTAACAAGGATATGCGTTGGAGAGAACAATATTAATTTTAAACCACTAACCCTAATTTTGGGAAGATTTATACGTTGGACGCTACCTTCATAAATAGTGTGCCTTGAAGGAAAGGAATGGAAATGACACACTGAATTTTCTCGGTGGTTATCGACGATTTTTTTATTAATTAATAATTAAATAAAAATTATTATTTAAAAGGAATAGTTGTTATCTGGAGTTATAATGCCACGGAAGAAGTCAACAATTTAATCAGTAGACGTCTGGTAAAGATTCATTATATTGGTTAATATTTTTTTTTAATTTTTAATTTTTATTTCCAGATTTTTCTATTCTATCCATCTAATGCATTGGCATTATCTACCACCATTATGTTGGTCAAACAAATTTATTAGGATGTTGCATCTTACATTTTGTTAAGATATGTAATAGTCAAAATAAATGTATTGTTAATAAAACTACTGAAATTAAAATATTTTTTATTAATAAAAAAAACTATATTTTAAATTAATTTTATTTAAATATAAAAATCTATAATAAAGAACATTTAAATTTTAATATAATTTATCCGAAAATTACATAAAAGTTAACAAACTCGACGCGGTTCCAACTACTGAGTACATTTAAATTTGTTATTAGATAGTTTTTCGAACTACCAATTACATTTAAATTTGTTATTAGATAATAGTCTTGGGATTATAAGAAAATAATGCAAAGCATAAAAGTCAGTCAAACACAATTTTTTAAAATCAATCAAACACACAATTGTTTAAATATACTGATAAATAAACAATCATGAGAATTTTTTTTACCTTAATTAAAACTAATTACCAAAATACAACAATTTAACTACCGTAGTAAACCTCTATATTACTAACTTACATACAAAATAATCTCTCATTACGAATAAGATCTTCCAACACCAATATTTACGATAATCATTACTAATATTAATATATAATTTATAATATGCTGTCAAATCATAGATGCAAATTTCCCAAGACATGTGGTAGCACCACAATTCAGTTCTATTAATTCACAAGAAGCTTTTTAAAATCTAAACAATGATCTAACTATATATGAGTATAAATAAAATTTAAACAATAATATAACTATATGACACCTTTCATGGAAAATATGATGGGATGTGATAACCGAATTTTATTTATTTATTTATTATTATTATTAAAAAAGAGACGTGGATTGTAACAGATTAAAATTGGATGGCTTCAATCTATCGGAAGGAAACCGGGTCTTTTGACCATTTTAGTGAGTTAAATGCTATTAGTATTGAAAAAATTTCAGCGTTTTAATAGTTGCTATGTCCATTCTACTACTCCTAACAAATTCTGAATGTAAAAAGTAAATGTTATCCCCAAAATTTATAGCAATACAAGGGAAATATTTAGTCAATCATTTGAGAATTCAACAGGTGTTGGGTCTTTGATAGTGGAGCCTGACATATCCACTTGCCTTGTAGTTGACACTCAATTCTTCCTAGACTAAATGTGATAACCATGAATTTCGTTACATCTATCCTTTCACATAATAACTATATTTCTATGTGAAAATATTTTGTAGTACTTTTATAATATTATTATGTTTTTAAATATGTGATGAAAATGTAGGAAATAAAATATGAAAAGAGTAAAGATTATATAGATTTTATACTGGATATTTTTAATTGTGCAGAGAGGTGAAAAGAGTAAAGATTATATAGATTTTATACTAGATATTTTAATTGTGACGAGAGGTGAGGTTGTCTCTAGTTTAGTATGGTAAAGATGTTGTCAGCGTTTTTAGTCTAGTATGATAAAGATGTTGTGATATAATGTTTAATATTTTAATTAAGTTAAAATTACATATAAATACATAAATTCATTAATCAAGTTAAATTAAATTAAATTAAATAAAAAAAAATTAGTGTAATGTAATGTAAATAGTTTGACTAGATCAAAATCAAAATAAAAGTAACCCTATAAAAATAAAATAATAATAAAAATATAAATGACCCATGATATTGAGAATCCATGGTATTGACCCATGGTATTCATGTAGAATATAGTTTATTTAAAGGGGGAAATTAGATCCATCTTAATTTAGGATCTACCAAGTGTCGAGAAGGATCAATTCTCTTGAGATGCAAATCTTTTTTAGAGTGAAAAGAGATTTTATCCTTCTCGACCTTTATAGATTCAAAATTAAGATAAACCTAAACTAGTTAGTTAGCCAGCTAATTATGTTCTTCTACATAAAACATCATACCTCTCACAAAGTTCCTTTAAACCTGATATTTTAATGTTATACTTGATTATCAATTAAATTAAATTAAATCTCCACAAAATGCCACATGATTGATTTAGCACCACACGATGTTGAAAGTAAGATGAGACTACGTTGTCACTAAAAAGATTCGAAGTTGTACATCTAGGATGACTTGCATACGCGTAAGTTGTTTATGGAGTTGATGCTTGCGCAATCTAGTTCCATGTTGTCTCTACATAATATTTCCAATAGATCCAAAAGAGAAATGTTAGCATAGAGGAAAGGTAGCCTTAGATCCATCACGAATATGTTAAAATTATGTGAGAGAGGATATGTGATAAAGTTTATTCCAGTGATACTGTAGGTTGATACTCGATGTATAAATTAGTTTTTTTTTTTTTTTTTTCAAATGAATTTGATATTATCATTATTATTATTTAAGAAATGGTATTATTATAATAGAATAAGGTAAAGATAAGGTGGAGATGTCTTATTTGTTATTTATAAGATGGAGATGTGTGTCTATATGGTGTTGTTTCTATAAAATTATAAGTCATTCAAGCTAAATACTCAAATTGTATATATTAAAGGAAATGTGTGTAATTATGTGGTTTAAGATTATTTATTTTTAGGACTTAGTATTTAGATTATTGTGTAACTTTATAGTATCGTTAATAAATTATAGAGATGTCATTAATCTTCTTTTCTAAATGTAGATCCAAAAGAGATGTGTTGTCTAAAACAAAAAAGTGAACCCATCAAAGATCAAAATTATAACAAAAAAAATAATAATGAAAAAGTTTGGTGTCAAGCTTTACATTTGGCTTAATTGTTTAGCTTGTGAACAGAGGAGACAAAGAATCAAAGTATTAGGATTTTCAACCTTCTTTGAACATTTAAGACTTCAAAGACAATATTTAACATTTCTATTCCTTTAATATGGAAAAGGTTTTAAATATGTAGTTCGTAGTTTATAGGCAAGGGATTGATAGCAATTTGTCAAGTACAAAGAGTAAAGGGAACTCTACTTCAATGATTCATGAGCCACAATACTTGCTAAGGTTTTTCAAATGGGGTAGCAAGCTAAGAGGGCTTGATTGTGGGGAAAACTCCACAGTTAAGCGCGCTTGAGCCAAAGAAGTTCTGGGATGGATGACCTCCCGAGAAGTCTTGGTTACCAAGTGCAAGCCTTGGAAGTGATGATTGACGCGATGTGATTCATTTCACCAGTTTCAATCCCACTTCTTCACCCCTATGAACATCACCCAATGCAATGAGTGTTAAGTGGACTATTCAAAATCATGATAAATTAGTCAGGTACGACTACCTCTCATGGAAATGGTCATAGATGAATGACTTACTTAACAAAGTTGAATCCCAAAAATGATATCTAATATAATGCACTGCAGAAACCCCTCATACTTAAATAAAAAGAGTGAAGGGAGCTCTACTTAAATGGCTCATGAGGCACAATACTTGCTAAGGATTTTCAAATGGGGTAGCAAGCTAAGTGGGCTTGATTGTGGGGAAAACTCCACAGTTAAGTGTGCTTGAGTCAAAGGAGTTCTGGGATGGGTGACTTCCTAGGAAGTCCTGGTTATCGGATGCAAGCCCCGGAAGTGATGAGTGAGCATCATCGCAATGAGTGTTAAGTGGACTATTCAAAATCATGAGAAATTAATGTAATGAATGTTAAGTGGACTATTTAAAATCATGAGAAATTAGTCACTTACGACTACCTATCATGGAAATGGTCATAGATGAATGACTTACTTAATGCAGATGAATCCCAAAAAATGCACTACCTATAATCTAGAAAATCAACAATAGATACCCTCTAAACAAATAATGTGAAACCACCAAGCCCATTTGTAACATATTTCTTACTCAATTCTTTAAAAATGATTGAAAAAGACAAAAAAGAGAAATAAAATATAAAAAATGTATTACTTGTAATTTAGAAAGTCAACAATAAATACCTTCTTAACAAATAATATGAAACAACCAAGCCTATTTGTAATGTATTTCTTAAATATTTCTTTAAAATCAAATAGATAATCAAACATAGAATATTTAATTCTAAACTTAGTATTTAGATAGAAAAAAATTAATTATAAAAAAAAAATTAATTAACCCAAGAATTTAAAAGTAAATAATAATAAATTTTGTAAACCATTTGTTACAATAATAAAATTTATTAAAAATTTTATTATTACATTTTAAACTAAATATTATTAGTTTCACATAAGTAAATCTCTTAAAAATATATTATTTAACTAGTAAAAAATCATAAAAACACACCACAAAATCATAATTTTTTATTCTTTATTCCTAAAAAATAATAAAAAATTTGAAAACCATAAACAATATTCTTGAAAAGCCCTTTTTTCATTAAATAAAAATGACAATTTTTTTTACAGAAGATAGAAAACTTGCACGATAAATGAAAACAAGAAGGGTTATATCATCAAAGGTGAACATGTACCAAAAAAAACCAATAATTAAATTGTCATTTTTCTAAATTATTCAATTAAAATAATTGTCTTAGTCAATGAAAATTATAATTTTCTAATTTTTTTCTTTCTTCAATATCTTTCTGAATTTGAACAACTAACTTTATTATTGCTATATGCCCCATTAGTTAAAGCCAAAAAAATTACCTATCATGAATTCATGCCCAGGCTTCCTTCCTAAATTTCTCCATACCATAAAACAATCAATAATATTTTTTCTTAAATTTCTGTATTTATGAATAAAAAAATGTAACTATTTAACAGAAATTTCTGTCCATGGAAAAGAGGTTTCAAATTCTAATCCAATTATAAGAATTTTGTCTTAAATTCAATGCAGTTGGTCATTCAAGGTTGTAGTTCTATTCCATTTATGAGATTTTTTCGGAGTGCACCCTGTTAGCACTCTATAATTTAAGAGATTGGCAAGACTAAACTATAAAGCACAACATCAAACCATTTTGGAGTCTAGGACCTAGCCTTCCTAGACTCAGAGAGGCTCTCTCTGGTTTTATGATTTAACTTGATGATTATAAGTGTCGATATTAGGCTAGTTACAGTGATGGGGGTTGTTTGTTTGATTGATTGGGTGGTTGGATAGCAGGTTTCCAGGGACTATTCCATTGGGCTATGGGGTCAAAAGGCTGGAATGGCACATCAACATTCAAGAGCATCACAGGGCAAGCTAACTGTGCTAAATGGATCTTAAGAGCTGTATGAATTATGAGGTGAAAGAAATAATGAGGTTCAGTAATGACTAAAGAGCAGTTAAGAATTCTTTAATCAAACTTCAGCAAAAAACATTTAGACCATAAATGCAGACATAATTAAGGTGCTCAGACAACAAATCTTAATCTAAAATTTCTGATTTACAATTAGATGAACATAGACACAACAGGGAAAACAGTGGAAACATTTAAAATAGAGAAGAGGCACTTCACCATTTTGACACAGCTCAAGAATCATGTAATGGTCTTTTATTATTGATGTCTAGCTCCGAAATTACAGTGTTCCAACATATTAGTTCTTACAATGTAGGGGCTAACAATATCCAACCCTTGATAATGAAAATTCGAGCAGTATTTAACTAAAACTTGAGTCGGTTTCCCTAATATATTTGGGCCAAACTTCATTTATTACAAAACAATTGAAATTAAATAGGCATGGCCACGCAAGGCTTGAGCAAAAGATCTCTCACAACATATCGCCTGTAAAATTAATTTTGAGTAGCTCTTTATGGATCTAAAAGCTTTGATGGCTCTGACATATGCTCCTGCTTTTCAAAATATTGGTGTTGGGTAATTAAGTCTGGTGCAGAACTGGCTAATTTCATTTAATAATGTTGGTGCTGATGTGCTTTGTTGCTCCTTCAATCTCTATTGTTATATCTTTGCATCAATGCCTAACTCGACCTTTTTTTACACAAAACATCATAAAAGACCCATTTACCCGGACCTGAAAATGTTTAGATTTCAGTTATGGACCCGCATCGCGTCCATGGGAAATCACGCATCGCATGTTTTATAGTTTAGGTTATAAGAAATGAAATCGGTGATGCGATGCGAAGTACGAAGTCGATGCGGCAGGTCAGGTGGGACTGGACCACAGCCCGCAGATCGCAAAACTTAAGGTTTTTGTTATAAGCAGCGGGGGTTAAACTCTAAAGGATGCGAAGTGCGAAGAACGGGGAGGGTGGAGTGACGTGGAGGAAGATGGGACCCGACTACATCGCACATCACAGATCTTAGCTTATTGTTATAAGCAGCGAGGGTTGAAATCTAAAACTTGCGAAGTGTAGGGAGAGGGACCCAGCCACATTGCGATCGCAAGTCGAAAAGCTTCTGTAGTAAGGTAAAGTTTATAATGTTTTATATGATATGTGTTATGTATTGCAAACGACTGAGAAGTGGGGTGCAGAGCTGCTGTGGTGGGGCCAAACGTCGGATCGCAAATTAAAAGAAATACAATATTGCGGGTGCCTAAACGGTAAGTTGTAATGTTTACGAAATGCGATGGATGGCAGGGGGAAAAGGGATGATGTGTCAGGGGGACTGGCCCACTTTAAACACAATCAAGGAGATGGGAAAAGTGGAGGAGAAACAATGATATAGTGGTGAAAAAAGGTAAAGTAGATAAATGAAGCGGAAAGGCGGAAAAGGTAAGGTTTTAGTGATTTTCAAGGGAAATGGAATGAAAGGAAGTGTGGCGGGTGGCTGGGTCCCATCGCCATCGCACCTCGCACTTTGGCATCTTTAACTTTTACCCTTTAAGCCTATCCTACAACACTTGCGATTTGCGATTGCGATTTTAATCTCCGTCGTTGATAGATGCTCAGATCAACGGTTCTCATGATTCCCTAGCTATGGTTTGCCGCTTTTGGTTGCGCCTGTTTGTTTCTTAGTTGTTCATAGAATACTTGCCCCGTGTTCATGACTTGACCCAAAGTACACGACTTGACCCAATCACGTTCACAACTCTTCTTTTTCTTGTTTTTTCTACCTCAACTGCTTCCCTGCTACCCTTACTTCCTTTGCTTATAAATTTACTCCTCTTTGCCCCTTTGCTTTTGCTAATGGTCTAATGCTGCTCCTTTTTTTACTTACCAGCAACATTTTCACCTTCTACTGAACTGAAAGGCATAATAGATTCTTTTGAAGCTCTTGACATCACAATTTTCCCTTTCTTTCTCTGAAAATAAATGATAACCATGGAATATTATTTTCAGTATTAAAAATATAAGCAATAATCAGTCACCTAGTGATACTGTGAAATACAGGAGTCTAACAGTGGTTGCAGCTGGGGATGGAAGCTCCTTCAGGAGGTGTCAATAACTACGTAGACTAGTGGCCTGATCCATTGGGCTGATCCCAACCCTGCAACCTGATCTGCAACAACTTCTATGGCTGAAACCTTCAAGCTGAAGTCAATATTCTCTGCAAAATGAAGTCTGGCACATACTTGATCTGAAAACTAAAAAGCAATCTAAAACTAAAATTTGAAAGATGCTCAGAGTGCTTAGCTTATTTGCACACCTACCTACCCTAATCCAACTTGGAGATATATACACTAAATGAACTCCTTTCTCTAATGCAACCAATCAAGTAAATGGCTTCATGATTGATTCATGTTCACCTTTTTGAGTAGGCTGGAAAAACAAAAGGGCCACCCTCATCTTACTTGCCTTTGAACAACAATGCTCAAACTTTTCCTTAAACTCTGCAAAAAACCATTCCTGGCATAGCAAACTCCTTCTTTAGATGATTCTAAGAAACTAGCAAAAGGATCTTGGATTAATACCCGGTCCTGAGGATTTAAATAACAAAATTCATCTAGGGTTGCTCCTTGTTCCACTTTGTCATGCTCAGGATCCTTCTGAAAGAGAATATCTACACATTCTTCGTGGTCATCTGACATAGCATCCTCATAATATACCACTATGTTGTCCTCAAGAAAACCTGATATATCTTGACTGAGTTGGCTGAATTCTGTTTGAAGGCCATCATTTTGATGAATATGATTACTCTCTAGAAATAGGCCTTCTTGAGAAGGTAGAACAACATCAGTATCAATCTGTTCTTCTGTTTCTTCATGAGGAAATGCTTCAGTACATAAATCAATAGTAGAACAAATAGAAATAATCTCTTCATTACACAAAAATTTAGAGGCTAGCGGCATGCTTAAAATCTGATTGATTTCTTCTTCATTTAAAGGAGGAGGGATTCTTTGTGTTATTTGGCTTGAACAACAACTGTTTTCTTTCTCTTGTGAAGATTGATCATGAGGCTGAATGTATTCTTTAGCCTCACAAAAAAGAGCAGATGAATTATCATTTGTCCCCACAGGGAGATCTTGTGGATCTTCTTTCATTTTCCAATTGCTTTCATTTTCAACTAACTTCTCTTGGTTATCATGAAATTTAACTTGAAAATGAAATTCATGAATTTCTGCTAAGAGATCCTTAGGATGCCAATTTCCTAAATCTTCATCAATATTTACAAGGTATTGTATGAGATCCTTAGATTGATCACAACAATTTTCAGCTAATGATAAAGATGGAGAATTTTCTTTATAATGCTCATAAAACACCTTGTGGAAATCCTTTAAAGAAAACAAACTACCAAGGTTTAGACCTTCATACCATTCCCTTGCTTTCCCTGCTAATGTTACCATGAACATCTTCATGAGGCAGTCCTCATGCCATTCGACTTTCAACCTCCATGAGTGTATATGAAATTTAATGAGATGTAACAAAGCATCATCAACCTTCTCATGTTGAAAAATAGGAAGATTTTTTTCGCAATTTACCTGAGGCATTTTGTGTGGGAATCTGGGAATGTGCTCTCTATTCATTGGAGCATACCCACGTTGTATCCTTCAATCCATCTTGTCAAGAAGTCAAAGAATGGGGTCACTGTATATTCACAACCAATCTGGATTCTTCTACCAATGGAGTCTTTAGGTCAATTGACAACTATGGAGTCGCCAGGTGAATGATTTCAACTTTCTTGTGTCCGGTTGTTGTCCACTATCAACAACCAGATACCAATCTTGGAACATACTTGAATCATACAATATTTTGACTGGGGTTTCAAAGTTCAAATGAAATATTAAGCTTTTTCAATAACTCAGTCCTCAGTATGGTCGCCATTATGTTAGCACTCTATAATTTAGGAGATTGGCAAGACTAAATTATAAAGCACAACATCAAACCACTTTGGAGTTCAGAACCTAGCCTTCTTAGACATAGAGAGGGCTCTCTTTGTTTTTATGTTTTAACTTGATGACTATAAGTGCTGATATTAGGCTAGTTATAGTTGTAACATATACACACAAAATAAAATAAAATAAATTATTTTACTCTCAATGATTAATTACTGTAACCCAGGATTAATATTTTGAACAAGAGACACATCACTATACATATCCTCTAATAAAATAATTCAACAAATTTCTAACCCCCATTCCAATTATAAGTCTAAACCCACTTACAAGATTTCAACCATATATTACATAATGATAAGCATGATAAATTCGTAACTTGCAAAGTTGTTTATGGTAAGATCTGGTTAGCTTAAGGATTATCATTATAATTTTACCCACCATTATAATGTTAATTAACCGATACATGAACCTCGCCTCGGTTTCCATCGGCAGGATAGCTGGCATGACAGGGAAATTTATTGCAATTATACCGGGCATTTACTCCATCCGACAACTGTTGGATCCTGCAGATAAGCGCGATTTCCAATGGTACCCAAATAGATCCAACACCGTCAATATTCTTTTAGATCAACGAACTATAGATCCGGCAGGAAATGCCTTGAATAATCACGCCAACCCTAACTCAGTTTATCATTTCTATTATTTTTTCTTTGTCTGTATAGCGAAAATCCCTTCGGCTCTAAGGTATATGGTCACAGCTTGAAGCTGGTTTTCGGCCCATGCACTGGGCATCATCACTACAGAGATGGTCAAGCATTTGTCTGGTTTCATAAAGTGTTGGAGAGAGTTTCATCATTTGGTTAACCAATTGCAATGTGATGAACGGTCTCGACAGAAAATGATTATGAAATTCGACTCCATTCTGCCGTGGCCTTCTACCAGCACTGTCTGCACGCACTTCACACCCACAGTCAGGTAAAAGTAAACTATTTCACTCTTTATTAAGTTCGAACCTTTCTTGCTTTCATTGTAGGCGTGGTTTATCTTTCTGCTGGTAATTTATTTAGCTCTTCGGTTGTGTTATAGTTCTAGAAGCATGAAGATATCCCTTTAACAGGTTAACATCTCTTTCGCTTGTTCCTATTCTCATTATTTTTCTCATTTTCAGGTCTTAAGGTTATTTATTTAACACCGTCGCTACCGCATAATAATCCTTTCTATGTGTTGATTGCTTGCAGGTTAGTAGTCTCGACCCGGTGTCTTTGGCGTTCAAGTTGTAATTGATGGTTTTGCTGGATCTCCTTCGGCCTCTTGCTGGTGTGCTTGTTCTTTTCTCCAGGTACATCGAAGGACAGTCATCAGAGATCTTTCTTCTTGTGAAAATATTTAGGTTTTATTTGACAGTTTATTCTGGAGAATTGTGTTATCAAAAATTGTATTTAGGAACAAATTATGTATTAATGTATTGACAGTAACAATTTTTCCTCAGCCCGAGATTCTGGGTTTTAAGCTAAAGTAGCTTCCCGCATGTATACTTTGCTCCAAAGGACGTTTATGTAATTCTGTTTTATTTAAGCTTATGGTTACGCTTCTTTTCCTTATGAAATACCCCTTTACTCATTTCTCTATGAATGGTATTAACTTCCGAATGCGATTTCATTCTTCGAAGATTTTATTTTTTATTCACTTTGCGTATTAATTTAGACAGTTTACCTCACAATGGTTCTGCATTGCAAAATGGGTAATTTTTGTCATTTGGAAATTTAGTTTCTTTCCTTGTCAAATTTTTCCTTATTTCACTCACACACCTGTACATGAATTTCTTTATAACTAATTGTTCGATCATAGGAGTGCGTGCTTAGTTATTTTTGAAATAAAATGTTCCTGTCTTATCTGATGTCTATTCTCTAACATTTATTCTTTTTCGTTAAGATTTACCAAGACAATCCACGTGATTATAAAATTCCTTAGATTTTCTATGGTGACTGGGCCACCTATCTTTAGAATTTTAGTAAGAAAAGGGTGATGCGTATCGAGTTGGGAATTTACCCTGAACTCGTTAACAACAACTCCTTCCACACCACCGTAGGTAAATTCTAGTTTTCCACATGTTTTATAATACACAATTTGTATCGTTAAAGACCATTGAACATAATATTGATTCCTGTTTGTAAATTACAGCTTTTCTACTTCTTTCACTTAATATATAATTTCTTTCTGCAAATGTTACCTATTTCTAATAACTGTGGAAATAGTTTTCATATTCAAGTATATTTTTACTTTCTTCTAGGATAAGGTGACCAGACCATCCAACAATCTGTCCGAGTATAGCCAGAGAGGAATGAACGACGTATTCTGGGTTTTTCCTCCATTACCCAGAAGCGACAGTTCTATTCCGGCAGTGAGGTGGTTTTTTGTTACATATTTAACTCAACACAATAAATTGTTTTATCCCATTTTTGACACAGTTTACAGTACTATTCCATAATTATAGAAAAATAACACAGTGACATTCATGTCTTCTCTATATTTATAAATAGAAACAATATAACTCTATTTGCAGTAATAAAGTACATTTAACATAGTATTCAGGAAATTCACAGAGTTCTATTACTCAAATCCTAATTGGTATCCATTTCACCACTCAACTAAGGGTAAATCAGATACTTATTTGTACAAAAGATAACACTATTGCTAATGATCCTCCCAACCTGCAAGAGCGACAATGACTTCCAGCTCTTCCCCCCTGTTTCCACTACAAGGTATAGGTTGACAGTAGGTTTTTCTTTTCTGCTTTGACCTCAGAACTCCAAGTCCAATCAATGCTAGAAAACTTTAGGAATTTACAGAGTGTTTTCCACTAGTCTCTACCAACTCAGAAAAATCTCACTCCTTCCTTCACCCATGAACAGAACCCCTACTCCTCACTGGGATCAGTGTCTTATCCTCAGAGGAGCGGGTAGTTGTTTCCAACTGTATTCAACCACCTTCAGTTCTTGGAAAAAATTTACTATCAGCTTTTATTTGTTTCTGAAGTTATTTTTCCATAACTGATTTATTATTCATAATTAATCACTAATGAAATAACTTTTCAGCAAAACATTGATAGTTCCAGTCTTTCAAAATAAAAACAAATAATTAAAATGTATTTTAACTAGTTAACAACTAGTTATTATTAATGCAGCTGTCACAAAAGTGATGGGGGTTGTTTGTTTGATTGATTGGGTGGTTGGACAACAGTTCTGTAGGGACCATTCCATTAGGCTATGGGGTCGAAAGGTTGGAATGGCACATCAACATTCAAGAGCATCACAGGGCAAGCTAATTGTGCTAAATGGATTTTAAGAGGTGAAAGAAATAGTGAGGTTCGGTAATGACTAAAGAGAAGTTAGAAATTATTTAATCAAACTTCAGCAGAAAACATTTAGACTGTAAATGCAGACAAAATTAAGGTGCTCAGACAACAAATCTTAATTTAAAATCTGAATTACAATTAGATGAATAGAGACATAGTGGGGAAAATAGTGGAAACATTTAAAACAGAGAAGAGGCACTTCACCATTTTGACACAGCTCAAGAATGTTGTAACAGTCTTTGATTATTGATGTCAGGCTCCGAAATTATAGTGTTCCAACAGATTAGTTCTTACAATGCAGGGGCTAATAATATCCAACCCTTGATAATGAAAATTCAAGCAGTATTCAACCAAAACTTGAGTCGGTTGCCCTAATCTATTTGGGCTAAACTTCATTTATTACAAAACAACTGAAATTAAACAGGCATGGCCACGCAAGGCTTGAGAAAAATATCTCTGACAACATATCGCCTGTAAATTTAATTTTGAGGAGCTCTTTATGGATCTAAACGCTTTGATGGCTTTGACATATGGTCCTGCTTTTCAAAAGATCGACGTTGAGTAATTAAGTCTGGTGCAGCGCTGGAAAATTTCATTTATTGATGTTGGTTCTGATGTGCTTTGCTGCCCCTTCAGTATCTGTTGTTATATCTCTACATCAATGCACGACTCGACCTTTTTTTACACAAAAAATCGTAAAAGACCCATTTACTCGAACCTGAAAATGTTTAGATTTTAGTTATGGACCCGCATCGCATCCATGGGAAATCGTGCATCACTTGTTTTAGAGTTTAGGTTATAAGAAATGAAATCGGCAATGCGATGCAAAGTACGGAGTCGACGCGGCAGGTAAGGTGGGACCGGACCGTAGCGCGCAGCTTGCAAAACTTAAGGTTTTTGTTATAAATAGTGGGAATTAAACTCTAAAGGATGCGAAGTGCGAAGTGCGGGGAGGGCAGAGTGACGTGGAGGAAGGTGGGACCCGACTGCATCGCACATCACAGATCTTAGCTTCTAGTTATAAGCGGCGGGGGTTGAAATCTAAAACTTGCAAAGTGCGGGGAGAGGGACCCAACGACATTGTGATCGCAAGTCGGAAAGCTTTTTTAGTAAGGTAACGTTTATAATGTTTTATATGATATGTGTTATGCATTGCAAACAACTAAGAAGTGGGGGGTAGAGCTACCGTGGTGGGGTCAAACGTCGCATCGCAAATTAAAAAAAAAACATTGCAGGTGCCTAAATGGTAAGTTGTAATGTTTGCGAAATGCAATGGATGGTGGGGGGAAAAGGGGTGACGTGTCAGGGGGATTGGCCCACTTTAAACGCAATTGAGGAGATGGGAAAAGCGGAGGAGAAACAATGATATAGCGATGAAAAAAGGTAAAGTAGAGAAATGAAGCGGAAAGGCAAAAAAGGTAAGGTTTTAGTAATTTTCAAGGGAAATGGAATGAAAGGAAGTGTGGCGGGTGGCTGGGTCCCACTACCATCGCACTTCGAAATCTTTAACTTTTACCCTTTGCACCTATCTTGGAACACTTGCGATCTGCGATTGTGATTTTAATCTCCACCATTGACAGATGCTCAAATCAACGGTTCTCACTGTTCCCTAGCTGTGGTTTGCCGCTTTTGGTTGCACCCGTTTGTTTCTTAGTTGTTCATAGAATACTTGCCCCGCGTTCACGACTCGACCCAAAGTACACGACTTGACCCAATCACATTCACAACTCTGCCTTTTCTTGTTTTTTCTGCCTCAACTGCTTCCCTGCTGCCCTTGCTTCCTTTGATTATAATTTTGCTCCTCTTCGCCCCTTTGCTTTTGCTAATAGTCTAATGCTGCTCCTTTTTTAATTTACCAGCAACAATTTCACCTTTTATTGAACTGAAAGACATAATAGATTCTTTTGAAGCTCTTGACAGTCATGATTTCCCCTTTCTTTCTCTGAAAATAAATGATAGCCATGGAATATTATTTTCAGTATGAAAAATATAAGCAATAATCAGTCATCTGGAAATACTGTGGCGATACTGTGAAATACAAGAGTCTAACATAGCCATTCATGGTTCAAGTACTAATCCATTTACTATAATTTTTTTCAAATGCAGCCAGTCATGGTTGAACATCATAGCTCTCTTCGATTAAAGATTGACATCCATACATCCATGTAGAGGAAGTTTCAACTTCTAACTTATTTATCCACAATTTTTGTTTTAAATTCAATGTAATTAGTCATTCATGATTGAGATCGGAGCTCTCTCTTTCTTTTCTTCGATGTTTGTTTTCTGCATTTGATTAACTAGCTTCATGATTGAGCATTATTTTTGCTGTCAGGTTCAATAAAATCACAAAAATTGCTTGCACCACACAATTTGTCCCTTTCATGATTTGAATATTTTGTTTAGTGCCTAGACAAACGTTGGGTGTATCACAAAAATTCTCAATTTCATGATCAGAGGATTCTGAATCTCGGTTGTGAAACCTGTTTTTAATTAAAGATTTATGTCTCCCTGTTGTGAAACCGATTTGTTTTCGAGTTCTGATCAATTCATTAAACTGTATCCAGGAGCGAATATGGCCACACAAAAAAAAACAACAGGTTTCCTAATATAAGTTTATAACCACCACCTCCTCTTCAAAGGATTGAAATCTATCCCAAAGACCCGGAAAAAAAAAATAGCCACGAGAATAATAAAAAGCCCAAAATTTAATGCTATGATATACAGACAAGAGAAGTAGTTAAAAGAGATGTTTAATTTGATGAGTTTAAGTGTTTTGTTTCAAGTGATTGGCAACTTTTTTTATTTATTCTCCTAGTAGCACAATACCCATATTTCATAAAAACAAAGGCTAATGTTTGGATTAAATACCAGCTACTAGAAATCATAGCTGCAATGAAATGAAAATACCCAATTACAGTAAAGGTATAAAGCTTTCAAATTCAAAAATTCAGAAAACTGAGATTAATTCTAGGGAGCCTCCAAAACCAGTCTGAGACCCTACTTTCATTCTCAAAGCTAACCCTACCTGCATGATGTTTGCCTTCTTTGTGATCATCATCTTGTTCTCAAATTATGAAACAAGAAGAAGCACCCTGAGCAGTGCTCTCATCGTGCTGCAACAGGGTAGTACAATCATGGCTGCCCATGGAATCCAGAGAAAACAGTGGCTCGGCAAAGGATTCTGAGGCCTCCAGAGCAGATCATCGGTGGCTTCAAAAAGGGAGCCTCTCAAACAATCCTCCTCCTCCTCCACCTACTGCTCTGCAACTTCTTCTTCAGTACTTTTAACTACTGCAGAATCATGAAGATAATCCAATATATAAGATTGCCTCCTGATAGCTGCTATGCTTCGGACTCCAAAACCCGCCCTATCCTCCCAACTCCACGGATCCTTCAATAACATCGAATACTCCTTCGAAAGGGAGCAAAACTCTGGCAGATTCTCATTACCTGCACCGACGTTTTCAGGTTTGTCAAAGCCCATCCCTGTCTCAAATTCCACTAAACGTGCTTGTTTCTGTCTGCAGGAATCCTCAGACGGATTCATCTCCTGCTCTTCTCTGATCCGCTTCTTGTCGGCGCCTCCTGTATTCATGTTCCTGGTTCTCTGCAGGATATTATTTTCAATCAGGAAAATAAGCAAGTCTCTACCTAACAAATCAAGGGGAAACCCCAAACCCCATAACCGACTGCATCTTTATGTTAGATTGAACAAATGGATGAACGGACTGCAAGAAATTAAAGACGGGCAAGGTTTATAGAGCGGTTCCAGCTCGGATCCTAAAATTCTGGTTAATATTTATTATAATTTTTTCCCGATTTCAAATTTAATTTTTAATCTTTATTTAATTTTTTTAATATTTTAATATTTTTCTTATTCTATCACCATTGTGTTGGTCAAACAAATTTATTAGGTTGTTGCATCTTACATTTTGTTAAGATATATAATTGTCAAAATAAAGGTATTGTTAATAAAACAACTCAAATTAAAATAATTTTTTATTAATTAAATAAATTTAATAAAAAATAATTTTTATATTTTGAATTAATTTTATTTAAATATAAAAATTTATAATAAACATTTAAATTTTAAATCTGGAAAATCATATCAAAATTAACAAATTCGATAACAAACTCGACACGGTTCGAACTTACTCACTACATTTAAATTTGTTATTAGATAATAGTTTTGGAATTATAAGATTGTTATTAGATAATAGTTTTGGAATTATAAGAAAATAATGCAAAGCATAAAAGTCAATCAAACACAATTATTTAAAATCAATCAGACACACAATTGTTTAAATATATTGATAGATAAACAATGATGAGATTTATTTTACCTCAATTAAAACTAATTACCAAAACAGAACAATTTAACTACCGCAGTAAACTTCTTTATTACTAACTTATATACAAGATAATCTCTCATTACGAATAAGGTCAACCAAGGGAAAACATTCGAGAGATTGATAACGGTAACATTGCGCCGTGTGCATTGATGTTTGTTTGTGCATTCCAATTTCAATGACACGTGTCTTGTCATAGATGGTTTAGTCATGATTCCAACACCAATATTTACGATAATCATTACTAATATTAATATATAATTTATAATATGCTGTCAAAGCATAGATGTATATTACCCAAGACATGTGGTAGCACCACAATTCGGTTCTATTAATTCACATGAAACTTTTTAAAATCTAAACAATGATCTAATTATAGATTAGTTTAAATAAAATCTAAATATGTGACCTTTTATGGAAAATATGATGGTAGTACTTTTCTATTTTTTATTTATTAAAAAGAGAGGCAGATTGTAATTTGATGGTCTCAACCTATTTGAAGAAACCAAATTTGTTGATCATCTTAGTGAATTAAATGCCATTCAGTGTTAGAAAAGTTTAGTCAATTGAATGCAGTTGACCCTTTCGAGACGAACTGTGATAACCATGAATTTCGTTACATCTATCCTTTCACATAATAACTATATTTCTATGGGAAAATCTTTTTTAATTGTGCGGAGAGTTGAGGTTTTCTCTAGTTTGGTATAGTAAAGAAGTTGTGTTATAATGTTTAATATTTTGATTAAGTCAAATTACCTATAAATACATAAATTAATTAATAAAATTAAATTAAATTAAATAAAAAAATTAGTGTAATGTAATGTAAATATTTTGACTAGATCAAAATCAAAATAAAAGTAACCCTATATAAATAAAATAATAATAAAAATATAAATGACTCATGATATTGAGAATCCATGGTATTGACCCATGGTATTCATGGTATTTAAAAGGGGAAATTAGATCTATCTTAACTTAGGATCTACCAAGTGTCAAGAGAGATCAATTCTCTTGAGATGCAAATCTCTTTTAGAGTGAAAAGAGATTTGATCCCTCTAGACCCTTATAGATTCAAAATTAAGATGGCCCTAGACTAGTTAGTTAGCAAGCTAATTGTGCTCTTCTACTTAAAGCATCATACCTCTCACAAGATTCCTTTAAGCATGATATATATATATATATATATATATATAGTTAATTTCGTAGAGCCTTTCCACCTTAGTGAATTAAATGCCAACCAGTATTGGAATTGTTTTTTCCTTCTACTTTCCACTATATCTACTTTACTATGTTCATAAAAGTTACAGTTTAACCAAAAACTATGAAAACTTGCCGCAAAAATCATTAAAAGCTATTAAAAGCAAAAGTCACCCATCATAAGAGTCAATAGGAGCCGGGTCTTTTGCAGTAGAACCTAACATCTCTATTCGCTGCATTCCTTGAAGTTGTCATTCAATTCTCCCAATTCTTGCCACAGCATGATAGTGAGACATGGAAATCTCTCGGATTTCCTGTTTGATTCGCTGCGATTCTGAAACCACAGTTGGGTTTCCTTCCGTTTCCTGATTACTAGTCATGGCCTTCACTAGAACACATTTGAGTTTCTAATAGGTGTTAACAGATTCATGGAAAAGGGATAACCTTCCTCTTGTATTCCCCGAATCGCAGAGGAAGTCCATGGTTACCTCCTGCTGTTTGATATCTTCATCATCATGGTTGCTCTCTCTTTCCCATCCTTGAATGGTATTGCGGATCTGAGTTGGGTTTCCAGCTTCATAAAGATCGAAGATATTTTCCATAACTTCTTTATTAGTTTTCCTTCCGCGCTTGCTTGGTCCCTCATTCTGAATTGGTTGCTTCTGCTTCCCTTTTCCGGTTCCCTTATGTTTCCCAAGTTGTCCTTTTGCCATGATTTTGGACTGACAGACAGATCCCCCTGTAAAACTGTAAGATAGTCTTGTATATGGCAAAGTAAAATCAATAAAATAATTTGGGTGAGCTTTGGTGGAACCCTCTACCCTCTACACCGATATAAACAGGTGGAGCCTCAAACGTTGCCATGCAACCAACAGCATGTTTGGTTAACATATACACTACATAAACCATCTTTTGTAAAAGAATTTGCATGATTTTTTTGCAGCAGAGGCCACCTATTAAAAGAAACAGATTACGAATGGTACAACACAGAAGTTGAAGGCAGGCTTTCAAATTATATTGCGTAGGCGAAAGGTGAGTTTGTTGTTTATCATTACGAAACATGCAACCCTGCTCATAAACCTGATGGAAGTTTTCTTTGATGGTTTCCCTGGAAGCCAGAACCATGGAATAAAGCTTCCTTGGAAGGAAGCTCCAGAGGACCGATAAATGAGCCTCAGTGCAATACGGGGAAATTGAGTGTAACCTCAGATGAAACGGGCTTAACACAACAACTGGCCTTAGAATATTACAGAGATACCTTTTGGTTTTTAATTAGTAAAACAGAGAAATTACTCGAGATGGGCTTCTAAATCATGGGCTCTATTTCAGGGGCTAGATTTATGAGGAGCAGCATGCAAACCTCAATGATCGACCCTTCAGTAGCTTTATAACACTAAGAACAGAAGACAATACCAAACTAGTAAGCTATCCCATTACAAAAACTAAACACTTCACGCAATTCATTACATCCGTCACCTTCGCCTTCATTGCTTAGAACAGGAACAGGGAATTGCGAAACCAAGGTAGCAAGAGCCATTACATACCAATTAACCCGATGCTGCTGCAGACCTTCCTCCGCTTCCTTGAACTATTCTTGAGACTATCTTCTGATAACATTCCCTCTCTGCGATTGTATTTTATGCTTTAACCCTCTCCGCAAATGACGCATATTCCAATTCTTTTATGATAGGCTTTGTTAGCCTCCAACTTCATCATTACCTTCCATAATGATTGATCGTGTAAGGTATAGGTCTCCAGCCTTTTGTAGAATAGCATTTATGATTATACCTGATGGACGATCTGGTGCGCGCCTCCTCGTGGCATCGACCGTTGTCCATTCAACTCCTCATGGCACCTCGATCGGGGGTTTAAGCATGATATTTTAGTGTTATACTTGATTATCAATTAAACCTCCACCTAATTGAGAAAAATTGAAATGCCACATGATTGATATAGCACCACATGATGTTGAAAGTAGAATGAGACTACGTTTTCACTAGAAAGGTTCGAAGTTATACATCTAGGATGACTTGTATACGCGTAATTTGTTTATGGAGTTGATGTTGGCACAATCTAGTTCCATGTTGTCTCTACATAATATTTCCAATAGATCCAAAAGAGAAATGTTAGCATAGAGCAAAGGTAGCCTTAGGTAGCCTTAAAATTATGTGGGAGAGGATATGTGATAAAGTTCATTCTAGTGATAGTGTATGTTGATGCTCTATGTAAATTAGGTTTTTTTTATGTATATTATTATTATTATTATTATTATTATTTAAGAAAAATGGTATTATTATAGTAAAATAAGGTAAATATAAGATGGAGATGTCCTATGTGTTATTTATAAGATGGAGATGTGTGTCTATATGGTGTTGTGCTTATAAAATTAATGAATCATTCAAGATTTACTCAAATTGTATGTATTAAAGGAAATGTGTGTAACTATGTGGTTTAAGATTATATATTTTTAGGACTTAGCATTTAGATGCTTGTAACTCTATAGGATCATTAATACATTATAGGGATGACATTAATCTTCTTTTTGGAATGTAGATCCAAAAGAGACATGTTTTCTAAAACGGAACAAAACACAAAAAAGTGAACCCATCGAAAATCAAAATTATAACAAAAAAAATAATAATGGAAAAGTTTGGTGTCAAGCTCTACATTTGCCTTAATTGTTTAGATTGTGAACGGAGGAGACCAAGAATAAAAGTATTAAGATTTTCAACCTTCCTTAAACATTTAAGACTTCAGAGACAATATTTAGGGTTTCTATTCCTTTAACATGGAAAAGGTTTTAAATATGTAGTTCATAGTTTATAGGCAAGGGATTGATAGTAATGTGTCAAGTACAAAGAGTAAAGGGAGCTCTACTTGAATGGTTCATGAGCCACAATACTTGCTAAGGTTTTGCAAATGGGGTAGCAAGCCAAGTTGGCTTGATTGTGGGGAAAAATCCATAGTTAAGCACACTTGAGCCAGATGAGTTCTGGGGTGGATGACCTCCCGAGAAGTCTTGGTTACCGAGTGCAAGCCTTGGAAGTGATGATTGACGCTATGTGATTCATTTCACCCATTTCAATCCCACTTCTTCACCCCTATGAGCATCACCCAATGCAATGAGTGTTAAGTGGACTATTCAAAATCATGAGAAATTAGTCAGGTATGACTACCTGTCATGGAAATGGTCATAGATAAATGACTTACTTAATAGATATGAATCCCAAAAATGATATCTAATATCTGATGCAATGAGTGTTAAGTGGACTATTTAAAATCATGAGAAATTAGTCAGGTACGACTAACTCTCATGGAAATGGTCATAGATGAATGACTTACCTAACACAATTGAATTCCAAAAATGATATCTAATTTAATGCACTATGAAAACCCCTCATACTTGAATACAAAGAGCAAAGGGAGCTCTACTTGAATGGTTCATGAGGCACAATACTTGCTAAGGTTTTTCAAGTACGGTAACAAGCTAAGTGGGTTTGATTGTGGAGAAAACTCCACAGTTAAGTGCACTTGAGTCAGAGGAGTTTTGGGATGGGAGACCTCCCGAGAAATCCTGATTATCGGGTGCAAGCCCCGGAAGTGATGAGTGAGCATCACTGCAATGAGTGTTAAGTGGACTATTCAAAATCATGAGAAATTAATGTAATGAGTGTTAAGTGAACTATGACTATTCAAAATCATGAGAAATTAGTCACCGCAATGAGTGTTAAGTGTACTATTCAAAATCATGAGAAACTAGTCACTTAGGACTACCTATCATGAAAATAATCATAGATGAATGACTTACTTAATGCACTTGAATCCCAATAAATGCATTACCTATAATCTAGAAAGTCAACAACAGATACCCTCTAAACAAATAATGTGAAACCACCAAGCCCATTTATAACTTATTTCTTACTCATTTTCTTTAAAAATGATTGAAAAAGACAAAAAAAGAGAAATAAAATATAAAAAATGCCCATTTGTAATGTATTTCTTAAATATTATTATTAAAAAAAAAAAAATTAGCCCAAAAGTTTAAAAATAAATCATAATAAATTTTGTAAACCATTTACTATAATAATAAAATTTATTAAAAATTTTATTATTAAATTAAAAACTAAATATTATTGGTTTCATATAAGTAAATCTCTACAAAACATTAACTAACTAGTAAAAAGAAATAAAAACACACCACAAAATCATAATTTTTTATTCTTTATTCTTAAAAAATAATAAGGCTTTTTTTTTCATTAAATAAAAAAGACAATTTTTTTTACAAAAGATAGAAAACTTGCACGATAAATGAAAACAAGAAGGGTTATGTTATCAAAGGTGACCATGTACCAGAAAAAACCAATAATTAAAGACCTTTTAGGAATAGTTCGAGTGTATCTTTGAATGATTGACTGCAAATTTGAAACCCAAACAGAAATGCTTCTGATTCAATAAAAATCCATGGTTAAAGATCATGGTTTCCCATTTTTAATTTCATCCTTATCATTTTCCTAAATTGTCATTTTTCTAAATTATTCAATTAAAAATTGTCCTAAATTGATTGTGCGTGAAAATTATAATTTTCCATTTTTTTCGTTTCTTCAATATCTTTCAAGACTCCTGAATTTGAACAACTAACTTTATTATTGCTATATGCTCCTGAATTTGAACAACCAACTTTATTATTGCTATATGCTGCATTAGATAAAGCCAAAAATTGTCCCGATCATGAATTCATGCCCAGGCTTCTTTCCTAAATTTCTCCATATCATAAAACAATCAGTAATAATTCTTCCTAAATTTCTGTATTTATGAATAAAAAAATGTAACTATTTAACAGAAATTTATGTCCATGGAAAGGAGGTTTCAAATTCTAATCCAATTATAAGAATTTTGTCTTAAATTCAATGCAATCGGTGGTCATTCATGGTTGTAGTTCTATTCCATTTATGAGAATTGTTCCCAGTGCAGCCATTCATGGTTGAAGTACTAATCCATTTACTAGAATTTTTTTGAAATGCAGCCAGGCATGGTTGAACACCATAGTTCTTCTTGATTAAACATTGACATCCAAGGAAGTTTCAACTTCTAATTTATTTATCTAACAATTTTTGTTTTAAATTCAATGTTTAGTCATTCATGATTGAAGATCAGAGCTCTCTCTTTCTTTTCTTCGATGTCTGTTTTCTGCATTTGATCCAACTAGCTTCATGATTGAGCATTATTTTTGCGGTCAGGTTCAATAAAATCACAAAAATTGCTTGCACCACACAATTTATCCCTTTCATGATTTGAAGATTCTGGTTCATGCCTAGACAAACATTGGTTGTATCACAAAAACTCTCAATTTCTTGATCAGAAGATTCTGAATCTCGGTTGTAAAACCATTGTTTTGATTAAAGATTCATGTCTCCCTTTTGTGAAACCGATCTGTTTTCAAGTTCTGATGGATTCATTAAACTGTATCCAGGAACGAATATGACCACCGAAAAAAAAACAGGTTTCCTAATATAAGTTTATAAAGGCCACAGACCCGGGAAAAAAATGGCCAGAGACCAATAAAAAGCCCAAAATTTAATGCTCTGATATACAGACGAGAGAAATAGTTAAAACAGATGAGACCAATAAAAAGCCCAAAATTTAATGCTCTGATATACAGACGAGAGAAATAGTTAAAACAGATGTTTAATTTGATGAATTTAAGTGTTTTGTTTCAGGCCATTGGCCAAAATGGTTTAAAAAACATGAAAACAGAGTTTTACACTGACTACATGTAACACACGTACAACTTTTTTGTTCATTCCCCGAGTAGCACAATGCCCATATTTCATAAAAACAAAGGCTAATGTTTGGATTAAATACCAGCTACCAGAAATCATAGCTGCAATGAAATGAAAATACCCAATTACAGTGAAGGTATAGAGCTTTCAAATTCAACAGATTCAGAAAACTGAGATTGATTAGAGGGAGCCCCAAAATCCAGTCCGAGACCCTACTCTCATTCTCAAAAATAACCCTATCTGCAATGATTTTTAGAAAATTTGTCCAAAATCTCGTTTACAGTTGTTAAACTTTAACATTTTGAGTGCCTTAAAGATTTTTGATAGTGTTAATCCATTTCCAACATCAAAATCTAAACACTTCAAACACTTAATTTTTCAAGTTTTAGTTAACCAGATTCTGACAATTTTCTGCCTTCCGGACTACCCATTCAGACGATTCAGACGCTGAAACCCATGCCAATAAACGTGGATTACCCGCACTTTGCTCGCACGCCACTCTCTTCTTTTTTTTTTTTTTTTTTCAGAGGAAAAAAAACGCTGATTTATATATAAGGTATAAAACAGTACATAGACGTCTATGATCTCATCTGAAAGGTGATGACAGTGAGATTCTACCCATCGAAACCCATTACATCAACCCATTTAAAGGAAAAATGAGCCAGTGAAGTAGGCCATCATACATAACAGAGAACAGAGTTCCTGTACATAATACTATGTGTTTCCTTAGAATATAGAAAACAATACACAATAAATCAAGTGAGGTCCCGGCACGCCACTCTCACTTATTGAAACGAGCGCAGAGAGCATCGATTGCAGAGATTACTAGCGTCCCCTTCCGGTTTATGAAGAAACGACGGAACATTGTGCACAATTTGCATTGGATTTTATTGCTGGATGAAGAATTCCTTGCTTTAATGCATTCCGTCTTGAAAATTCATCCATCCTCGACGGATTACACCGACTGCCTTTTTATCTTTCAAGATTCTTTAACAAGGATATGCGTTCGAGATAACAATATTAATTGTTAAACCACTAACCCTAATTTTGGTAAGATTTATACGTTTGACGGTACCTTCATAAATAGTGTGCCTTAAAGATGGAGGGAATGGAAATGACACACTGAATTCTCGGTGGAATCGACGATTTTTTTATCAATTAATAATTAAATAAAAATTATTATTTAAAAGGAATAGGAATTCTAGTTGTTATATTATAGTGCGACTTAGACGTCTGGTAAAGATTCATTATATTGGTTAATATTTTTTATAATATTTTTCAAGTTTCAAATTTAATTTTTAATCTTTAATCGATATTTTTTTATGTTTACTTTATATTTCCAGGTTTTTCTTATTCTATCCACCTAATGCATTGGCATTATCTACCATCATTATGTTGGTCAAACAAATTTATTAGGGTGTTGCATTTTACATTTTGTTAAGATATGTAATAGTCAAAATAAATGTATTGTTAATAAAGCAATTGAAATTAAAATTGTTTTTATTAATTAAATAAATTTAATATTTTTTTTTGAATTTAAATATAAAAATTTATAATAAAAAACATTTAAATTTTAATATAATTTATCCGAAGTTAACAAACTTGACCCGGTTCGAACTACCGACTTCATTTAAATTTATTATTAGATAATAGTTTTGGAATTATAAGAAAATGGAGTTATAATGCAAAGCATAAAAGTCGAAGTTGTCTATTTAGGAAGTGGAATAGTCTGAACGAAGTTTTTTGTCGAAAGTTGGTCAATTGAAATTCAAAAAATCAGGTAGTTGGAGTGTTTGGAACCTATTTTTGATAATGTGTCACACCCACATATGACATTTACTACGATTTTTACCATTGCAAAGAAGATATTTTTTTTCTTTATAATAACACAAATAAACAATACAATATTCAAATTGTAACATATTGATTCATATTAATATATGACATTAAACGTAAGCGTCCTTGCAACACTGGTTTGATTGTTCGATCAACATAGGTCTTGGTTTAATCTGCCGGATAAGACTTTACATGCATGCGCATTTTCTATACATAATCTCCATATTCCAATGAGAATTCAATGCCCCGCCAATTGGCACAACAACCTACTGTCCGGTGTACAGATGTCACCCACCAGACCTTCGATGGTACAATGAATTGGTGCGGATAACACTGCCGCGTAATCCCATCTTGATATCCGCAGATTTTTCGAGGGAAAAGCGCCGAAGGTAAACTGTCTGCCGACCTTGTCTCTCCAGACTGTCACTTGCTCCTGGCGCTCTGCTAGTTCTCGGCGCGCTAGCAGTTTGCATGGCCGATTTACTCTAGGAGGTGCGCAATCTGTAGTCAATCCCTTGTTAAATCTCCAGTTGCGGTGTTATATGTAGTCCTAACGATCTTCTGGTTGCCATACAGAGCTTCGGGAGAAGGTTTCCATTTTACAGGGTTTACCCTTGTCAGACACCGCGTGAGCTAAAGCTTCAACTTGCCTCTCGGCTTTAGAGAAACCTTGCCTATTCCCTTGCAGGTATGTCCGCCTTGAGTTTTGGTTTAAGTTTCTAAAGTTTTTGCTTTAGAAGAAAATGATGAGTTCGGCTTATGTCACGTTAATCCTTTATTTCCCTTACCTGTAGATGGAGGGGTTACACGGGTTTATTCTTTCATATCAGGTGCGTTCTGGTGAACAACCCATCTACATTTATCTTTTGTCTGACTCGCAGAGTTCTCTTCTAATAATCTTCCGCTTGGCTTCTTGCAGGTGAGATGAACAGGTTAAACTTCTTTGAACAGAACAAGGTTCTACCAAATTCTCTGGCGGCTGACTTGTCTATTCGCGCAATGTACAGGTACCCCGCCGCTCACAATTTGCATGAAGTTGTGGCGTGCGCTTCGGCTAAAGATTCATTTGGATTTCTGGGTTCTAATTCTAGGATTTATCTAGCCATAGATTAGTTTAAACCCCCAGCGTAATTTGAGAATGCGGGGTGATAGATTTGTTACAGGAACAATGTATTGCGTAAATTCCTTGCCTACGAACAGCTAATTGTTTCCTGTGAACCCCATTTGATTAAACATTTCTATTTAAAGAGCAGTATACTTCTTGATTTGAGTTCTTGGGAATGTATACATAGTAATAACAGATATGAAGATTTTATTATTGTCGCCCTTCCTCCCTGGGGTTTATCTTTCTGACACAGTTAAATTTCACTGTTTCTTTCTTTTCAGACTAACTAGATGCGTTTAAGACTTTAACAGGTCGAATGTTTTCTTTTCTCGTTATGGTTGTATTTGGAAATAGTAATACCTGGAAGAGTATTTCGTTTTACTGTTTCATCAATAGTCGGCTATCCGAACTTTGTTTTAACGATGCATGTTACTGTTGCGGCGTTTTGGGTCTTAACAACTTAACTTACTCTACTTCATTCTTTCAACATCTTGTTAATTCAGCTTCCCTACTCTTCTTGGCACCGGCCGCCATTCTGGGCCGCGTATAGTTTCTGGTGAACGAACAGGAACAGGTAGGGTTTATCCCAAACCCTGTTTCACAAGTTCGATGCGGGGTTTCTTGATCCTGCCAAAAGGGTTTAAATGCTCTATGCTTATTTACGCCTTCACTTTTGCAAGTATTTATATGTTTACTAAACCCATTTCCTAATCTTGGTCTAGAATTCTACAGCATGCATATACAGTTAACCCCCCCCCCCTTCCATCCTGCGGTTAACTATTCCAGAAATGATTATTGTACTTTGAAGAGCTTTTTATTTAATTCTAAGGAATTAGGTTCCCTGTACATAAGTCATTCAAGAGTCGATTTTAACAGAAGTTTAATCCACATGCAAGCTTCTAATGTCTGACTTCATATATATATTCTAATTTTATTATACAGTAACTGCTGCTGCATAAGCTTCATAACATGATAGTCTATTCTGTCTCAGTATCCCTAGAGTATGAATTTATAATATCATAGTAATCGAAACTGGCATAAATTATTTACCGTAGCATAATGAAATAAACATTGCAGTCTCTTCTGTCATACATTAATTCCTAATTCATAATGCATTCATATAGAAGTCTCTACTGTCACAGAATATTTCCTGTAACATATAGTAAAAATATAGCAGTCTATTCTGTCTCATATTATTTCCTATCACTTAAATTTAAGTCTTTCTAGAGTACTTATCTGTAGGAAACTGTTGCTCTAAAAATTGTGGTCCTCCCAACCATTCAAGGGAGGCAATCACGTCCTCCGCTTGCCCCCTAGCTCCAGAATTTCAGTCGGCACCACGGGAACAGTGGAATCCTGTTGTGACCTCTGGACGGCCAATCCAGCCACAGACAGACAATCTGGATACAAGGTTGCAGAAGCTTTTCTCAACTGTCCTTTTTCCACAGCTCTAGAGAATACTTCACCTTACTCTTTCCAAAGAAAAACACAGAACCCCTAACCCTCCCCTGGGATTTCATTTTATCCCTGGAGGTTAGGTAATTGTCCTCTAACTGTTCCCAAGTAACCAACTTCTATTCTTAGACACTTTACCAGGAGTTTAAGAGATTCATTTCCTTTTACCAACTCAGTAACAAAAATGGTGTTTCTTGTTGAGTTTCTTTTACAAAATAAAAGTAAACATATATTAAAATAAATAAACTGTCTTTTAACTAAATTCATGCTAATTAGCTCTAAATGAGGCTGTCAAATCTTCCTCCCCTGGAAGTAACACCATCCTCGGTGTTTCAGTCCAAGTCTACAAAGAGCTCCGGGTATGCTTCCCGTACAAACTTTTCATCTTCCCAGGTAGCTTCGTCAGGTCCAAAGTGCTTCCATTGCACTTTCACCTGGGTAATTATTCTTTTTCGGAGTTCAATTTCCCTACGATCAAGTATGCATAGTGGCTCTACCAGAAATTCTCCGTCCGGTTCTACCTGAAAAGTAGCAACAAGATTATCAATTAGTAATTTCAGATTTGTTTCAAACTTCAGCTAGGATTTTATTTCCTTTCTTTCTTCCTACCTGAATGTTTTGCCATTGAATTACATGTTTTTCATCATGCACATATCGCTTTAACAAAGATACATGGAACACATTGTGCACTTTAATGTGACTAGGCAAAGCCAATCTATAGGCTACTGGTCCCACCCTTTCCAGAATTTGGAAGGGTCCGCAGTAACGAGGAGCTAACTTGGCGCAAGAAGTCCACCTTAAAGTACTTCTTTTAGGCTTAATCCTGACATACACGTGGTCACCTACTCCGAATTCGCGATAAGACCTCTTCTTATCTGCAAAGACCTTCTGTCGGTCCTGCGCGGCCTTCAAATTTTGCCTTATTCTTTTTACCTCAGCTTCTAGCTCAGCCAACATTTCTGGTCCCAACATTAATTTCGTCTCCGGACTTCTCCAGTTAATTGGTGTATGACATTGTCGCCCATATAACGCTTCAAAGGGGCTCATTTTTAGAGACTCCTGATATCCGTTATTATATGAAAACTCCACCAGGTGCAGATAATCTTCCCATTTAGTTGGCTGCCACATTACATACATGCGCAGCATATCCTCCAAAACTTGGTTTACTCGTTCCGTCTGCCCATCAGTTTGAGGGTGATAGGCAGTACTGAAGTGTATTTAAGTACCCAAACCCGAAAACAGGGTTTTCCAGAATGCGGAGGTAAACTTAACATCCCGATCTGAAATCACAGTCTTAGGTATACCATGCAACCTAAAGATTTCCCTCATAAATATGTCTGCAATCTGCACGGTTTTGTAAGTGGATTGCACAGGTATGAAATGAGCAGATTTACTTAATCTGTCCACCACTACCATGATTGAATCATTCTGCTTCCTTGTTCGAGGTAGGCCTGTAATGAAGTCTAAAGAGATCACTTCCCATTTCCATTCAAGTATGGGTATGGGCTGCAACAGTCCTGCTGGGTGCCGATGCTCCACTTTAACCTGCTGGCATTCTAAACACTTGCTTAAATATTCCGCAATGCCTCTGCGCATACCTGGCCAATAATATATCTTTCTAATTGCTGAAAGCATCTTTTGGTAACCAGGATGGCCAGCATAGTTGCTGCGATGGTACTCGTCCAGGATTAACTCTTGGAGGCTTGCATGGTTAGGGACATAGATTCTCCCGCGAAAAGTTAACATTTGTTCTTCGTTGCTACCATACTCAGATGGCTTGCCTTTCTCTTTATCATCTCCCATTTGCTGCCATAAAAATTGGTATTCTGGGTCCTTTCACACTTCCTCCCTTATTTGTTCTGACAGCTGGCTCACAGGTTGGCTACAGTACATTGCATAAATCCCATGCAATTTCCTACTCAAGGCATCTGCAACTCAGTTTTCTTTTCCTTTAACATGTTGTATGTCCATGTCAAACTCGCTCAAAAAGGCATTCCACCTTGCTTGCCTGGAGTTTAAATCTGCTTGTTTGAAATAGTTAGTCAAACTGCTATGGTCTGTTTTGTGCACAAACCTTTTTCCCAGTAGATAATGTCTCCACACTCGGAGAGCATGCACTACCGCTGTGAGTTCAAGATCATAGGCAGAGTACTTTTGTTCATGTTCTCTCAACTTTTTGGACTCATAGGCTATTACCTTGCCTTCCTGTGTTAATACTGCACCAACTCCCTCCTTGCTGGCATCAGTACACACCACATAGTCTTTGCTGGGGTCAGCAACCTTCAATACTGGTGCTGTGGTTAAAAGCTGTTTCAGTTTCTCAAAGCTATTCTGGCATTCATCCGTCCATTTGAAAGGTTTGCCCTTCTTTTGTAAGGATGTAATAGGATAGGCAATCTTAGAAAACCCTTCAATAAACCGCCTATAATATCCTGCCAGACCCATAAATGATCTGATATCTGCCACATTCTGCGGTACTCTCCATTCCATGATGGTTTTAATCTTTTCAGGGTCCACCGCTATCCCTTCAACTGTCACAACATGGCCCAAATACTGGATTTCTGACTTAAAGAAATTGCACTTGCTGAATTTAGCGTACAACTGATGCTTCCTCAGTATTTCCAATACTATTCTCAGATGTTCCTTATGTTCCTCCTCACTCTTTGAGTAAATTAATATATCGTCTATGAAGACCAGTACAAAGTGATCTAAAAACTGATGGAAAATGCCATTCATCAACCTCATAAAGGTTGCTGGTGCATTTGTCAATCCGAAGGGTAATACCACAAATTCATAATGCCCATATCTGGTGCGGAATGTTGTTTTGCAAACATCTTCATCCTTGATTCGAATCTGATGGTATCCAGACCTCAAATCTATTTTAGAGAACACTTTGGCACCTCTCACCTGATCAAATAAATCGTCGATTCTGGGTAGAGGGTATCTATTCTTAACTGTTAGCTTGTTGAGTTGTCGGTAGTCCATACACATACGCAAAGTTCCGTCCTTCTTCTTAACAAAGAGAACTGGTGCGCCCCATGGTGACACGCTTGGGCGGATATAGCCTTTATCTAACAATTCCTGCAGCTGCATTTTTAACTCTGTTAACTCTGGTATACTCATTCTGTAAGGTGCTCTTGACACAGGAGAGGCCCCAGGTTGTAATTCAATAGTGAAATCAATATGTCTTTTAGGTGGCAACCCTGGAATGTTTTCTGGAAATACACCCAGAAATTCCTGTACTACAGGAATGTCTTTTATTTCTGCAGTCTCTCCCTTAGAGTCAGCATACCCTACTTGAATTGCGTACAGCTGACATCCTTTTCGAATACACTTGCTCATCTGAGACGCTGTTATGGGGCGTAATTGCACAGGCTTCTTAATTCCTTTAATTTCCTTTCGCGTACCATCTAACACTCTATAATAAATTGTCTTTTCCTTGTAGTCCACTAAGGTCCAATGTTTTTCTAGCCAATCCATTCCTAACAACACATCATACGATCCCAATGGCAGAACATTTAAGTCTACCTGCAACTGCTGTTCTGCTACTTCCAGTATGCAATCAGCAATTTTTGCTGTCACTTTGCGTTTTGCTCCGGTGGCTAATTGAACTAACCAAGAGTTTTTAAATTTCTGTTCTTTTAGCTTACACATCTCCACTAGTTTAGGACTTACATAACTTAAACTAGCTCCAGGATCTACTAAAATCGAGACAGGTTTAGATAGAATAGTACCTTCCAGTTCAATCATTGTGGGTTGGAAGTCAGCCTGTCGATCCTCCAAGGCTGCGTTTATACGTGGTATATTTCGCGCTACGTCCCCCACTATAGATGCCTCCTGTAAGTTGGCCACCGTTTCATTCTTTTTCCGTTGTGGACAGTTCTTATAGTAGTGTGCTTCCCCGCAGCCCCAACACTGTAGGGGAGGTTTAGAATTCTGCCCTTGCTCAGGTTTGCTTGATGCTTCCGTGAGTTTTTCCTCAGCTGGCCACTTGATCCTTTGATGGTTCCTGTTAAACTGTTTGTTGCCAGTGTTCCGTACTACCCCTTTAAAGTGGCTGCTTTTGCTGCTTTTGAAAGTAGAGGCATTATTTTGATTTTTCTTGGGCTGCCAACCTTTTCCACCATCAGCTTTCATCTTATACTGTTGGTAACACATGCGTGCTTTCCTGACAGCTTCATCCATCGTTTGGGGGTTAACAAACTCTATTCTGTCCCTCATGGGAGCAGGAAAACTACTCAGAAATCTCTGTACCTTGGCTTTTTCCTCTCTGAGGCAAGGTACATAGCGGAGCAGGGAAGTAAATTTCGTGACGTATTCATCCATGGTCATTTGGCCCAGCCGAAGATCATGGAATTCCTTGGCTTTGTCATCATAAAATCTTTTCGTTAAATATTTATCTTTGAAATACTGTTGGAATAATTCCCACGTGATGTGTTATTCATCAATGCTGCAAACATTTTTCACCTCCTCCCACCACAGGGTGGCCTTCTCTCGTAGCTGGTATATAGCCAATCTGGCCTTCAGATTGCTGTTGTACTCATATACCTGAAAATATTTATTAATGTTAATCAACCATGCTTCAGCTTCTTCTTCTGCCTCGCCATCAAACATTGGTGGCTTAATCTTACGAAACTCCCCCTACAGTTCAGTTTTCTGCCTCTTATGATCCTTCTGATCAGACAGATTTTCCGATTCTGCTTCATTATTATTATGGTTTTTGCTTCTGTGAGAGGAACTCTTGTCCATTTTTCCAGTGGTGTTGTTTCTGGTTTGCTGGTCCTCTGCTTCTGTTGATACTTCCCTTTCTGCACTGGGTTGTCGCATTTCCTGATTTTGTTTATCCGATATACTCTTCAGAATCTTTTCCTGATCCTGCAACAACTTTTCATTGTCTTTTCAGACTCTTAACATCTCCTCTTGTAACTGATGTACTGTATTTAGCAGAAAGGCAGTTTGTTGTTGCTGTGCTTCCAATAGTTGACTTGTTTTCTGGTGTTGTTCCACCTTTAGTTGAACCCACATTTCTGGGTTCATAACTGCTGGACCTTGAAGTTCTTCAGGTGGTAATTGAGATGTTGTATCCTCTGTCATATCTTCTATTTCTGCTCAGTGCACTAATACATACACAGCTTTGTTAGTAGACCCTTAGGTTACCAGTGTAGTAACCTGGGCTCTGATACCACTTGTCACACCCACATATGACATTTACTACGATTTTTACCATTGCAAAGAAGATTTTTTTTTTTCTTTATAATAACACAAATAAACAATACAATATTCAAATTAACATTCAAATTGTAACATATATATATATAGCCATAACATCACAGCATTAATACAATTAATTACTGTATAATGTGGCGCTTCGCTCATACATAACTAATCCATATGAGATATACCAAACATCACTTATCAAGACCGCATTTCTTTTTATTACGTATAACATGTAAACCAAGATCATCGCATTTAACTTGACTATAATGATTCATACTCCTGTACATAACTTAATTTTGCAATCCGTTTACTATGCACATAATCAAAGGAGGATCATACGGTAAGTTCGTTTGATATTGATTCTGTTAGCCCCCCTATGAAATTTTTGACAAGCAAATAGGGGGCTAATTTGTTATTGAGTCTTCAAGGAATGCTTTTCCCCTGAAAACACAGTCTCCTTGAAGCCTCTATGTGCCTTTTATCCTTTGATCAAATCCCCTCTGCTGATTTCCCTTATAAAGCCTCTCTATTGGTGAAGAAATGCCCAAAGGCCCCCTTTTTCCCTTTTATTTCATCCCCTTGTCTTCCCCTTCTATTCCCCTTTTACCCCTCAAATCCCCTCTAGATCCCCCTCTTACCCTTTGTTTTCCCTATTTCCCCTTTTATTCCTCTATCGTTCCCCTTCCCAGCCCTAAAATCCATTAAAATGGGCCCAAAACCCATCTTTCGACCTTATTATAAGGCCTAGCCCCTTTCCGCAAAGCCCCTTAACCACTTCCCCACACATGACCCCGCGCTGGGACCAAGCGCTTAAGTCCCGAGCGCCAATCGCAATCGGAAGTCCGGGCGGGTGAAATTTCCTTTGTAAACTCCAAAGTCCCGATGCGATCATTTTAACGCTTTGAGTCCCGCGGTGCATTCCGCACCGTTGATCTACCCTGATGATCCAACGGCGGGCCTCTAATCGCAGCCCTTCTCCGATCGCAATCGCAAGCCTCAGCAGTGCCGCCCCGATTACAGCCCTCCGATCCATTCTTGACCGTTGATCCGTCCCACAGATCCAACGGTCTTCGCTCAATCGCAACTCCCTCCGCCCGATCGCATTCGCAAGTCCTTCTGTCTCCCTTTCAATTCAATCCTGACCGTTGATCTGCCCCGCGATCCGACGGCCAGCGCTTAATCGCACTGTCCCCCCCGATCCACTTCTCCACCGTTGATCTCCCCGCCGATCCGACGGTTGGCGCTTAATCGCAACAGCCTCCGATCAATCGCAAGCCTTTTCCTCCGACTCCCGATTGCGACGTTCCGATTCAATCACAGCCGTCCATCCTTCCCGCGATCCGACGATCATCGCATTAATCGCACCCTCCGCCCGATCGCAATCGCAAGTCTTTCCGCGTTCCCTCCGATTAAATCTCGGCCGCCCGTTTCCTCCCAGATCAACGGTCAGCGCTCAATCGCTGGTTCCCTTCCCTTCGTCTCCGATTCAATCCTGACCGTCCATCCTTCCCGCGATCCGACGGCCAGCGCTCAATTGCACCCCCGCCCGATCGCTGATCGCAAGTCCTTCTCCCGACGCTCCAATTAAATCACAGCCGTCCATCTCCCCGCTGATCCTACGGCTCAGCGCTAATCGCTTCATTCCCTTCGCACCTCCTGTTTCTCCATCCGATGGATTGTGAGCTGTTGATCTGGACCCGAGATCAACGGCCAGCGCTCAATCGCAAGCCCCTCTCCGATCGCAATCGCAAACCGTTTCGTCTGACCCCCGATTGCGATTGAGCGATTAGATCGTGACTGTTCGTTTCCTCCGTGATCGGACGGTTCAGGTTTAATCTCCCTCCGCCTCCGCTGGGTCCCACTCCATTTTTTCGTTCCCTTGTTTCTGCGTGTTTTCCTGTGTAATTCACCCAAGAGATAACTATGGGCTTTTACACTAACAAATGTTCTTCCACCACTCTTCATCATTTCTCCGCCGCTATGTGTTCTTTCCATTGGTTCTCCACTATCCCGCCACCATTCCGCCGCCTCCGCAACATTTCCTCCACCACCTCTGCCCGGCTTTACAGTCTCTTTCCATTGTGCGGAATAGTACAGAGATGGCCCGTTCTGCATTTCCAGCGACCAGCAGAAGGAATTCAAAGGGGTTGGTGCCTATTATTAATGAAATTAAATGTCTTGCCCCGTATTCAAAGGATCAAGGCACAATTCGAAGACCAAGAGCACGCGGTAAAGTCTTATCTTTGTTTATATATCAGCAGAAGTACTCTTCTCCAGAAGGACATCTTCCCACAACAATCTCCATGCCTCCTCGAGCCCTTAAACAGATTAATGCACTGAGAGAAATTCTCAAGAGATTGTCAAACAACATTAAAGAAGCATGGAGGGCCTTGTATACTTTCATCCAGTTCATTTATTCCAAAAGGCTAGCGCAAAGCTCCTGACACCGTAAGGATTTAAAGAATGTATCAGAGGTCAAAATCGACCTGACAGAGATCTCCGAACCAGTCTCAGAGTACCTACAGCGTTGCAGATAGCCATTAAGCAGTGTGGGCATGGACACTTCCGCCATTCTGTCTTAATGAGTCTCATTTAATTGTCTATCTGCCTCTGTCTCTTCCTCTTCTCCTATAAAATCCCTGAGAACGAATTGTAAAGGTTGTTGTTCAGCTGCTGGTAGTTTGCTGTTAGAGGGATTCATTTGTGACTGTTAGAACAGTCTTGGGAGGGAGTAGCAGAGTAGTTGTATGTAATAGGCTGGGAGGAGAAAGTCTGGGCTGTATTAGCCATTGAGCCATATTGTACATGACTGGTTTTGCATCAATTAATCAAAGCACATTTCATAGGATCCTGGTCTATTACTATTGGTGATGTTCTTCTTAACTCTGTTTATTTCATTTACATGCTGTTTCATGTTCTTCTGGTAGGCATCAGAATAATGGTATAGGATTCACCCTTGTTAGGTGCCCTATGCTGTCTGCTCTCCCTACCTTTATGTTTTCTGCTCTATGTGCTATCTAAGAGTTAATTCATGGGTTTAACCAGCGCAGCGGATGTTATTGCCTTCTGGCTAATGTATGAACTTGGGGGTTTGCCTCTTAGATGTTTCTCTGTAATCTTATCCCTGTCTTTCCCTTGGAGTTGCTAAAGCAGATCTGGAGTTAAATGACCTCCGGTCTGATCTATAAGCAGCCCCATTGTTTCTTTGAGAGCTGCCTTTGAGTATGTCCAAGCAGGTCTGGAGTTAAATGACCTCTGACCTGATCTATAGACAGAAATCTGGCTGTTCTCCTTCTTTCACTTTCCTTCCTTAATGTTCCACCCCACTCTCTAATCTAAAGATCCTTTAGTGTTAGATGACATGCCCTTTGAAAGCCTTGGCTAGTTGTTGCACGTAATTACCTTTCATGACTCCATAGCCCAATGGATGGCACGGTCTTGGCCCATTCTCTCTGCTGAAACAGCCTGCTGTTTTGTTCCCTTCCTCCCACTGCTTTCTCAGTCCATGATCTCGTGACCAACCCAGCAACCCTTCAACCAAATCACTTTAAAACCCCCCTCTGTGCTTCATAACTAGCCTAATATCTCTTCATGAGCCTCAAAGATACATCATTCGTTGCTCTATTTGGAGAGATCCCTCTCCGGGTCCAGGAGGGCTAGATCCTAGGGCCCCAAAGTGGTTTGATGTTGTCTCATCTTTTGGTATCGCCAAATCTGCCAAAACATGGGAACCCCAACAGATTCATATTAATATATGACATTAAACGTAAGCGTCCTTGCAACACTGGTTTGATTGTTCGATCAAGATAGGTCTTGGTTTAATCTGCCGGATAAGACTTTACATGCATGCACATTTTCTATACATAATCTCCATATTCCAATGAGAATTCAATGCCCCGCCAATTGGCACAACAACCTACTGTCCGGTGTACAGATGTCACCCACCAGACCTTCGATGGTACAATGAATTGGTGCGGATAACACTGCCGCGTAATCCCATCTTGATATCCGCAGATTTTTCGAGGGAAAAGCGCCGAAGGTAAACTGTCTGTCGACCTTGTCTCTCCAGACTGTCACTTGCTCCTGGCGCTCTGCTAGTTCTCGGCGCGCTAGCAGTTTGCATGGCCGATTTACTCTAGGAGGTGCGCAATCTGCAGTCAATCCCTTGTTAAATCTCCAGTTGCGGTGTTATATGTAGTCCTAACGATCTTCTGGTTGCCATACAGAGCTTCGGGAGAAGGTTTCCATTTTACAGGGTTTACCCTTGTCAGACACCGCGTGAGCTAAAGCTTCAACTCTCCTCTCGGCTCTAGAGAAACCTTGCCTATTCCCTTGCAGGTATGTCCGCCTTGAGTTTTGGTTTAAGTTTCTAAAGTTTTTGCTTTAGAAGAAAATGATGAGTTCGGCTTATGTCACGTTAATCCTTTATTTCCCTTACCTGTAGATGGAGGGGTTACATGGGTTTATTCTTTCATATCAGGTGCGTTCTGGTGAACAACCCATCTACATTTATCTTTTGTTTGACTCGCAGAGTTTTCTTCTAATAATCTTCCGCTTGGCTTCTTGCAGGTGAGATGAACAGGTTAAACTTCTTTGAACAGAACAAGGTTCTACCAAATTCTCTGGCGGCTGACTTGTCTATTCGCGCAATGTACAGGTACCCCGCCGCTCACAATTTGCATGAAGTTGTGGCGTGCGCTTCGGCTAAAGATTCATTTGGATTTCTGGGTTCTAATTCTAGGATTTATCTAGCCATAGATTAGTTTAAACCCCCAGCGTAATTTGAGAATGCGGGGAGATAGATTTGTTACAGGAACAATGTATTGCATAAATTCCTTGCCTACGAACAGCTAAT
Organism: Pinus albicaulis; assembly: GCA_034641835.2. Lineage (NCBI taxonomy): Eukaryota > Viridiplantae > Streptophyta > Pinopsida > Pinales > Pinaceae > Pinus > Pinus albicaulis. The sequence continues at coordinate 1,268,633,761 of CM076579.1, forward strand.
TGTTTCCTGTGAACCCCGTTTGATTAAACATTTCTATTTAAAGAGCAACATACTTCTTGATTTGAGTTCTTGGGAATGTATACATAGTAATAACAGATATGAAGATTTTATTATTGTCGCCCCTCCTCCCTGGGGTTTATCTTTCTGACACAGTTAAATTTCACTGTTTCTTTCTTTTCAGACTAACTAGATGCGTTTAAGACTTTAACAGGTCGAATGTTTTCTTTTCTCGTTATGGTTGTATTTGGAAATAGTAATACCTGGAAGAGTATTTCGTTTTACTGTTTCATCAATAGTCGGCTATCCGAACTTTGTTTTAACGATGCATGTTACTGTTGCGGCGTTCTGGGTCTTAACAACTTAACTTACTCTACTTCATTCTTTCAACATCTTGTTAATTCATCTTCCCTACTCTTCTTGGCACCGGCCGCCATTCTGGGCCGCGTATAGTTTCCGTTGAACGAACAGGAACAGGTAGGGTTTATCCCAAACCCTGTTTCACAAGTTCGATGCGGGGTTTCTTGATCCTGCCAAAAGGGTTTAGATGCTCTATGCTTATTTACGCCTTCACTTTTGCAAGTATTTATATGTTTACTAAACCCATTTCCTAATCTTGGTCTAGAATTATACAGCATGCATATACAGTTAACCCCCCCCCCTTCCATCCTGCGGTTAACTATTCCAGAAATGATTATTGTACTTTGAAGAGCTTTTTATTTAATTCTAAGGAATTAGGTTCCCTGTACATAAGTCATTCAAGAGTCGATTTTAACAGAAGTTTAATCCACATGCAAGCTTCTAATGTCTGACTTCATATATATATTCTACTTTTATTATACAGTAACTGCTGCTGCATAAGATTCATAACATGATAGTCTATTCTGTCTCAGTATCCCTAGAGTATGAATTTATAATATCATAGTAATCGAAACTGGCATAAATTATTTACCGTAGCATAATGAAATAAACATTGCAGTCTCTTCTGTCATACATTAATTCCTAATTCATAATGCATTCATATAGCAGTCTCTACTGTCACAGAATATTTCCTGTAACATATAGTAAAAATATAGCAGTCTATTCTGTCTCATATTATTTCCTATCACTTAAATTTAAGTCTTTCTAGAGTACTTATCTGTAGGAAACTGTTGCTCTAAAAACTGTGGTCCTCCCAACCATTCAAGGGAGGCAATCACGTCCTTTGCTTGCCCCCTAGCTCCATAATTTTAGTCGGCACCACGGGAACAGTGGAATCCTGTTGTGACCTCTGGACGGCCAATCCAGCCACAGACAGACAATCTGGATACAAGGTTGCAGAAGCTTTTCTCAACTGTCCTTTTTCCACATCTCTAGAGAATACTTCACCTTACTCTTTCCAGAGAAAAACACAGAACCCCTAACCCTCCCCTGGGATTTCCTTTTATCCCTGGAGGTTAGGTAACTGTCCTCTAACTGTTCCCAAGTAACCAACTTCTATTCTTAGACACTTTACCAGCAGTTTAAGAGATTCATTTCCTTTTACCAACTCAGTAACAAAAATGGTGTTTCTTGTTGAGTTTCTTTTACAAAATAAAAGTAAACATATATTAAAATAAATAAATTGTCTTTTAACTAAATTCATGCTAATTAGCTCTAAATGAGGCTGTCACATAATGGAAATGGGAAATACCAAAGTTTAACAGGTTTAAACAAGATTTTGATAAAATCTTTGCCAGATTCTGAGGCAAAACGCTGCTTCTTTAGACTACGCGATAAAAGTCAATCAAACACATAATTGTTTAAATATATTGATAAATAAACAATAATGATTTTTTTTTTTACTTTAATTAAAACTATTAACCAAAATACAACAATTTAACTATCGCAGTAAACCTCTATATTACTAACTTATATACCAAATAATCTCTCATTAAATTTGTTATTAGATAATAGTTTTCAAAAGAGTAGTCTATACTGTGACTTTTTGGAAATGGAGTTGTTTTTAGTGCGACTTTTTGGAGTTTCAGGGGTCGGAATCCGGTGAATATAATTGAGGTAAAATCTTGATTTCTGTTATTTAAACTGATTTTTTTACTGTTTATATGGATTCAGCACCCTAAAAAACCCCTAGGACACTTTGATTGTGCAAGGTTACCCATTAAACTTCTATTTTCACTAAATTCCGGTAGGAATTTAGAGAAATTTGACCGAAAAAAACTACCGTAAAAGCCTTCAAAAAGTCGCATTATAGACTACTCGTTTGGAAATAAATGTGACATGTTTATTGATGAGCATGCATACATACCATGTGATTTTCGACAACCTCGATTAACCTAACAATTTCATTTTCCGGCAGGTGTACCATTTCTTCCATGGTCTTCGCACGTGTCTTGATTTGAATTTAAAATTGTTATCTCCACGCGGGTCGATTTGAATTTTAAATTTGCTCCCGCGTAGAGTTGAATTTTTGTTGTATCATGTAAAAGCTAATGGCTACCATCTATAAACAATGGATCTCCGGTATTTGCAGAATTTTTCACCTTTCAAAGAAGTAAATAGTCTTGGAGCTTTCAGTTATCTCATCACCACATTCAGTGATTCTTGCTCATTTTCTGATCCTAAATGTCTTTTACATAAAGAGAGAATTGCTGGAATTGCAGGGGTGAATTCTTGGCAAGGGAATTCCCAGCGTATATTACAGGCGTAAATCTGATAATAGAATATGTCGTTTCCAATGCTGCTGTTGCCCGAAGCTTTACTTCTTATCTCGGCTCTGTAATTAGTGCCAAGAATTTCGATAAATGGCGCTTCAAAGTGCACGGCTTGCCAGAGGGCTTCAACGAGCTAGATCTTATAGCGGTTGCCCTTATTATACTGGTTAATTTACTTTATTAAAATTTTGTATATTTATTAATTATGTATTGTGAAATAATTTTTTTAATGTAATATGCATATTATGATTTTTTTAAAAGTAGTTTTATTAATAAAAAATAAATTATAATATAATAAATTGAATTGAATCTATTTATTATTTTTATTATTTATTTTGTTTAATTGAGCATACATTATGTTTTATTTTTATTATTATTATTTTTATATAATGTTACATTTCATTGCTCTAGTCCACATTGTTAAACTACCTCTAGTGTTAAGAGACCATGAGTTTAACTCTCTAGACACTCTCTAGGTCAAGTTCAGTCCACATCTTTTAGGTCAAGTTCAGTCCACATCTTTAAAGTAGCTCTAGTATTGAGTGGCCATGAGTTCAACTATCTAGACACTCCCTAGGTCAAGTTTAGTAGTTGAGTGATCCTTTGACAAAAATCTTCATTTCATTTCACAAATATTGAAATTCATATATCAATATAAGATTGAAAAATAAAATGACTTTGAAAGTTTTGTCTTAAATATATTTAGAATGAAAATTAAATATGAGAAATTGAAATAATAATAAGTAAAAAATTTAAATACTAAACACAAAAATAAAAATTGTATTGTATTTATTTGGTTTTAATTCATAAAATTATTTATATTATAACTTAAAATATTCATTTAGAAAAATAAATTTTTATTTTATAAGAATCTAAATCATAATTTGACTTATTTACTTCTCCTCCACAAGTTGATATGAGTGAAAGTCATTTAAAGTATGGAGACAAAGTGGACACCAAATGACACTCTTCATGTATGATAGTGCACTTGAAACTTCATATGTTTTGTGTGGGAGTTTGAAAAAGGACAATTGGGATACACACAAACATGAGTTGATTAGGGATAATCATTATAAAATTTGGGTGGATGATGACATATTACGATATTGGCTAGTTTAAGGACATGAACGGAGTGAAACTTATAATTTATATAGCTACTTATTGTATTAGACTAACATAGATCTTATGAAAAATTGTTGGCTTTTGTAGACATACTATTCTTAGACACATAAAGCTTATAAATTTGGTATATCAATGTCAATTGAAGATGAAGATAATGCTCCATGAAAAAGTAGTAGTTAACTACAATATTTTTCTATATACATCTACTTAATCTTAATATAAAATATTTACTTTTATAAAAATAAATTAAAATTAAAATCATTACTTTAAAAATGTTAATGCACATTTCTATAAATATAAATATAAATTTTATGTTTAATATCATCTTGATACATTTACATCAATTTAATTTTAATTTTAATTTTTTATTATCTCTTTAACCAATTCACAAATTTTCATTTTAGCTATATCTTTCTTTTAATTTTAATTTTATAAATAAATATTTAACTTATTTAAACTTTTGTTTTAGTTTCAATATAAGTTAATCATAATTATCATGTAGGTGCAAATATTTCAAAATAAAAAATATTACATATTTGTTTTAATAAATTTTTAAACTTATTTTAAATAATTGTTTGAAAATTTAAAATTTATTATTTAATTTTTATTAATTAGTTTTCTCATCACTGTAAATTCACACCATATACTATATTTAATTCATTTTATTATAGATAATCATATCTTAATATTCAAAATACTTCCATTTGATGCGAAACCTTTTTATATTTATTTCATACAATATAAGCAATATTTGATGCTCTCACATTTAAAGGAAAAAAAAACTTTTCAAAAACATTAAATTTATTTGATGTTAAACGGAACATGTTAAAATGAGAACACAACTGATAATTGGAGATTGGTGACGGTGATTAGAATAATATCTTATTTTTACACCGTAAGGCGTCTTTATTTGAAAACAACTCCCCTAGCTGCGACTGTGGCCATGTTTGAACCATTAGATTAAATGTTAGACAATTGAAATATTTTCAAAATACCTCCATCAAATTATATGAAAGTCATCGTCTTCCTAGCCACATTACTCTTTAATGTCTCTTTGTTCTCGTCACTTCCGTCATTCACCATAACTAAATGTCACATCTATAAGAAAATTCACATTAAAAAAAAATATTTATCATGCCATTTTAACACTTACCTTACTTAATGTGGTTTTAATCATGACATATTACCATTTGGGATTTTAACTCCTATGTTTACACATATAATATAAAAAAAAGAGTCAATACCATACTCCTTGATTAATTACGTTACCTTAACCATATGTCATGATTTTATTCTCATCCTCATTTTTATTGCACTGCATAAACTATGTAATGGTTCTATCTTGTACTTGGATAGGTAAAATCGCACTATACAAACGAGTAACCATATTTGTACTTAGGATTTGAGTTTCGTTACAATACACAAAGATTTGGTTTAATTTGATTGACGATATATATGTGATTTGGATTAATAGTATCTTTACTTCTGCATGTATCACTCGTTATTCCACATTAAAAATTTGATTAATGCAATTGATAGTGGATTTGTCTCGATATCTGGAATTTCTAGCCATTTGGCATGACTATGGGCCGACAGTTGTCCTCCACTTAATCTCCCTCGATGGACTTAAGGCCATTGATTTCATTAACTTGCATCAGACGGTTTAGGTTATGGCGGGGATAGTTAGGGTAACCGCCCACCTGATCCCTTGCCTGCAGGCTCATTTATTTCGCTGCTGCGTGCTGTTGGATTCAACTCTGCAACCTGGTTACACTTGAGATGGTTGACGGAGTAACAACCCAGAGCTAATCGTGTTTTCTGCTCTTCATCAATAGTATACCTATAACCCTTCTTCTTACACGGGTTTTGAAGTTAATTATTTTCGATCACGACCAAGGTTTTGGTCGGTTTCATGTCTTCTGTGCTTCTGTCTTGTTTTTAGTGAAGTATTCGCTTCTAGCTTAGTGTGTCGAATTATATTTGATACAGGTGATAAGCGTTTACTGTTATAGTTTATATTTTTTGTTGAGTTTCCATCGAGGTTGCGGTAGCTAACCCTGACAGGGTTTTTCTTAATGTACTCCTTCACTTTCCCTCAGTGATATCTTTCTATGGCGAGAGCTACGAAACCTTACAGTTACGTTTCCTTCTGGTCGGATGGAAGAAAGAAGTCTGACCATCGCAGACCTGACCGAAACAGGTAGCAAAACATGTGACTCTTATTCTTCTTCCCGAGTTTTTTTATTGCGTTTTAATTTAATACTTCTGCAACTAATTTCTAGATTTCCTCAGGTTTTATAGTCCTCTTTAACCCTATTATTTTTCCTATTATGTCTCAGGTTCTAATTCTCCAGGACCACAAATGAAGGGTCGGGTCAGATTAACTTCCCTTCAATGGTTACACAGGTAAGCCCTGGTGACCATTGCACATTCTTTTTAACTGGGAATCTCAACGTTGTTGAGGGTTATTCCCTCCTTGTCACAGGTGCTGCAAGTGGCCTTGGTTGCGCCTGCATGCATGGTCTTTCTGGGTTTTCCAGCATTCATTAAGGACTTGGAAAATTCCAACTTTTTGTTCTCAGACTAGTTCATCTAGTCCTGTCTCTAGATCTTGGGAGTTTTTTTTTTTTTTTTTTTTTTTTAAGGGACTATTTTCCTCTCGACCTATTGGCCTTTACGCATGACACCTAAATTAAGTTGGAGTCACTGTACTTATTTATTGTTATGGTATAACACAGAGCTATTTTCTCATATTTTTACTCAAATTATTGGAGATGAGTTTAAAGGTTCAGATACATATATTTTTCTCTGTTCAATGTCGTGGTTTAATCTTTCTACATTGCATGTATGGTTCAAATGCAAATCTTTCTTTCTACCTCCACCTGAATTCTTCTTTGTTTTAATATTAATGTATTCGACAACAATCCTCCAGACAGCTTAGCCAAAGGACCATGACCCCTACCCCATGAGCAATGTGCTCGGTGCTAAACCTATAGGCATTGACAATATGTTTTCCCAAATACATTTTACACAGAATTAGATTATAGAATCCACATTATTCTTCTGGACAAGACATATAATAAAATGTATCTTCTAGATATTAACATCCCATCTGTACCTACTAGATAAGAAGTTAGAGTTTGTTGTACTATTTATTTTTTAAAGAAAATTATAATGACAGACAAGTTATTGAACTAAGTCTTACATACTTCTATCTCTTAACCTGTCAGATAAAAACATAAAATACTTATTTCTGTATTTTCCTTTCAATTAACTAATCATTCTGCCCAACCTTGAGAGAGGCAATCACGTCCTCTGCTCCCCCTGTGCTCCTCACTAGAGCCTTAGGTATTGGACAATGTTATTGGAAGATAGGCCTCAAGATCTCAGTTCAGCCTATGCTTCTCTTGGTTTTCTGAGCTCCACTAGTTTCCTCACCATCTCTGGATAACTCAATGCAACATATTGTTGTTAACCCTTATCATTCTTTCTGAATAAAACCCCTTCCCTTACTCGGGATTTTCCTTTTATCCTTCTGGGAAAGTAACTCTCAGAACTACCTCTACCTTTTACCGTGGAATCTTGGAATTATTTTACCATTCAATTAATACATTTTACTCAGGACAATTTATCAATTTATTTATGAAATAAATTCAAGTCTTATAATAAATAACCATATTTGTTAAATAAATCAAATTTATCATAAAACATGCAACATATTGTTGTTAACCCTTATCATTCTTTCTGAATAAAACCCCTTCCCTTACTTGGGATTTTCCTTTTATCCTTCTGGGAAAGTAACTCTCAGAACTACCTCTACCTTTTACCCTGGAATCTTGGAATTATTTTAGATAAGAAGTTAGAGTTTGTTGTACTATTTATTTTTTAAAGAAAATTATAATGACAGACAAGTTATTGAACTAAGTCTTACATACTTCTATCTCTTAACCTGTCAGATAAAAACATAAAATACTTCATTATTATAGGCGAATTTGACCAAATACAGCTACTCTTCCCACTTTATGGGTTGTTGCATAAAGTACATGCGTATCATATCCTACAAGATTTGATTTACCCTCTTCGTCTGCCCATCCGTTTGAGGATGATAAGAGATACTAAACTGGATTTTTTTCCCCAAACCAGTGAATAGTGTTTTCCATAAGGCTGATGTAAATTTTACATCTCGATCTGAAATGACAATTCTAGGAATACTGTGCAGTCAAAATATTTCTCTCATGAATATATTAGCAATCTAAATGGTCTTGTAAGTTGACTGGACATGTATGAAATGAGCTGCCTTACTGAGCCTATCCATTCTAATACAAGGATAGGCTGAAGAAATCCTGTTGGATGATGGTGCTCTACCTTGACTTGTTGGCACTCCAAGAATTTGGTCAGGTATTTAGCAATGTTTTTACGCATTCTCGGCCAGAAATAATCTTTTATAATTGTTGTTAGCATATTTTGATATTTGAAATGTCCTGCATAGGAACTCCAATGATATTCATCCAGAATCAGCCCCTTTAAGCTCATTTGGTTTGGAATACATATCTTCTTTCGAAATAACAATAACTGTTTATTATTAATCTCATAATCCAATTTCCTTCCTTGCTTTTCGTCTACTCTTTCTTGCTGCCATAGGAATTGATATTTGGGGTCCTTCCTTGCCGCCTCCACAATCTGCTCTTGGAACTTAGATTCAAATTGGTTAAATAAAGTTCATATATGCAATGCAATTTTCTGCTTAAAGCGTCAGCAACACGATTCTCCTTAACTTTTACATGTTGAATGTCGAAATCGAATTCTCTTAGGAATGCATTCCATCTTACTTTGCGAGCATTTAAATCAGATTGTTTAAAATAACTAGTTACACTGTTATGGTCGGTTCTTAGCACAAACCTTTTTCCCAGAAAGTAATGTCTCCACACTCGCAAGGCATGCACTACTGCAGTTAACTCTAAATCATAGGCAGAATACATCTGCTCATGGTCTTTTAATTTTCTGGACTCGTATGCTATGACCTTACCTTCTTGGGTCAAAACTGCTCTCACCCCTTCCTTGCAGCCATCAGTGCATACTGCATACTTCAAATTCCTTGCTTGAGTCTGCTACTTTTAGTACAGGGGCAGTAGTTAGTAGTTCTTTCAATAGTTCAAAACTGTTTTGAAATTATTTAGTCCACTTAAAGACTTGTCCCTTCCGTTGTAGAGAGGTAATAGTAAAATTTATTTTAGAGAAACCATTAATGAATCACCGATAATAACCAGCTAAGCCCATGAAAAATCCTATGTCTGCTACATTTTGAGTAACTTTCCATTCCATAATCATCTTTCTCTATTTGGGGTCCACCAAAATTCCCTCAGCAGATATTATGTGGCCCAAATATTGGATCTTCTCTGTGTAGAAATCACATTTACTAAATTTGGTGTACAGCTGGTGTTCCCGTAACATTTTCAGCACTAAGTGTAAGTGTTCCTTGTGTTCTTCCATATTCTTGGAATAGATCAATATAACATCAATAAATATTAGAACAAATTTATCCAAAAATGTGTGAAACATACCATGCATCAAGCTCATGAAAGTTGCTAGTGCATTGGTTAACCCGAAAGGTAACAACACAAATTCATAATTTTTGTACCTGGTGCAGAAAGCTATCTTAGATATGTCCTCATCCTTAATCTGTATCTGATGATACCCCGACCTTAGATCAATCTTGGAAAGGACAGTTGCCCCCTTCACCTTATCAAAGAGTTCGTCTATGCGTGGCAAAGAGTACTTGCTTTTTATAGTCAATTTATTGAGCTGTTGATAATCCATGGTGACCTTCGTATAGTACCAGCCTTTTTCTCAATAGTTGATTATTGTATACTACTAAAAATATCCTATAATATTCCATAAAGGTTAAATCCATGGTGACATTTGTGTAGTATCAGCCATAGGATATTTTTAGTAGTATACAATAATCAAATGAAAGTATTTTGAAAATATTTCAATCGTCTAACATTTAATCCAATGGTTCAAACATGGTCACAGTGGCAGCTAGGGGAGTTGTTTTAAAATAAAGACGCCTTACAACGTAAAAATAAGATATCATTGTAATCACCATCGCCAATCTCCAATTATCAGTCGTGTTCCCATTTTAACATGGTCCACAGTTTAATGTTTTTGAAAGTTTTTTTTTTTCCTTTTAAATGTGAGAGCATCAAATATTGCTTATATTGTATGAAATATATATATAAAGGTTTCGCATCAAATGGAGGTATTTTGAATATTAAGATATGAAACACTGTTACTGATGAAATAGGTAACCTGACCTCAAAACGGGAACTCTAGCCCAAAAAGACTCAAAAACATGAAAAAACACCCCAAAAACAAAAAAAGTGTATTCCAGAACGCACTTGGTTTTTTTTTAAGGTCAAATTTCAACATTTTATAAAATTATGCTAAAAACAAAAATTTTTCTTGAAAAAAGGATTGAAAAAACACCCTCAAAACAAAACCAGTTGATGCTGGAATAACAAAAAAAAAATAAAAAAATTATGTCATATTTTTGACATTTTAAAAAATAGAAATAACATTTTTTAATTTTTTAAATTCAAACATTAAAAAAAAAAACCTAAAATTTAAGAAAAAAATAAAAACATTTTAAAGCTTAAAATTTAAAAATATATAGGAATTAATAAATTAAAAAAAACAAAACAAAATAAAAATTTTAATTCAAACACTAAAAAAAACTTAAAATTTAAGAAAAAAAAATAAAAAATAAAAATAAAAAATCAAAGATTAAAATTTCAAAAGATATAGAAATAAAAAAATAAAAATAAAAACAAAATAAAAATATTAAATTAAAAAGAAAAACTAGTTAAAAAAGAAAGAAATTATAAAAAATAAAATATAGAAATTAAATTTTAAAAAGAAAAAGAAAATGTTTATTAAATTTAAAAAAGAAATTTAAATTTTAAAATAAAAATTTAAATTTAAAGAAATATTATATATATATATATATATATATATATATATATATATATATATATATATTGAAATTAAAAGTAAAAAATTGAAAAATTAATTAAAAATAAAAAACGAAAAATAAAATACAATAAAAATATTAAATTTAAAAAACAAATAGATTTTAAAAAATAAATTAAATTTAAATTATAAAAAATAAAATATATATATATATATATGAACTTAAATTAAAAAAATATATATTAGATTTTATTAAATTAAAAAAAAAAAGTTAATATTAAAATAACAAATTAAATTTGAAAAAAAAAAAATATTAAATTTAAAAAAATAAATGAATAAACAAATAAATTTTGAAAAAATAAAAATAAAAATAGAAAAATAAAAAATAATATATATATATATATATATATATATAGCAAATTAAATTTAAAAATATATTGAAAAAATAATAATAATAAATTAATTAATTAAAAAAAAAAAAAAAATTGTTAAAAAAAAAGTTTAAGAACTTTAAAAATCAATTAAAATTGAAAATTTGAAAAAAATAAATAAAATAAAAAACAAATTAATTTGAAAAAAAAATAAATAAATAAATAAATAAATAAATAAAAAATATATAAAAATTTCATGTAATTAAAATAATAATAATAAAAAAATTAAAAATTAAAAATTAAAAATATTAAATTCAAATAAATTAAAAAATAAAATACAAAATTTACTAAATTTTAAAAAATTAAACATAAAATTTAATAATATATATATATATATATATATATATATATATATATATATATATATATATATATATATATATATAAATATAAAACAAAACAAAATTTAATAAAAATTATTAACAAAATTTAGAAAAGAAAAAAAAAAGAATAAAATGAAAAAAAACAAAAAAAATTAAAACAAATTAAATTTCAAATATAAAAATTAAATTAAAAATAATAATAATAAAAATAAAAATAAAAATAAAAAAATAAAAAATAAAATTCAAAAAAATAAAAAAAATTTTGAAAAATAAAATAAATAAATAAATAAATAAAATTAAAAATTAAAAATAAAATTAAATTAAAAATTAAAAATTAAAAAAATTAAAAAAATAAAAAGAATTTTTTGATTTTGGTGGCGCCGCTAATCGGCCTCATGCTCAGGTGCCGGCGGAGGCCGGCTGTTGGGTGGGAGGCCGATTCCCGCCCTCCAGCGGCGAGAGGCTGATTCTGGGAATCGGCCTCCCGCCGCAGGAGGGCGATTCCCGGAATCGAGCTCGTACCTTGCCCGCCTCCGCTCAGAGGGTGACCGGGAACTCCGCCCGGCGGTGAGGGGAGGGCGATTCTCGGGAATCACCCTCCCGCCGGGCGGAGCGAGCCCAACGCCCTCACGCCGGAGGCTGGCTCTTGCACCCGGCTCCTCCTTCGCGCAGAGGCACACCGACCGGTCCTCCCGCAACAGGAGGGTGATTCCCGACCAGGCTTTCATGTAGTAAGCGAGGTCGGCCGCCGGGCGGCGGGGGCCACGCGCCCCCCGCCGTTCAAAGCCAGCCGCCCCTTGGCCGCTACCTGGGCGGAGGTCGATCGCGCGACACCACGATAAAAAATTTTTTTTTTTTTAATTTTTTTTTTTTTTTTTTTAATTTTTTTAATTTTTTTTTTTTTTAATTCAAAAAATTTAAAATTATTATATTTTTTTCTAATTCAATTTTTTTATTTTATTTATTTATTTATTTTTTTAAATATTTTAGATTAATTATTTCTTTAAATTTTTATATTTATTTATTAAATTTTAATTTAATATATATATATATATATATATATATATATATATATATTTAATCTTTTAGTTTATTTAGTTTTTCATTTTTAAAATTTATAAATTGTTTCATTAAAAAAAAAAAAACAGTAAATTTATGGATATTTAAATTATTTTTAAATTTTCTATTTTAAATTTTTTTTTTTTTAATTTAATTATATGGTTTTTTTTAATATCTTAGAAAAAAATGTTTTTGATTTTTTTTTTTTCAATTTTTTGGGTTCATTTTTGTTCTTTTTCTTTAAATTATCTTTTTTTTTTTCAAATTTTTTTATTTCTTTTGATATAATTTTCGAATATTTTTGTTTTTTTTTGTTTTATTTATTTATTTTTGTTTAAATTTTTTATTTTTACGAGTTAATTTTGTTTTTTTTTTACATTTTTATTGGTCTTTTTTATTGTTTATATATATATTTTTTTGATGTAAGTTTTGTGTTTTATTACCAACATGAAAATCACCACTCTAAAAAAAAGGTTGAGGCTGGTGATTCTGCATCACCACTTTTCAAAATCGAGTGCTTTTTATGCTACCAAAAAAAAGTAGATAACAGTGCGGTTATCGATTTCATCCGTAACACTCTTATGATTATGTATAATAAAATGAATTAAATATAGTATATGGTGTGAATTTACAGTGATATGAAAACTAATTGATAAAAATTAAATAAGAAATTTTAAAATTTCAAACAATTATTTAAAATAAGTTTAAAAATTTATTAAAACAAATATGTAATGTTTTTTATTTTGAAATATTTGCACCTACATGATAATTATGATCAACTTATATTGAAACGAAAATAAAAGTTTAAATAAGTTAAATATTTATTTATAAAATTAAAATTAAAAGAAAGATATAGCTAAAAAGAAAATTTTGTGAGTTGCTTAAGGAAATAATAAAAAATTAAAAATAAAATTAAATTGATGTAAATGTATCAAATGATATTAAAAATAAAATTTATATTTATATTTATAGAAATGTGCATTAACATTTTTAAAGTAATGATTTTAATTTTAATTTATTTTTATAAAAGTAAATATTTTTTATTAAGATTAAGTAGATATATATAGAAAAATATTATAGTTGACTACTACCTTTCCATGGAGCATTATTTCTATCTTCAATTCACATTGATATACCAAATTCATAAGCTTTATGTTTATAAGAATAGTATGTTTACAAAAGCCAACAATTTCTCATAGGATCTATGTTGGTTGAATACAATAAGTAGCTATATAAATTATAAGTTTCACTCCCTTCAAATCCTTAAACTAGCCAATATCTTAATATGCCATCATCCACCCAAATTTTATAATGATTATCCCTAATCAACTCATGTTTGTGTGTATCCCAATTGTCTTTCTTCAAACTCCCACACACGTAGAGCCATCACCACTAACCTCTCCCAAAGACAAAACAAATGAAGTTGCAAGTTCACTATCATACATGAAGAGTGTCATTTGGTGTCCACTTTGACTCCACACTTTAAATGACTTTCACTCATATCAACTTGTGGAGGAGAAGTAACTAAGTCAAATTATGATGTAGAATCTTATAAAATAAAAATGTATTTTTTTAAATGAATGTTTTAAATTATAATATAGATAATTTTATGAATTAAAACCAAATAAATACAATACAATCTTTATTTTTTGGGTTTAGTATTTAAAATTTTTACTTATTATTATTTCAATTTCTCATATTTAATTTTCATTCTAAATATATTTAAGAAATGAAGATTTTTGTCAAAGGATCACTCAACTACTAAACTTGACCTAGAGAGTGTCTCCATAGTTGAACTCATGGCCACTGAATACTAGAGGTACTTTAAAGATGTGGACTGAACTTGACCTAGAGAGTGTCTAGAGAGTTAAAGTCATGGTCTCTCAACCCAATGTGGACTCGAGCAATGAAATGTAACATTATATCAAAATAATAATAATAATTGTTAAACACCATGTTGAAGACACACATGGTGTATGAAGAAGATGAGCACACACACAAGAGACTAAACACACAATGAAAGATAAGCGTGAGGCTTTCTTATTTTCCATTATACAAAGATGTACATTTATAGTACAATGGTGTGACTCTTGGTTTTATATTCCAAGGTCACTTGGACTCCATTGTGACTTTTCGCATTCCACACCTACCCATGTAGGATTAGGTGTTCCAACATCCCCCCTTAATCCGAAGGGGTATGTGTGAGTCCAAGAAAAGAGTTGTAATACAAATCTGCAAAGTATGCATGGCAGCACTTGGGCTGAATCAACTCTCCGAAATGTTGGAAAAAAGAGGTGGTTTTAGGATGACCACAAACACTGGAACGCAAAACTTGTTGCAGTTCCCGGAACTCTTCCAAAACTGGCAAGAAGCTGAAGGCTTCTGCTAGAGGAATTGTCCCTCATAAAAAAGGGAGACCTTCGACCTAAAAGAAGGGAGGTCTACGACCTGTGGTGGTTTTAGGTTGTCCACCAACCAAATATGATGGTTTTAGGTTATCCACCAACCGAAAATGATGGTTTTAGGTTATCCACCAACCAAAGATGATGGTTTTAGGTTATCCACCAACCGAAGGTATGCTCATGGGCATCCATGTCTCTGGCTACATCTCTGAATCCGGAATGACGAATTGTGGCTCAGGCTCGCTTGAACTGCTGGCTACAACTCTAAACATGGAATGAGAGATTGTGGCTCAGGCTCGCTTGATCTGTCGTCGAAGCTTGTACATGACCACCATTTTCCTCCCTGTCAGGGACAAGGTGAGATGATGGCGAAAACTCAACTGCAAGTTTGCTCAATATCCGTGAACAAGTTCTAACATGTGTCGTAAACATCTTCTTGGCTGCTGATGCCCATTGCTAAGAAGCGATCCATCCAAGATGAATCTTGGTTCTTGCAGGAGGCTTGTGTCTGAAGCATCTGTCTGAAGAATGAGTGTGCCGACCACAGTGCTTGCATGGATGAAGATCAAAACAGTGATCTTTCATATGGCCAACTCGATCACAGTGTTAGCATTTCTCAATCTGGTGTTGTTGTTGTGGAGCAAGATCTGGAACAACTGCAGGTGAACTGTCATAAATGAATCCGGCACTCTGAAATATGATAGGCTTGGTGTAGTCTGGAATATGAAAGGACACATCCTTGTCATATCCAAGACCAGTTCTGTGCTTGTTGTGGACAAGCTCTTCCCAAGGTCTGATGATGGGCTTAGGAAGTGCAGGTTGAACTGCTGCATCTGCATGTACATCTGCTCTAGTGCAATGAACTGAATGTGGATCAACTGCAACTTTATCTTCTCTCTTCTGATGAGAGTCCTTCTCAATCTTCTGAATAGAAACAGGTTCAAAATGGTGACTCTTTCGCTGAAGTTCATCTTGTTGGAGTTGAGATTCCAACTGCAAAAACTCAATATTTTCTTGTGCATCTTGTAAACAAGTTTGAATATTACAAAGAGCATCCTTGCTCATTTTTACCATGTCATCAACATTTGAATGAATGAGGTTATTCAACAACACTAATACCTCATTGATTTTAGCCATTTCAACAACTTAGGCTCAAAAAATGAAAGGGTGTCGGCTACAACCGAAAATGCACCCGTTTACAATGTGATGCAACAAGAAATACAAATGACTCAAGAAATTCTCAAAGTACAAAGTGTGCTCCTCAAATGATGGAGGGCAATCAACAATGACTTACATCAACAACTCAAATTCACTGATTCCAACTATGAATGAAGAGGCAAATTCACTCACAATGTGAGTTCAATACAAAATCTCTGCAAAAATATGTGCAGCTGAAAACACTATGCAGCTGAATTTTCCTTCAAAGAGCTCCTTAACAACTGATGGCAAACTTGTCTTCAAATGTGAAATTCTTGAAAAAATCACCCTTCAAATCAATGCCACAAATCACGATGTCAAATCTGCAATTTTCAGTCCATCTTCTTCATATGTCAAATCTTCTTTTACTGCTGTTCTTATTCTCTCTCTACTGTTTTTTTTTTTTTTTTTTTTAAGTAAATTAATTAAAAAAATGGGAATAAAAAATGAGGGGAATTAAAAGGGAAGGAAAATTTTAATGGAGAAGAAGGGGATATTAACAAAATTAAAATGAGAAGGGGATTTATTAAAAATGGGGAGGGGACTATTAAAAAAAAAAGGGAGGGAATTTAATAATGGGAAAAGAGATTTTAAATGAGGGAAAGGGAAATATTAATATGAGATTGGATAAAATCGATTTAAAAGGGAAGGGACGTATATAAAATAAGAGGAGGTAGTATTTAAAATGAGAGGATGTATTTATATGGGAGAGGGGCGGATTTTACAATGGAGAGGGGAGGGTAATTATAAATGAATTTTAAAAAATTAAAAAACTGAGATGGAAGGCCAAAAGGCCGTGGTAAAGGGGCGAGGGTTGTTGCAGGTGTAGGAAGAAAGACGGAGTCGTTTATTGCAGAGGGCCGAGAGGCCAGAGTTGAAGGGAGGCGTATTAGTTATGGAGGAAGCTGACGTATTGAAGGGGGGCGTTCAATGGTTATGGCATGGGGTTTGATAAGGTGGCGTAGCTCAAGCGTAGAGTGGAGGTGAGTTAAGTGGTGTGGATTGTGATAAGGGATGTGAGCTCCGTAGGCGCAGTGCTATGAACGCGTGGGAGTGAAGGAGTAAGGTCGATTGGCTGTGTAAAAAATTGCAGCGTGAGTATGGAGAGAGCCGGCTGGGGTGTAGAGTTTAGGGAGTTGGGAGGAACAGCCGGAGTAGTGTATCGCAAGAGGGCGTGGGGTTCGAGTGAGGAGAGTGTTGAGTGGAGTAAGGCGTGGGTAAGGCGTGG
Source organism: Pinus albicaulis (assembly GCA_034641835.2). Lineage (NCBI taxonomy): Eukaryota > Viridiplantae > Streptophyta > Pinopsida > Pinales > Pinaceae > Pinus > Pinus albicaulis. The sequence continues at coordinate 1,268,651,182 of CM076579.1, forward strand.
TAGCGTAGGGTGTATGGTTGTAAAGAAATGCAGGTTGCAGAGGAGGGGAAGGCCGAAGGGCCAAAATTTGATGATTTTTTATTTTTTATTTTTTAATTTTTTTAAATTTTTTTAAATTTTAAATGTTAAAACCGCAGAGCAGAGAGTAGGAAATCTAGCCGCAGAATTTTCCTTCCAAATATATAGCAGAATTTTTCTAGATACGCAGCAGAATAATTTGCAGGAACTTGTAAACTTGAAAAAATGATTTTTCCAGCAGCAGAGAAATGCAGAATTTAACAATACTCATAAATCTCTTCCATTAAAAACCCAGAAACTTGCAGAGATTTTTCAATGAAAAACTCAGAAATTTTGCTTGAAAACTCAAAAACTTTTCTTCAAAACCTCATTTTGAACAGTATTCCAGCAGCTCTTCAAAAACAGATTTAAAGGCAGAAAATGCAGAGAAAATTTAGAATGAAAACCTTTAGATGGGCAGTGCTGCCTTTTTTTTTTTTTTTCCAATGCCTGAATGCTGCCACGGATTTTGAATGCTGCTTCTTCTCAATGCAAATTTCTGAATGCTGCAAAAAGCTTGATGAATACGGTCAAAAACACTGCTGCAAAAATGTCAAAAATTTTTGCAGATATTCACAGGCCATAAACACAAATGGCTCACTCAATTTGACGCAGGGCCAGCAATCGCCCGCTCTGATACCATGTTAAACACCATGTTGAAGACACACATGGTGTATGAGGAAGATGAGCACACACACAAGAGACTAAACACACAATGAAAGATAAGCGTGTGGCTTTCTTATTTTCCATTATACAAAGATGTACATTTATAGTACAATGGTATGACTCTTGGTTTTATATTCCAAGGTCACTTGGACTCCATTGTGACTTTTCGCATTCCACTCCTACCCATGTAGGATTAGGTGTTCCAACAATAATAATAATAACAATAAAACATAATGTATGCTCAATTAAACAAAATAAATAATAGAAAATAATAAAAATAATAAATAGATTCAATTCAATTTATTATATTGTAATTTATTTTTTTATTAATAAATCTACTTTGAAAAAAATCATAATATGCATATTACATTAAAAAAATTATTTCACAACATATAATTAATAAATATACAAAATTTTAATAAAGTAAATTAACAGAGTATAAATTCATTTTAACTTGAGATAAGGATGATCAAATCTCTCAAAATGCAATTTTTTTTAATACAAAATTTAAAAAATAAATAAAAAAATAAAAATAAAATCATATAATAATAGGCATACTTCTTATACCTATACATATTCACATCATTCAAAAATTAATATTATACTAATATCAATATTCACACCATTCAAAAATTAATATTATACTAATATCAATATCAATACTAATAGATAATAATTTCCATCATTCAAAACTTTATTTTATCTTTAACGTTTTTCTAAATTTTTAATAAATACTTTTCTAAAAAAATATAAATTTAATATTTAATTTTTAAATTCTCTCCTATTTAGATTTTATATATATATATATAAACCCATAATATCAAACATTTTAACAATAGAAAATTATGTATATTTTACATTAATCGAGAACAATATCAACAAGAACCTTATAAATTATAATATCTACTTCAATTTAAATAATTCCCAATAATTATTAAAATCAACAAATAAAGCTCAATGTAAAGGAATATCTGCTCTTCTTTGGGCGAGAAATCGATAAAAATACATCTGCTCAATGTAAAGGAATTTCAGTTCTGATAAAAAAACAAAGGCATGATAAAAAACTAGAAATGCCTCCACCCTTGAAAACCGAGAATCTATATCATTGAGATAAAAAACAGATACTACGCAACATACACTTAATGTCTTACAATCCTGAAATTAAATTGTATTTCTCAACCTGTTTTTATTTAAAGATCAGATGAAGCAATGTATCCATTTGTTGATGCAAAACCAAAGATTACAAGGAATGCAATCTATTCTTTCCAAATCTACCAGGATTTGGAATCCTTTGCAATTCTATTACTGACATCATAGAAAGATTGTATACCATATCATATGGAACCAATGTACACATCGCCGTAGCCATAAGGCAGTAGAGAACAGTGACTATAATGACAGAACCAGAGACCCCAATTGGGATATCTGTGGCGTGATATTTAACTTCTTCAGCCATGGTCGCCACCGCATCATACCCAATGTAGTTGAAATAAACATTGGCCGCAACCCCCAGGGTTCGTCGGATTGGCGGGCTCTGTCAAGTTCTTATGAATCCCAGATGCAGAGCAGTCAGCACCATATTAACAACCGAGCTTTCCTTCATGCTACAAATGAAATCAACATAAGCCATCAGATTCAATTAACCCACAAATAATCTTAGAACAAAAAATATGGGAGGGTACATACTACATACTACCAACCTGTAACAGATACATATTGTAAGCATAATAATAAGGGAAACCGCTATAAGATCTAGCTCGTTGAAGCCCTCCGACAAGCCGTGCACTTTGAAGCGCCATTTATCGACATTCTTGGCACCAATTGTAGAGCCGAGATAAGAAGTAAAGCTTCGGGCAACAACAGCATTGGAAACAACATATTCCATTATCAGATTTACGCCTGTAATATACGTTGGGAACTCCCCTTCCAAGAATTCACACCTGCAACTTCAACAATTATTTCTTTTATGTAAAAGACATTTAGGATCAGAAAATGAGAAAGAATTATCGAATGTGGTGATGAGATAATTGAAAGCTCCACGTCTATTTACTTCTCTCAAAGAAGAAAAATTCTGCAAATACTGGAGATCCATTGTTTATAGATGGTAGCCATTAGCTTTTACATTATACAACAAAAATTCAACTCTACGCGCCGAGAGTAAATTTAAAATTCAAATCAGCGCGCGTGGAGATAACAATTTTAAAATTCAAATCAATGCAGGTGGGAAGACCAGAGAAGAATTAATTGTCGGGTTAATCGAGGTTGTCGAAAATTAATGGTATGCATGCATGCCCATCAATAGACATGTCACATCTACCTCCAAAAAGTCACAGTATAGATTATTCTCTTATCAAATTATAAGAAAATAATGCAAAGTATAAAAGTCAATTAAACACAATTATTTAAAATCATATGTAAATTTTTTTTTGTGAAAATCACATCAAACAAAATTTTGTAACAAGTTTTGACCTAGCGAGTATGGTTTATTATCCAGATAAGATGAAAAATCTGATCAACTAACCCATTTAAATAAAATGAATTAAATGTTTAATATTTATAATTAAACGTTTAACATTTATAATTTGAATTTTATTTTTAAAACAATAATTATTTATTCAATAAATAATTATTTTTAAAAATAAATTAAATGTTTAATATATATATATATATATATATATATATATATATATATAATGAATTTTATATATTTATTTTTATTTTTAATAATATGTTAGATAAGTCAAATCCCAACAAAAAAGTTATCTTATTTATTTTATTTGAAAGATAAAATTATTTTACTAATTGGAAATTTTATTAAGTTAAAACTATAATGAAATTTTAATGAAATTCTATATATATATATGATTTTTAATATAAAAAATTTAATTTATTCTTAAAAAATAATAAATAATAATGAATAAATAATTATTATTTTAAAATTAAAATTATAATTATAAATATTAAATATTTAATTCGTTTTTTTTAAAAAAAATTTAAAAAAAAAATAAATTATTATTATTTTGATTTTATTTTCTATATTAGTCAAATTAGTAGTTAAATTACAAATGATTAGTTGGAGCATTAAGTTTCTATTTAAATGAGTTATCTGATAGATTTCTCAGCTTGTCCTAATGATGAATCACACTGACTAGTTCAAAATTTTCTTTGATATAAATTACCAAAATACAACAATTTAACTACCGCAATAAACCTCTATATTACCAACTTATATACCAAATAATCTCTCATTACAAATAAGATCAACCAAGGGAAAACATTTGAGAGATTGATAATGGTAACATTGCACCATGTGCATTTTTTTTTTTTTTACAGAAACGGTTATGGAGTATTTATATTCATCATGGCCTGAAAGCCGAAAATCTGATTACATTGAGAATGTCTAAATCCTGGTGCATCTCCCTGCTAGGAATGAGAGTGCAGCTACAGCTTGGAGATTTGTTCCTTGATGGGGAATCTATAGATTCAATTTCAGAGATTTTTCCCAACTTGAAGATACAAACAAATTTATTTAAGAGAAAACATTAGAACATGACAACAATCAGATTATGGAATGGGTTCCCATGATTTTTCTTCGCCGTTCATCTTGACCCCAGCAGAGAGGAGGGCAGCTTTGTTGGCTTCAATGTCCGCCTCTTTGTTGTGAGTTCTCAGCACATGAAAGTAATTCAACTTCTGAAAAGCGTTTTCCAGGCCCTTGATTCTGGAAATCAACCTTGCTAGTTTAAGATCCTGAGCTGGGGAGTTGGCAACCATTGCGTTTATAATGATCTGGGAATCTCCTATAACATTAGCTTCACTTATATTTAACTCTTTGAGGGTCTTGAGACCTTGAAAGAGAGCCAAAGCCTCAGCCTGGACGCTGGATGAATGTCCAAGCCCCCAAGCAAAGGAGTAGATTTTTTCCCCAGTTGGGCTTACAACAACGCCTCCTGCACCAGCTTTGCCCGGGTTGCCCTTTGCTGCCCCATCAAAAAAGAGAGAGTGCCTTGAGTGCGATGAGAGCCAGCCTTGAAAGTCAGTTTCAAATTTCCTTATTTGCCAGTCTTTGAGAGGAGGGACATTTCTGACTGTTGTTTGGAATTGCAGGCCCAGGAATGAACCCCAAGCAATGTCCTGTTGGCTAAGATTAGAATCATCTTTTACATCAGTCAAACACTCCTTTAAATGACATTTAATCTTGATTTATAAGGCCTTGTGAATCTGTTTAGTATTTCTGAAAAAAAATTCTGTTTCGTTCGAGCCATATCTGCCAACATATAACCTTTGGAAGAACAGCCCAAGCAGTTTTGACTACCTGGTTTTTAGGAGGAGGGCCAGGAAATCTGTTTGCCCAATTAGAGAACAGATCAGCAATGGAACCAGGAAGCATAAAGTTAGGATCCAGATTGTGGATGAAGGAGAACCAAATCTGCTTAGAAAAACTGCATTCAAGGATTAAATGGACTGCTGTCTCTGCATTTTCGTTGCACAACGAACAGATGGAGGGACCATGGAACCCTTTTCTCTGCAGAATGTCATATGTTAGAATTTTGCTATGGCAAAGGAGCCAAGCAAAGAAGTCGACTTTGGGCCACGATGGGAAACGCCAGACACCTTGCCAAGGTGCTGGGTCAGGTGGGACGTATGGCCTCTCTTTTAGCTTGGCATACCCCATGGAGACAGTGTAGCCTCTGGCCTTCGGCCCCCAGCCTTTCAAGTCTCTTTTCTTCATGTGCGTGGGCACCAAGCCATGAAGGAGGTCAAGCAGCGTGGACCATTCGTTAATTAGATGAGCCGGCACCTCAATACGTTTCCAACCTGCCCAAACAGATTCACTCCACAACGAAATATCCCATAACGAGCACAGCCCTTCTCTATCCATCCAACATCTCAGCGCTCTAATGGAGGCTCTATCTTCAATTGGATCCATATTCATGATTTTATCAGTCCAGATGTTGATCTTTTTGCCATTTCCTGGAATCCAGTAGGAGTTCGCTTTGATTAAAGGAGCAGCTTTAACATACAGTTTAAGGAAGGACGAGTTAGGCAGATGGATCACATTGTTTAGACAGCTAGAACGAGGACCTCTGAAATACTTTTTCCAGAGAACCAATTGGGCCCAGCCAGGCTTGGGTGCAATGATCCTCCAAATAATCTTCGCTGCCATAGCTACATTTTGCTGACAAAGATTTTTGAAATTCAAACCACCCTCCCACAATGGCTTGGAGATGGTTTCCCAACTGATAAGGGGAATCTTGTGTTCATTCTGTTTTCCACCCTTCCAAAAGAACCTCCGCATGAACTCTTCCATTTTTTTTAATATGCTTGCTGGAGCGAGGAGCACATCAAAATTAAATAGAGGGAGGCTGGTGAGCACATATTTTATTAGGATAGATTTACCAGCAGAGTTGAGCCAGGAGAAACCCCAGGCATGGATCCTGGACTTGAATTTTTCGAGTTGTGGGAGCCAGTCTTTGCTTGTAGGTCTTTTATGATAAACAGGAAGACCCAAGTATTTGAAAGAGGTCCAAGAAGAGGAGGCTGCAAAACCCAAACATCTAGAAATGGCAGAGAGCAATCTGGGCGAAGTGTTCCAACTGAAAATATGGCATTTATTCTTATTTAAGACGTTGCCTGAAGCCTCACAGAATTCATCCAATAATACTTTGAATTTAGAGGCAGAGGAAAGAGAGGCAACTCCCAATAACATAGTGTCGTCCGCAAATAAGGCGTGATTTATGTTTTTGACCCCTCTTGCAATACATAATCCATTAATATCTTGATCTTGCATCTTTTTGTCTAACAGGAAGCTGAGGACAGAGGCTTGAATGACAAAAAGCAGAGGAGAAAGAGGACACCCCTGCCTAAGCCCTCTTGAAGCTTTAAAAAAATCAGTGGCTCTACCATTTACAAGAGGAGCAATCCATGGCTCCGAGATGCAAGCCCGGGTCCATTTGATGAAATTTGCTCCAAAACCAAACTTGCTCATGACTTTTAAAAGAAAGCTATGATTTACTCGATCAAAGGCATTTGCTAGGTCGAGTTTAATCACCATACCTTGTTCTTTTCGATGAAGACTTGAGTGGATTGCCTCTTGGACAAGGGTGAAGTTGTCCACGATCTGCCTTCCTTGGATGAAGCCTCCTTGATTCTCAGGAATTATTTTGGGAAGTATGACCTTTAGTCTATTTGCAATTACTTTGGTGATTATCTTGTACCCTGTGTTGCATAAGGAAATCGGACGGAATCTGCTGAAATTGTTAGCACCATTTTCCTTAGGGATGAGGGCTAAGAAAGTTGTGTTTGTGCTACCTCCTATTTTCTGAGCATTTTGAGATTTTTGAACCATTTTGAATAAATCCTTTTCAACAATCTGCCAACAAACTTGGAGGAACCTGGCAGAAAAGCCATCCAGACCAGGGGCCTTGTCCGGATCCATGTCAAAAAGGGCCTTTTTAACTTCATCTTTAGTGACTTTGGCCTCAAGGATCTCATTCATACGAGGAGAGATTGAGGAAGGAACAATGTCTAACAGTTCTGAGTAATGGTCCGGATCCGTGTCCTTACTATACAATTTTTGGAAGTGATAAAAGGCTGCTTTCTTGATATCTTCAAAATCCTTGTGGGTGTGATTATTATCCTTGATCTCAGAAATAGTATTAAATCATTTCCTGGCCTGGGCTTGTTTGTGGAAAAATGCAGAATTCCTGTCCCCTGCTTTGAGCCAGAGATTTCGAAATTTTAACCTCCAGTATTCTTCTTCAGCTAAACAGGCCTTATGAAGACTCTGCTGCAGGTGAGCCTCTTGATATAGCAGCTCTTCTGTGACTACAACGTTCTCCATTTGGAATTGATGAGAGGCAAGAGAGGCTTTGATGGTTTTTCTTTCTGTAGCAGGGTTGGACAAGGTTTTGGCCCATTGTTTTAGAGCTCCTTTTACCCTTCTAAGCTTTTCCTCCCAGATAAAAAAAGGAGAACCTTTGACTGGCTGACTCCAACAATCCTTGACTATTTGCATGAAATCCGGTTCCTTGACCCAGAGAGGACTAAATCTAAAAGGAATAGGACCCAGATCTGGATGGGCCAGGAGCTCTAGCTTTATGGGCTTATGGTCCGAGATGCTGTTTGTGAGGATGTGCATTCTAGGTTCTAATCCTAGTAACAGAAAGGAGCTTTGTATGAAGAATCTATCTAATCTGGCAATAATATGACCTGGCCCACTCTTTTTTTAGTCCAAGAGTACTTACCGGAGGAAGGTTTGATATCCAGCAGGTCCCAGTCCTACATAAGATCTTTCGCCCATTCCCTTGCCGGATCTCGAACTGCGCTGCCTCCTCTTTTTTCAGACGAGTGAAGAGTGAGATTGAGGTCTCTAGCAATAATTATATTTTCCAGGTTTATCAAGTTTGCTTGGTGCCTTATAGAGTCCCAACAATCCTTTTTTTCCCCCACATTGACTGGAGAGTATACATTGAAAAGGCAAAAGATTTCTTTCGTGTCCAGATTCTGCATTTTCAGCAGCATCCAGTGAGTATTTCTCGCCTCAAAGATGACTTCAAATTTGCTTGCGTTCCATAGAGTGCCAATCCCTCCCGAGGCACCCCGAGCAGAGATTGCTCTTGCTTCACTATTGAACCAAAATTTCTTGCTTGCATGCAGGAAGATTACATCTTCCAGTTTAGTCTCCTGGATGAAAAGAATGTCAGGAGATTCCGTTCTTATTAAGCTTCTCATGGCTTCTTCCTTAACTTTGCTCCCCATACCTCTACAATTCCAGGAGATGACCTTCATTATTTATGTTTATGATGGGCTCCCTTGGAGCCTTGAGACTGGTTTTTCGACATCCTAGACTTTGAGGCTAGCAGTTTTTCCAGAGTTGGCTGACTGCCCTGTAGCTTGTCTTTGTAAGTCTCATGCTCTCTTTTTTCCTTGGCAGTTTTGCGGCCTCTTGTGGATCTCCTTACCGAGGTTTGAGACTCCCCTATTTCCCCTTCCTCCTCTGACTCATCCGTTTCCTGCTCTTCTTCCCCATCTTCTGAGGTCATACCTTTGGGATCTTCATAACTTGTTCCTTTAAGGGAGGTTGAGGGGGTACCCTTGCTTGGAGAATCTGATTTTTGGGTCTCGTTCTCCTGGATAGCTTCTGTCTGCTGACTTAACGGATCAAATTTGTTTTCTGGTGCCTTTTTGGGAGGGGGACGCTGAGCATTAGCCGGAAGAGGGCCTTTTCCAATGGGTCCTCCCGGTTTTTGCCCTTTGTGATTGGTTTTAGCGCGCTTGACTTGATTCCATCCCTCTTCGATCCCCTTCTCTGGCTCAGCGTTGGCTGGGCAGTTTCTATCAAAATGTCCATGAACATGGCATTTCCTGCATTTGAATGGCAACTGCTCATAATCCAAGATCTGCACATGAGACCAGCTGCCGACTTTGATTTTGATTGCCTCTGGGAGACCCACCTCTAGATCTACCTCTACGCAGATTCTAGCACAGTCGTACTGGTCCTTGTTGTTTGCCCGATCTATGAATTTCCCAAGAGAGTTGCCAATGTGTTTCAATGAATCCCAGTTCCAGCAGTGAACTGGGAGATTTGGGAGCCGAACCCACACCGGGACAGCCTTGGGAACATCGACAACCGGATCAAAGTCTGGAGTCCATTTGTTTAGATAGAGGCCCTGAGGACCCATGAAATACGGCCCATTTTGGAATATCAGCTCTTTGTCTTCTTTGGAGGAGAATTCGAAGAGGAAATACCCTCACCCAAGAAAGTAAGAAGTAACACTTTGCTTGATCAGAGGAGCCCAGTTCCTGTTGACCCATTGCTCAGTAGTTTTCGGAGAAGGCCATAGTCCCGTGAATTGATCGATAAGACCACGATCATCCAGAGACAAAGCTACTTGGATGGGGGTCTCTGGAGGCAGAGATATCTCTGGAATATCCTCGAGCTTCTTAACGAATTTGGAAGCTTCACTTCGTTTCTTCTGGGGCAATCCGGCAAGAAGCTGGTTGAAGGCGTCAATGGCAGGAGAAGAAGGGGGATCCTTGGGAGAGGCCTGCGTCTCCATAGGATCAGGCCTTAGGAAGGCCGCCGCAGGGGCAGCCACGCAGCGTAGAAACCCTAGCACAACTCAATGCGCAGCCATGGGTGGTTCGTTCATGCAACTTTGCGTTTGGAGTGCCATATTCATGCACACTTCTTGTTGAGAATTTGAAACAACATTGCACCATGTGCATTGATGATCGTTTGTGCATTCCAATTTCTATGACACGTGTCTTGTCATAGATGGTTTAGACATGATTCCAACACCAATATTTACTATAGTCATTACTAATATTAATACATAATTTATAATACGTTGTCAAAGCATAGATGCATATTACCTAAGACATATTGTGAAAACTGCATTAGAGATAACTAGATGTAATTTTTAGTATTGTTTTAAGCAAAATACTGGAATTATTATTGTTGCTAAAAAGTTATTTTCATGAAGTGATTAATTAGGAATAATAAATTAGTTATGAGAATTTACTTTATAAAAAGTAAAAGTTGATGGTAAATGTTTTCCAAGAACTAGAAAGTGGTTGGGAATAGTTGGAAATAGTCACCTGCTCCTCTGGAGATAAGAGATTGATCCCAGTGAGGAGTAGGCGTTTTGTCCAGGGGAAAAGGAGAGTGATAATTTTCTAGAGCTAGTTGTGATAAGTGGAAAACATTTAGAAAAATCCTAAATTATTTCTGGTACTGACTGGACTAAGTGTCTTGAGGTCATAGCAGAAGTATCCACTGTTAACTCGTACCATTCAGGAATTGGAAGCACTGGGGCATGAGGAGGACGTAATCGCCTCTCTTGATGGTTGGGAGGACCACAGCTAAAAATCTAAGACTTCAGAGAAGTAATTGTGTTGTCTTTGTGTTTAATTAACTGTAATTATTATTGTTCTGTGAGTGAACTGGTATTTAATTTCTAAGTAGTGTAAACAGTAAATAAACTTTAGACAGGTGCTGTGAAAAGATTATGATGTTACAATAGTTTTATTGTTAATGTCACCGATACTGTAAAGGGCTGTAAATCAGTAGTTTTACCAGTGATGCATCATTAAACCAGTTCTTTAAGGACCTTATTAAAGTTATTTGTATGATCTACAGTGAACTAACACTAAACGAAAACTAAATATTCACATGAGCTGTGGAGCTAAGAAAAGAAATAGAAGGATGTAATTATAAATAGAATTGTCTGTTATGATTTTGTTTAATTCTTTCTTTTTTCTCTTATGTGTAAGAATAAAAATCAAGAGAACTGTTGATCAAAGGTATAGGGGAAAAACCCAACTTGAGATATATCGTCCTTCAAACAAGTCGATACACGGACAAAGTGGAAGGTGGTCCAGTCACCTAAAAATGAGAAATGTATAGCTATAAATCTTATTATCTGGAAAAGATTAACACATAGATAGTATAGAACATCGTAGTAAAGCAATAAGTACAAACATGGTTTACTGTTTAAACTACACTAAAGAATATCATTTGAAAATATGAATAAGCCATAACCAAACTTATATTGCACGAATCTTTACCCATTACGAAGTGTGGAAGTCACTGAAAATTGTAACTGTAAACAAAGTTTAACACATAAGATTATTACTCATGAATCCTTAAAGCAATTCTTCTTGCTAGAAAATCCAAAAGTTCTAAATTCTAACACCTGGTATAGGGTATCCCAATTTTTTGAAGAAAGAACTTGAGAGACGCATGGAAATTATAACGAGATAAAACCGGAACAACCGAAAAATCAGAGCATGGGAAAGAAGTGCATCTGGAATTTTATTAACATAAAAACAAAGGAATGCATTTAGAACCGTTTCAACATTTTCGAAATGACAAGCATGTAATACGATCTAAGACCATCCTGTAGGCTGTAAATTGTTTTCATTTGTAGAGATAGCTATCAAAGGACCCATGCATTGAAATTATAAATATATTTACATATACAAAATTCCAGAACTGAGTAAATAAGCACAATCAAGACCGATAATCATTTAAAGAGAAACTTGCCTACATTGACAGGCTTTCCAACTGGGTCAAAACGCGGTAGAGTAGATGCTTAAGTAGATACGGCTATTTCTCTTAGGAGCTAAAAGTATGAAAATAATGTCTTGAACGGAACACAAATTTCCAGTATGACCCCAAGCTCTGGTGTGCACGAAATCGTGCCAAACCATGTATATGAAAACACTAACCCAAGGAGACGTATTTTGGAATACCTGGAGAGAATTGAGCAGTTAGCCGAGTCCAAAATCCTTGGAGCAAGACACTGTGTTTGCGACAAAAAAAGCGACTTACCTGCACCATATAAAGTCACAGAGTTTAGCGAGGAAAAAGAAAATGGATAAGGTAAGCCAGAGAATTTATATCTCTACTTTCAAAATTAAAAGAAAAAAAAACTCTTTCCATTCAAGTCTGAAGGTGAGAGGGGCATTTAAACCCTACCTGTAATCAAATAATCTCGTGGACGAAAACCAATAGAGAACTACAAATCAAAGAGAAAGGGGTGTTAATAAAAGAGATAACCAAATCCTAATTTAACAGTTTAATCTGGATTTTGCAAGCACGGAAAAGAGGTATAATTTCCTTACCTGTGAGGAGGGAGGGCGACAAAACCGGAAGCTCGAGCTCCTGGTAAAATCCGAGAGGAGTAGTGTTCAGGAGATCAAGTCTCTTGTAGAAAAATGCTCAAAAATGAAGTTGCTCAGAATTGGTCTGAACCAGATTGACAGGAAAGAGCTCGTCAATACGATCCCAACGCCGCAAATGGCACTCAAATCCGTTGCCGTATGGAGGAGATATTGCATTTTGAAATCGCCCAATAACTTTTAATGCTGAATGAGTTCATGATTTTAATGTGGAGAAATATTTTTAATATATTAAAATTTAATTAATGTTTTATATATATTAAAAAATTTAATATTTTATTTGATTTAAAAAATCATATATTATATTAATATTTATATATATATATATATTAAATATTAATTAAATTAAAATATATATTAATTATATTAATTCAAAAATCCATATTCATTAAAACCCAAAGCATATTGTTAAAAGTTTGTAATACGTGGTTTTAATTTAACATCCAAGCATAAAAGTCACGTGGGCATGTATTATTAACATTACAACCCACAAAGGTTAAAACATTGGAGATGGCATTTCAACGTATGTTTTTGAAAGTCAAAGGCACGAGGGTTTAAAACACGTGTGTGTAGTGGAGCGGATTTCAAACAAGCAGAAAGTTAACATTTATTAAAACCTTGTGCCATGTGAGCGTAACATCCGGCGGGTTGGTTTATTACGGTTTTCAAAACCGTTTGTTACATAAACGTGGCGGGTTGGCATGTGAACGCGGGGTTTATCTAACAGTCACATTTATTATAACTGCCCATTTTATTTGGAGCGCCCGCCAAATTCAGAGCCGTTTCCTAATTTGTCAGAGTTATCTGGCAGTTAGCCAGATTTGGTGGAGCTTTTGAAGGGCAAACTTCAGTTAGCCATAACTTTGGCTAGGAAAGTCCTTTTTGGACGAATTTTTTATTTATTTTGGGTCTCTTCGACATTCTGGAGCTGTTGAGAGTGTTTGCAGAGCCATCAGGGTGCTCTAACAGAGAATTTACCAGCGTTTTTGGTCATGGAGCCACTAGGGCCTAAGGGAAGAAGAGTTGTTTTGGACTACCATCATCCAATGGAGGTGATTGTTTAGTCATTTTATATAGATTTGAACCTTCTGAATCTTAATTTGCAGTGTATTTTTCCCTTTGAGGCTTCTATACAGTTGTATTCACATTTTGAACATCTAATCAAAGAGGACAAGCCCATTTTGGGAGGCTTGATCCAGCGGAGGTAGCCCAAGAGAGGGGTGAACCGCTTAAACAATTATTTGCTGTCATACTGTATAATTTTGCTGCATATTTACAGATTCTGATCCTTTAAACAGTAAATTTTATAAGCAATCTTTTCCCAAACAGGTTTAAACAGTGAACAAAACTTGTTAGTTCATCTTCAAACTACTACACTTCATTTGCAGAATATGTATACTTGCCTATTCACACATTAAAGTTGGATCAATGAATACTTTGCACTTAAAACAAATACTTTCATTGATCGGATCTCTGTGATTACATTTTATTTCTTTAGGCAGAGTCTGTAGAAGGGCCAGGTAGCCTCTGGATTCATCCTTTCTAGTAAAGGTGAAATATCCGGTGAATGCCCCTACAGTCAATCTCTGTATGAGAAATAGTTTGTTCTCACAATTTCAGATCAGGTTGGTATCAGAGCTCAAGGTTTTGCTTAAGAATTTGTGAAATTTGTGCAAGTAAATTGTATTATTCTGCAAAATTTGATGCTTACTAGGCTGAAATTGCAAAGAGGGGAAGGTCAATTGGTTAGAGAACAAGTTAATCCTCAACCAAGGAGGGCTAGAGTGCCATTATATCCACCTTCCATTTCATCCTCAATAGCCTTAGAATCAGCCACAAACATGTCATCTTCTTCTACAAGTGAAGTTTCCTCCTTCACGAGATTCTTCAGTGATGACATGAAGAATGAGTTTTTTAAGGTGAAGGACATGGTGCAGATTCTCATTGAGGATCAAAGAGAAAGCGTTAAGCTTCATGCACAATTGCTAGCTATGCAAGAAGAGAAAGAAGCCATTCTTCAAAGACTGCATGATATGGAGTTGCAGCTTCTTCAAGCTCAAGAAGCTTTGTCCAAGAAAATTCTTGAGGAAAAGGATAATCGTTCCAACTTGTCTTCAAGTTCCTCCATTAAAAAGTATGTAGGTTCTTTTGAAAAACATACAAGAGGTATTGGGTCCAAATTAATGTTGAAAATGGGCTATCAAGAAGGCAAAGGTTTGGGCAAGCATGCACAAGGCATTGTTGAGCCTATTTGTGTTGTGGAGTGTCCCAAGAATATTGGTCTTGGCTATGAGCAGCTTAATGGCGAAGCTTTGAGCTCATGCATTCAAGAATGTGATGCAAATTTAAAGAGAACCTTTGTCCCAAGTTCTCAATGTCATGATGGCAATCTTCCTTACCATTGTTTGAAGCCTTCATTGCAACAAAAGAGGTATAATCATTCACATGATCAATTTGATTATGTTTCTGCAAATAATGATCATTTTTCTTGTTCAAATGAAATAAAATTTTGTTGCACATTTTGTGGTAGAGTTAACCATGTTGCTTCAAGATGCTGGTTGAAAAAGAAAGCACACAGGAAGCAGAAGAGGCAAAGAGAACTTTCTCAAAAAGTGCTTAAGATTTGCCCAGTTTGTCAAAGGAAGGGACATGATGTCTCTCATTGTTGGACTTTGCATCCAACAAATCGTCCAAAGCGCATGCAGCTAAGGGACAAACAGTTTGGCGCAAGTGGATATATGGAGTCCATTATCGATGTGGAAATGGAAGATTCACATGAAGAATTGTAGTTGCAGCAAAAGACGCCATGGAGGTGGCTTGGTAGGAAGTGGATTAACTTCTTAATGCAGTAAGTCATACTCAGTTTGTACATGCAAATTTCAGATTGGTATGCATGTATTTCAGTTGAAAAGTTGATGCAAGATTGCATGTATAAGAAGTTTCAGTTGAAGGAATTTCTTTGTTGTTGCAAAATTTCGCCATGGAGGTGTAAAAGATGAGTATGATACTCACTTATGTTGCAGCAATGTCTTTTGGTTCAGATCTTAATTACCCACATGTTTTTGGGATGATGTACTTGTTGGTATTTGAAAAGAAGAGTTGAGGATGCACATGTACATAGAGGTTGTATGTGTAATTAGCAAAATGTATATAGTTCATTGTACATGATACATACACATATGTTTGTCAAGATGTATCTTGTTGTTTATCGACTTGTGTCGGTTGTGTGCACACTTGTTATAGATTTTGTGTGTCAATTGTAAAACACATTTCATTGTCAACTTGTTGTTGATGTCGTATGTTGCACAAGATGCTTTTTGGTGTCGTTTGGTGCAAAGAATGAAGTGTCAGTGCAAAGCAGTGCAAGATTCCATGAGTTGGAAAGGCATGCAAGCAAAGAGGGCACAAAGTTCAGCAAGTGTCATTGCTGGTTTCAGTATGGCAGATTGGTATGGCAAGAAAACTTGGTCGGGATTCGGCACAAGTACATGGCTCATTCAGCAAAATTCGCCATGTGAACAGTTGGCAATTCAGGAAAATTTTTGAAGACTGAAGAGAAGAGGATGTTGTTATTCTCTCATTTTCTGTTCTACAGTTCATTTTCAGAATTTCAGTGAGCTTTTGGGGTCCAAAAGCTTCCCATTTTGGAGGTGTGATCAGGAGATCAAGTCTCTTGTAGAAAAATGCTCAAAAATGAAGTTGCTCAGAATTGGTCTGAACTAGATCGACAGGAAAGAGCTCGTCAATACGATCCCAACGCCGTAAACGACACTCAAATCCGTTGCCGTATGGAGGAGATATTGCATTTTGAAATCGCCCAATAACTTTTAATGCTGAATGAGTTCATGATTTTAATGTGGAGAAATATTTTTAATATATTAAAATTTAATTAATGTTTTATATATATTAAAAAATTTAATATTTTATTTGATTTAAAAAATCATATATTATATTAATATTTTATATATATATTTTAAATATTAATTAAATTAAAATATATATTAATTATATTAATTCAAAAATCCATATTCATTAAAACCCAAAGCATATTGTTAAAAGTTTGTAATACGTGGTTTTAAACTAACATCCAAGCATAAAAGTCACGTGGGCATGTATTATTAACATTACAACCCACAAAGGTTAAAACATTGGAGATGGCAATTCAACGTATGTTTTTGAAAGTCAAAGGCATGAGGGTTTAAAACACGTGTGTGTAGTGGAGCGGATTTCAAACAAGCAGAAAGTTAACATTTATTAAAACCTTGTGCCATGTGAGCGTAACATCCGGCAGGTTGGTTTATTACGGTTTTCAAAACCGTTTGTTACATAAACGTGGCGGGTTGGCATGTGAACGCGGGGTTTATCTAACAGTCACATTTATTATAACTGCCCGTTTTATTTGGAGCGCCCGCCAAATTCAGAGCCGTTTCCTAATTTGTCGGAGTTATCTGGCAGTTAGCCAGATTTGGTGGAGCTTTTGAAGAGCAAACTTCAGTTAGCCATAACTTTGGCTAGGAAAGTCCTTTTTGGACAATTTTTTTTTTGATTCTGGGTCTCTTCGACATTATGGAGCTGTTGGGAGTGTTTTTAGAGCCATCAGGGTGCTCTAACAGAGAATTTACCAGCGTTTTTGGTCGTGGAGCCACTAGGGCCTAAGGGAAGAAGCGCTGTTTTGGACTACCATCATCCAATGGAGGTGATTGTTTAGTCATTTTATACAGATTTGAACCTTCTGAATCTTAATTTGCAGTGTATTTTTCCCTTTGAGGCTTCTATACGGTTGTATTCACATTTTGAGCATCTAATCAAAGAGGACAAGCCCATTTTGGGAGGCTTGATCCAGCGGAGGTAGCCCAAGAGAGGGGTGAACCGCTTAAACAATTATTTGCTGTCATACTGTATAATTTTTCTGCGTATTTACAGATTCTGATCCTTTAAACAGTAAATTTTATAAGCAATCTTTTCCCAAACAGGTTTAAACATTGAACAAAACTTGTTAGTTCATCTTCAAACTACTACACTTCATTTGCAGAATATGTATACTTGCCTATTCACACATTAAAGTTGGATCAATGAATACTTTGCACTTAAAACAAATACTTTCATTGATCGGATCTCAGTGATTACATTTTATTTCTTTAGGCAGAGTCTGTAGAAGGGTCAGGTAGCCTCTGGATTCATCCTTTCTTTGAAAGGTGAAATATCTGGTGAATGCCCCTACAGTCAATCTCTGTATGAGAAATACTTTGTTCTCACAATTTCAGATCAAGTAGCAGCCTGGAAGACCTATCATCGAGTTGATCCATTAAAAAGATCACACTCGGCTTCCCTGAGAAGAAGGCCATGGCAGATCAAAGGACTGCTCTCTAGCCAGCGCATAATAAGGAGCAGAGACTATTTCATCGGCAGTGGCTCAAGCGATACCTTGAGAGGCAGAATTTCAGTAGGACAGTGAACCCATCGGTTAAGGAGAAAAATGACAAATGGATGGGGTCGCTAGGGTTAGCGAAGTTACCAAGGAAGGGTTTTCCTGCCAGAATGAGAGCCCTTGATTTCATAAGATTAACGGTGGAAGATCTAATTGTATATCAATGTAAATACGCAAATGAATCTGAGGAGATATACATTTGTCACTTGAAATTAAAAGACAATGTATTGTTGTCATAAATAAGCTGAACATGCTAGCTGCATCTCGGGCT
The DNA here is from genome assembly GCA_034641835.2 of Pinus albicaulis. Lineage (NCBI taxonomy): Eukaryota > Viridiplantae > Streptophyta > Pinopsida > Pinales > Pinaceae > Pinus > Pinus albicaulis. The sequence continues at coordinate 1,268,669,292 of CM076579.1, forward strand.
TAACAGTTTACATCGAATGCTGCACAATCTGAGGTCATTAATGATAAGGGAAACCGTAAACTATCACCTTGTGCCAATCCTTGCGGTAACCTTAATGCAACATGTATATAGATATTGAGACACAGATTCATTGACAACGGAAATTGTAGATTATAAATGTGTTTAAATATAAACTAGACTATTATTATAGTGCATAGAAATATAGTTAGGTTTTATAAGTCATGGTTTCGTCCTATGTAATCATTTGTTTATGGGTTATAAACTAAATATTATTCACAAAATAACATAGATAAGTCATCTATGATAGTAAAATTAAAAGTTTTTTTTTATGACTGTGTCAAGTGGTATCAGAGCAGCGTTCATACGTTAGGACCCTAAGGGTCGACTAACAATAAAGCCGTGTGTATATTGATGCAGATAGAGTTTAGAAGCATAGAAAAAACATAATGAGAAGGGGAACAACACAGCCACCACCCCAAGACACCGTAGAACCCCAAGCTCAACCAATGATGAACCCAAAAATGTGGGTTTAATTATGTGTCGATCAGCATCGACAAACTGGTAGACTGTTGGAAGAACAACAACACCAAACCAACTTCCTGTTGAATATGGTACAACAACTACAAGAGGAAATGGTACATGTTCAAAAAGATAACGAACGATTACTGCAAGAGAAAGAAAATATATTAAAGAGCCCGTGAGAAAAACAAAACCAGGAAGTGGAACATCCTAGTACTGACAGAGGCATGCAAGAAGAAGATGAGCATCAAACAAGAAGCGACACCACTAACAGAGTGGAAAGAATCCCATCCCAGCGAAGCAAGAACAAAAATTACAATGAAGCAGAATCTGGCAATGTGTCAGATAACAAGAGGTTAAAAAGCAGAAAGTAGAACTTCAGGGGGAGTTTCGAAAAATAAAACCACCAACGTTTGATGGTGAAGCCAAGGAAGTGGCTGAAGCATGGTTAATAAACATGAACAAGCACTTTCATGTGTACAAGTACAGTAGCAACCTGAAGGCCAGATTGGCCATATATCATCTAAGAGAGAAAGCCACTTTGTGGTGGGAAGAAGTGAAGAATGTTCGTAGCATTGAGGAACAAGATGTCACCTGGGAATCATTCCAGCAATACTTTAAGGACAAGTATCTGAAAAAAAAATTCTATGATGAAAAAGCTAAGGAATTTCATGATTTAAGACTAGGACAGATGACTATGGATGAAGATATCACGATGTTCACCTCTCTATTACGATATGTTCCATATCTTCGAGAGAAAAAGGATAAGGTGCAGAGACTTCTGAGTAGCTTGCTGACCCATATGAAAGAGTGTATTGAGTTTGTTAATCCCAGAACCATGGATGAAGCCATTCGTAAGGCACGAATGTGCTATCAGCAGTCTAAGGCTAAGGGAGAGGTTGACAAAAGTTGGTAGCCAAGAAAAGGATAGAAAAACAGCTCAAACTTCAAAGGAGTGAAAAGCAATAGCTTTAATAATTCTGCACGTAATTCTGTCAGCAAATAGTTTGGCAGAAATCACCAGATAACCAAGTGGCCAGCAGAAGAAAAGCCTACAGAAGCATCTAGTAAGCCTAAGCAAGGGCAAGTGACCAAGCCACCTCTATAGTGTTGGGGGTATGGTGAGGCACACTACTACAAAAACTATCCACAACGAGCGAGAAATGATACAGTTGTGAACTTCCAGGACTTCTACAGTAGGCGACATGGCATGAAACATCCCTCGTATCAATGCAGTGTTAGAAGATCGACAGATAGATTATCAGCCGACAATGATTAAGCTGGAAGGTAAATTACTATCTCAATCTGTTTCCATTTTGGTAGACCCAAGTGCGAGTCTAAGTTATGTTAGTCCCAAAATAGTGGAAATGTGTGAATTTAAAGAACACAAATTTAAAAATTCGTGGATGATACAGTTAGCCGCTGGAGAAAAACGAAAATTAACTGCCAAAATTCCAAATTGTACTTTGGAAATTTCAGAACAGCATTTACAAGTAGACCTGAACATACTGCCATTAGGTTCCTATCATTGGACCCTAGTGGACTGCAAGGAAAATATTATTTCTTACCGAATGCAGGATGGAACGCGCAAGGAGATTTGGGGATTCAAGAAGACATTACATCTACGACCAATTACAACGTCCCAAATGAATAAATGTATAAGGAAAGGATGCCAGATTTATGCTATTCAAGTAGGACATGTTGATTCCAAGGAAAAATCACCTATGATGGAAAATATACCTGTGGTGCAAGATTTTATGGATGTCTTTCTGGAAAATATTCCTGGATTACCACCAAGAAGAGACATTGACTTCACCATAGATTTAATGCCAGGAGCTTCTCCCGTGTCAAGGGCTCCCTACAGAATGAGTGTGTTAGAGCTAATAGAGCTGAAAATGCAATTACAGGAACTGTTGGATAAGGGCTACATTCGTCCAAGTGTGTCCCCTTGGGGAGCACTAGTGTTGTTCGTGAGGAAGAAGGATGGAACCATGCGAATGTGCATGGATTATAGACAACTTAACAAATAAACAATCAAGAATAAAAACCCTTTGCCCAGAATTGAAAATCTGTTTGATCAAGTAAAGGGAGCCATAGTGTTTTCTAAAATCGATTTAAGATCTAGCTATCACCATATTCGAATCAAGGATAAAGACATTTGTAAGACAACATTCTATACTAGGTACAGGCATTATGAAATTGTGGTATTACCCTTCGGGTTAACAAATGCACCAACAACCTTTATGAGGTTAATGCATGGGATATTTCATCATTTTCTGGATAGTTTTGTACTCATATTTATAGATGATATTCTAATTTATTCTAAAAGCCAGGAAGAGCACAAAGATCATTTGAGGATTGTTTTGGAAATGTTAAGAAAACACCAGCTGTACACTAAGTTCAGCAAATGTGATTTCTTGAAAACATAAATCCAATATTTAGGCCATGTTATTTCAGTAGAGGGAATTGCGGTGGATCCATAGAAGATCAAAAAAATCATGGAATGGCGAGTACCCCATAATGTAGCAGACATTCGATCCTTTATGGGATTATCTGGGTACTACCGAAGATTTGTTGAAGGGTTTTCTAGAATTTATTTTCCTATTACTTCTTTGCAGAGAAAAGGAAAAGTTTTCAAGTGGACTATTGAATGTCAGAATAGTTTTGAAAATCTGAAACAACTTTTGACCACTGCACCTGTGCTAAGGGTAGTTGACCCCAACAAGAAAATTTAAGTGTGTACAAATGCAAGTAAAGAAGGTGTTGGGGTAGTTCTCTCTCAAGAAGGCAAGGTAGTGGCCTATGAGTCTAGAAAGTTAAAGGATCATGAGCAAAGGTATTCAGCCTATGATCTCGAATTAACATCAGTATTACATGTGCTTTGGGTGTGGAGACACTACTTGATGGGTAAAAAGTTTGTGTTAAAGACATATCATAGCAGCTTGACTAGTTACTTCAAGCATGTTGATTTAAACTCTAGACAGGCAAGATGGAACACCTTTCTAAGCGAGTTTGACATGGACATTTAGCACGCGAAGGGTAAAGAGAACCGGGTGGCTGATGCTTTGAGTAGAAAGTTGCATTGTGTTTATGAGATTTACTACAATAATCTTGAAAGTAAATTCTTAGATCAAGTAAAATAAGAAGCACAAAAAGATCCAGAATATCATTTCCTATGGCAGCAAATAGAAGAAACCAGAAAGAAAGAAGGTACTTGTGAGTATGGAATAAACGATGATCAGATGCTAACCTTTAGAGGTAAGGTGTATGTACCAAACCGTATAGACTTAAAGGAGTTGATAATGAATCAGTACCATCGCAGCAATTATGTAGGTCATCCAGGATACCAGAAAATGTTGACCGCAATCAAAAAGGTATATTTATGGCCTGGTATGCGTAAAAACATTGCTGAATATTTAAGTAAATGTTTGGAGTGTCAACAGGTGAAGGTGCAGCATCGACATCCCGCATGATTGTTGCAACCCATACCAATACCTGAATGGAAGTGGGAGGTAATATCCCTAGACTTCATTACAAGCTTACCTTGAACAAAAAGGAAAAATGACTCCATCATGGTGGTAGTGGACAAATTGAGTAAATCTGCACATTTTATACCCGTGCAGTCTACTTACAAGGCTGTAGAGAAAGTCGACATATTCATGAAGAAAATTTTCAGGCTGCATGGAATTCCAAAGACAGTTATCTCAGACCGAGATGTTAAGTTTACTTCTTCATTCTGGAAGAACTTGTTTACTGGACTGGGAACTGAAATAAACTTTAGTACAACTTATCATCCCTAGACTGATGGTCAAATAGAGCGAGTAAACCAAGTATTGGAAGACATGCTACATATGTATGTGATGCAACAACCAACCAAATGGGAGGATTACTTGCATCTGGTTGAATTTTCCTACAACAACGGTTACCAGGAGTCCCTGAAGATGATTCCTTTCAAGGCCTTATATGGGAAGCAGTGTCACACACCCATAAACTGGAGCATCCTCGAGACAAAATTAATGTTGCGACCCGAGATGCTTGCTGAAATGGAATTAGAAGTAAAGAAAATAAGACAAAATCTGAAGGCTGCACAAGATCGGAAAAAGATATATGCAGATAAAAAGAGGTCTTATCGGGAATTCGAAGTAGGAGACCATGTGTATGTAAGGATTAAACCCAAGAGGAGTACTTTGCGGTGGACCTCTTGTGCCAAGTTGGCTCCCAGGTTCTGTGGACCTTTCCAAATTTTGGAAAGGGTAGGACCTGTGGCCTATCGGCTGGTGTTACCCAGTCACATACGAGTACACAATGTGTTTAATGTGTCCTTGCTAAAGCGTTATGTGCATGATGCAAAGCACGTAATATATTAGCAAAATATACAGGTAGGATGGAATTAAAAAAAATTCTAACTTGAGATATGATTTGTTTATGAGAAAATTGACATGTAACTTTTTTGTTCGCAGGTATAGCTGGACGGCGAGTTTTTGGTCAAGCCGCAACACATACTTGACCGGAGGGAAATCATGCTTCGGAAGTGAGTCATCACCTAGGTTAAAGTGCAGTGGAAGCACTTCAGCCTGGATGAGGCTACTTGGGAGGATTAAAAATTTGTGCATGAAGCTTACCCAGAACTCTTTTCAGAGCTGGAGTGAAACACCGAGGACAATGTTACTTCCAAGGGGGAAGTTGTGACAACTTCATTAGAGATAACTAGATGTAACTAGTTAAAAGACAATTTTTAGTATTATTTTAAGCAAAAGACTGGAATTATTATTGTTGCTAAAAAGTTATTTTCATGAAGTGATTAATTAGGAATAATAAATCAGTTATGGGAATTTACTTTATAAAAATTAAAAGCTGATGGTAAATGTTTTCCAAGAACTGGAAAGTGGTTGGGAATAGTTGGAAATAGTTACCTGCTCCTTTGGGGATAAGATATTGATCCCAGTGAGGAGTAGGGGTTCTGTCTAGGGGGAAAAGGAGAGTGATAAATTTCCAGAGCTGGTTGTAATCAGTGGAAAACACTCAGAAAAATCCCGAATTATTTCTGGTACTGATTGGACTAAGTGTCTTGAGGTCACAACAGAAGTATCCACTGTTAACTCGTACCATTCAAGAATTGGAACCACGGGGGCAAGAGGAGGACGTAATCACCTCTCTTGATGGTTGGGAGGACCACAGCTAAAAATCTAAGACTTTAGATAAGTAAATTGTGTTGTCTTTGTGTTTAATTAACTATGATTATTATTGTTCTGTGAGTGAATTGGTATTTAATTACTAAGTAGTGTAAACAGTAAATAAAATTTAGACAGGTGCTGTGAAAGGATTCTGATGTTACAATAGTTTTATTGTTAATGTCACCGATACTGTAAAGGGTTGTAAATCAATATTTTTACCAGTGATGCATCATTAAACTGGTTCTTTAAGGACCGTATTAAAGTTATTTGTATGATCTACAATGAACTTACACTAAACGAAAACTGAATATTCACATGAGCTGTGGAGATGAGAAAAGAAATAGAAGGATGTAATTATAAATAGAACTGTCTGTTATGATTTTGTTTAATTCTTTTTTTTTTTTTTCTATTATGTGCAAAAAGAAAAATCAAGAGAACTGTTGATCAAAGGTACAGGGGAAAAACTCAGCCTGAGATACATCGTCCTTCAAACAAATCTATACACGGACAAAGTGGAAGGTGGTCTGGTCACCTAAAAACAAGAAATGTATAGCTATAAATCTTATTATCTGGAAAAGATTAACACAGAGATAGTATAGAACAACATAGTAGAGCAATAAGTACAAACATGGTTTACTATTTAAACTACACTAAAGAATATCATTTGAAAATATGAATAATCCATAACCAAACTTATATTGCATGAATCTTTACCCATTACGAAGTGTGGAAGTCACTGAAAATTGTAACTGTAAACAGAGTTTAACATCTAAGAGAATTACTCATGAAGCCTGAAAGAAATTATTCTTGCTAGAAAGTCCAGGAGTTCTAAATTCTAACACCTGGTATAGGGTATCCCAAATTTCTTAAGAAAGAACATGAGAGACGTATGGAAATTATAACGAGATAAAACTGGAACAGCCGAAAAATCAGAGCATGGGAAAGAAGTGCATCTAGAATTTTATTAGAATACATTTAGAACCGTTTCAACATTTTCGAAATGACAAGCATGCAGTACGATCTAAGACCAGCCTGTAGGCTGTCAATTATTTTCATTTGTAGAGATAGCTATCAAAGGAGCCGTGCATTGAAAGTATAAATATATTTACATATACAAAATTCCAGAACTGAGTAAATAAGCATGGTCAAGACCAATAATAATTTAAAGAGAGTCTAGCCTATATTGACAGGCTTTCCAACCGGGTCAAAACGCGGTACAGTAAATGCTTAAGTAGTTACAGCTATTTCTCTTAGGAGCTAAAAGTACGAAAATAATGTCTTGAATGGAACACAAATTTCCAATATGACCCCAAGCTCTGGTATGCACGAAACCGTGCCAAACCCTCTATATGAAAACACCGACCGAAGGAGACGTATTTTGGAATACCTGGAGAGAATTGAGCAGTTAGCCGAGTCTAAAATCCTTGGAGCAAGCGACCGCGTTTGCGACAGAAAAAGGAACTAACCTTCACCATACAAAGACACAGAGTTTAGCGAGGAAAAATAAAATGGATAAGGTAAGCCAGAGAACTTCTATCTCTTCTTTCAAAAGTTAGAAAAAAAAAAAAAACCCTTTCCATTCAAGTCTGAAGGTGAGAGGGGAATTTAAACCCTACCTATAATCAAATAAAATTGCGGAAGAAAACCAAGAGAGAACTATGAAGCAAAGAGAAAGGGGTGTTAATAAAAGAGATAACCAAATCCTAATTTAATAGTTTAAGCTAGATTTTGCAAGCACAGAAAAGAGGTATAATTTCCTTACCTGTGAGGAGGGAGGGCGAAAAAATCAGAAGCTCGAGGTCCTGGTAGAATCCGAGAGGAGTAGCAGCCTGGAAGACCTATCATCGAGTTGATCCGTTAAAAATATCACAGTCAGCTTCCCTGAGAAGAAGGCCATGGCAGATCAAAGGACTGCTCTCTAGCCAGCGCATAATAAGGAGCGGAGACTCTATTACCGGCGGTGGCTCAAGCAATAACCTAAGAGGCAAAATTTCAGTAGCACAGTGAACCCATCGGTTAAGGAGAAAAATGAAAAATGGATGGGGTCACTAGGGTTAGTGAAGTTACCATGGAAGGGTTTTCCCGCTGGAATGAGAGCCCTTGATTTCATAAGATTAATTGTGGAAGATCTAATCATATATCAATGTAAATATGCAAATGAATCTAAGGAGATATACATCTGTCACTTGAAATTAAAAGAAAATGTATTGTTGTCATAAATAATCCGAACATGCCAGCTGCATATCGGGCTTAACAGTTTACATCAGATGCTGCACAATCTGAGGTCATTAATGATAATGGAAACCATAAACTATCACCTTGTGCCAATCCTTGCGGTAACCTTAATGCAACACGTATATATATATATATATATATATATATATATATATATATATATATATATATATATATATTGAGACACAGATTCATTAACAACAGAAATCGTAGATTATAAATGTGTTTAAATATAATCTAGACTATTATTATAGTCCATATAAATATAGTCAGGTTTCATAAGTCATGGTTTCGTCCTATGTAATCATTTTTTATGGGTTATAAACTAAAGATTATTCACAAAATAACATAGATAAGTTGTCTATGATAGTAAAAGTAAAAGTTTTTTTTTTACTATGTCACATGTGGTAGCACCACAATTCGGTTCTATTAATTCACATTAAGCTTTTTAAAATCTAAACAATGATCTAACTATAGATTAGTATAAATAAAATCTAAACAATAATATAACTATAAATTATGTCACATTTTTACATACGATAGCAATATTTTTCTATTTTCTATTTTCTATTGTAATAGATTAAAATTTGATGGTCTCAACCTACCCGAAGGAAACCAGGTATGTTGGTCATCTTAGTGAGTTAAATGCCATCTAGTATTGGAAAAGTTTCAGCCTTCTAATAATTTCTATGTCCATTCTACTACTCCTAACAAATTCTAAGTGTAAAAATTAAATGTTATCTGCAAAATTCATAGCAATACAAGGGAAATATTTAGTCAATTGACTGTAGTTGATGCTCAATTCTTCCGAGACGAACTGTGATAACCATGAATGTAACACCCATGTAAATAGTTGGTATTTACAATTTTACGGAACTATTCTTATGTAATTATCATATAGTTACCATGCCTTATGAATCGTTTGGTTGTCAAGAAACTAATTCATGAGTTCGTTAGGGTTTTGTGCAGTTGCAACTGCCAAGCTCTTAACCGATAAAAATGAAATCTTACGGAGGAGGAAGGGGCTTCCTTTGAATGTTTTATTTTTCCGTACCTGCATTTTAGGGGGTTATTGTCCTAGCCCATCAGATTTACTAATTCTCTGATATGCGTGTAGAATGTCTTGGCTTGTCTCCATTGCAAAATCCATTATATAAGCCTCTGTGATGGTTTTACGCAGTGATATAATGGTTGTAGTTCTATGAACATGTTACGTAGTGATATAATGGTTTTAGTTTTATGAACATGCCAGAAGAAAGTCCTTCCTTTCCTCCATACAAACATTGGATTCTCTTATAACCCTCGCAAGCTTAGTAGTAATCAATGGGAGGAAAATTGTTATTGATTGTTATCACAGTAACACTGAGTTTCAAAGATAAGGATGGTTGTTTTATTTCCTTATGGTCGATGGATGGAAAGAATTCAAAGGAAAACACCTTTCGCAGTAGTGAAAGAGAATACACAAATGTAGAGAGCAACACTCAGAGCTGGCCACTTTTTGCAAGAAATATTTGCGTTAAAAATGTGGCCAAGAACTCAAGTTTGGAAAGATAAGTTATCCCATTAAATTTTCTTAAAACTTTACATAATTCTATTGATAGTGGATAATCACTCATTGTATTTTTTTGGGAAGAGTTAAGTATTTTAATACTTGAAAATGTGTAGTGGGTTCAAAGATAAGTGGGAAAAGAGAACTTATGCTATTTTTCTTAGTAAAGAAAGATATTTTACTGTATGTAGATAAAGTTAGTAATATATCTATCTACAACAGCTAAGAGATAAGTTACTATGTTAATTTTCTTAAAAAGAATAATCTCTTGAAAAGATTGGTATTATGCTAATCTCTTAGAAAGATATTGATCTTAGTGAATTACCATGGTAAAAGACATAATCTACGTCATTTCTTGAAAAGATTGTTATGTTAATATTTTAGAAAGATATTGTTCTTAGTGATATACCATGGTAAAAGAGATAAGGAAAGTTACTATGTTAATTTTCTTGAAAAGAATAATCTCTTGAAAATATTGGTATTATGTTAATCTTTTGCTTTAAAATAATATTTCATGATGATAGAATTCTAAGAAGAGAATATGTGTTGCCTAGATTAAAGGAAAAGCTATCTCTCTTGTGTGCACAAAGAGGGAGAGTTATCTCTCTTGCATGCACCAAGAATAGCCATTGTGTTATAGAGGTATGTTCTTTACATGGATAAAAAAAATAATGAGATATCTTAATCTTTAGGAAAAATATGTGAGTACCTTTATGCTAACAAAATTATTATGTTAGTTTATGTTAGATTCTTTTGGAATAAGATCATGTATATTCATGCAATATTTGTATTAGCTTTCATTGGAAATAATATACATTTGTATGTGGGAAATGATAACATGTTTTGTTATCCTACATTGGAAAAGATTCTTTGTCAAAGAAGATGAATTACATGTACAAAAACTAAAGTAATGTTTTGGTTTCCTTGAAATAATATATATGGGTAATGTTGGTATAATATTTGGAGAATAAGACATTTATTCTTATTCTTATGCTTTATTCCATTGGTTTTATGGAAAATAAACCATGTTTTTGCATGCCTATTATGTTATATTTCATGGAAAAAGAAACATGTGTTTGCATGTTTTATTATGTTAAGTATTATTTTGGGAAATTATTTTGGAAACTATATGTATTGCATGCATAGGAACAACATTCATCGTGTTAGCATTATTATATTTTCATGCACCAAAAGCAATAGCGGAAGGGTTGGTTCATTTTTTAAAGGTTAAGTAAGCTCGAATGCACATTGTGTCATTTTCCATTAAAGGAATTCCTGGACAGTTGTAGTGATTTGTCTTGTATGAATGTGAGCGTGTGCGAGAAGTGTCATAATAATGTGAGGATTATTTTGACATGAATTGATAATTACTTTCTTACACTAAGGTAGAGATGTTAGAAGAAAGCATGTTGTGATATTGTATTCACATCTCATGTATGCACATGAATAAGTGTTAAAGGATCACTTAAAGATTGATTCTTGATTGATTGATTGAGGATTTATCTAATCATGCTATAAAATCTTGTTGATGACATCAATGACAGGAAACGATGGTGAATTATGAAAATGAAATATTATGCTTAACATGGTGGAAGGTAAATGATTAATGATTCATGCAGATGAGTGCAAGCTGCAGGATGGTCCATTGTACGATGGTACATTGTATGTACATCCATGCCGCCAAGATATGAAGATATGAATATTTGTGGGTAAATGCTATCATATTTATTGTAATGGATTTAAGCTAGATATTTGTATAGTTCCTTGTAAGATTTATAACAATGGTTAAGAGATGGTCTCCCTTATAAGCCATTGAGTGAGGGGTGAACACCCTCACGAACGTTTAATAATAAAATTAAACATTTCCAGGGTATATTGGTGTTCAATGATGTGATTGATTATTGTATCAAATTGCTGATGTTGATTCCTTTCTTGTTGTGATGTTCAAAATGTCAATTATGTGATGACTATATGAATAATGAAATAAATGCAAGGTTACATCATATAGTTTTATGTTAATGTACTACAATAGAGGTTGTTAATGGATAATCAACTTACTATTCTTATACTAAGGGTACACTATGAACTGGTGAACATTCTATCTAATGATTGGTAAGGAATATTTAATAGTGATTTGGATAGTTACCCGTGGGTAACTTGTATATATATAAAAAAATTAACTCCTTGCATTTCCATGTGAGGTTATCGGTGTATGTTACAATGAATTTCGTTACATCTATCCTTTCACATCATAACTATATTTCTATGTCAAAATATTTTGTAGTATTTTTATAATATTATTATGTTTTTAAATATGTGATGAAATGTATGAAATAAAATATGAAAAGAGTAAAGATTATATAGATTTTCTACTAAATATTTTTACTTGTGCGGAGAGGTGAGGTTTTCTCTAGTTTAGTATGGTAAAGATGTTGTAAGCAATTTCCAGTCTAGTATGGTAAAGATGTTGTGATATAATGTTTAATATTTTGATTAAGTTAAGATTTACATATAAATACATAAATTAATTAATCAAATTAAATTAAATTAGATAAATAAATTAGTGTAATGTAATGTAAAAATTTTGACTAGATCAAAATCAAAATAAAAGTAACCCTATAAAAATAATGTAGGAATTTACAGGGTAAGTTCCGTAGATCAAGAACCAAAGGTCAATGCTTACAAACATATCACAAATCAATACACCAGTATAATCACGTGGTTAAAACCCTCAAAGAGGGAAACAATCCACGACCTGAGCCAACGCAGCCACTTCAGACAATTTATTAATATAAAAAGAAAAGTTACATATGTTTCTCTCATAAACGGTTACCAGAAAAATGACCCTCCATGCTCTTTAAATAGAGATCATGGACCAATTGGATGTTAAGCCACAGATCAAGTGTCATTAATACCGAGGTGAGAGATAACCATCGGATCACTACAAATCGTGACCGTCGGATTATAAGTTACAAATGTACATGGTAAAGAAACACACTTTACCTAAATCTACACTAGACTAAGTTATTTTTAACTATTTCCTATATGTCGGAATATCCTAACATCCCCCCTTAAGAACAACTTTGGATAGGATTGAAGGATTTACAAAGGTGACACAAAAGGAGTCTATTTCCTATGTGTCGAAATATCCTAACATCCCCCCTTAAGAACAAATTGGGATAGGATTGAAGGATTTACAAAGGTGACACAATAGGAGAAGGAAGGAGGCATTAGAGCTTATCCCCCCTTAATGATAACTTCCCTGAACTCCAAGCATGGATCGAAGTTTGGTAAAATTCGCTTCTGTGAGAGCCTTCGTAAAGATATCAGCTACTTGATAATTTGTTGGACAATACTGCACTTCAATAACACGATCATGAATGAACTTTCTGATGAAGTGTATGTGGAGTTCAATGTGTTTTACATTATCACACCAAAGTGAAGCATGTTGACGATGAAGACCACCAAACAGGATATGACGAAGCCACATGGCTTCCTTGCTGGCTTCAACTGCACCACGATACTCTGCTTCTGCTGAAGAAAGAGAGATGGCACTTTGTTTCTTACAATACCAAGTAATAGGTCCTGAACCAAGAGTGAATACATATCATGCAGTAGACTTTCGATCATTAGGGTCACTAGCCCAATCAGAATCAATGAAACCAATCAACAATGGAGATGCTCCTACACTGTAATGAATCTCGAACTGAACTGTACCTTGAATATATCGAAGTATTCTTTTAGCTTCTTTCCAGTGACTTTCAAGAGGTTGGTGCATAAACCGAGTGACAAGACCAACGACAAAGGAAAGGTCAGGACGGGTATGGGCTAGATACATAAGTTTACCAACAAGTTGATGATATAAGGTAGCATCAACTTCAAGGGTAGTACAAGTGACTGAAAGCTTGACTCCAGACTGAAAGGGAGAAGGGGCTGGCTTACAGTCTTCCATGTGAAAGTGGTGTAGAAGATCACAAGCATACTTGCACTGAGAGAGGGTAATGCCTTCCTTGGTAGTGTCCTAAGTCTGTCATTTCAAACTTCTTTTTGAGGCTAGACTTCACCACAAGGGTTTCACTGGGGGAGCAATACCATACCACGTGGGTTCATATTGGGGGATATATATTGATGAAAAAATGACATAATATATTGGGGGATATATAGGGGGTAAAAGGTTTTTATATTGGCAAGTATAAAAAATGGATCTCAAAGTTAATGAAAAAATATAAAGGGGTATAAAAAAAGGTTAAGGAAAAAATAGATACCTACAATATTTAGTGGAAGTAGGGGTTTTTTGAATTAGGAAGGTGTATTGGGTTCATATTGGTAGGGGTTTAAATAATGTAATTTTTAGGGGTATTTTCCAATATGTAGTCAAATTAAGGGTATTGTTTAATATGCCATGAACGCACACGATAGGTCGGAGGTTCATTGAGTGAAGTCCCTGTGGACTTCACATGGTTTATATGGTTTAGATCACTACCAATAAGGATAAGATCATCAACATAAAGAACAAGGATGGTGAAGGACTTGCCCACTTTCTTAGTGTAGACAGTGTTATCAGAATGACTCCTAGAAAAGCCATTATCTAATAGAAATCTACCCATTTTGGCATACCAAGCCCGAGGAGCTTGTTTGAGACCACAGAGAGACTTCTGAAGGTAAAAAACAAGGCTGGAGTCTTTTTTGATAAAGCCAGGAGGTTGTTCCATGTATATTTCTTCATGCAAATCTCCATGTAAGAAGGTAGATTTAACATCCATATGATGGACTTCCCATTTAAAGGAGGAAGCAAGGGAAAGTACAAGGCGGATAGAATTCATTTTGGCAACAGGGGAGAAGGTTTCAGTATATTCAATGCCTTCAACTTGTGAAAATCCCTTAGCGACAAGACAAAATTTATGTCTATCCACTTTTCCATCTAGTCCAAACTTTGTTTTGTAAACCCATCTGCATCTAACAAGTTTTCTTCCTTTTGGAAGAGGAACAAGATCCCAGGTATCATTCGCCAATAAGGAGCGATATTCTTCATTCATAGCTTCATCCCAATCTGGATGACTGGAGGCTTCTTTAAAGGTTTTTGGATCAGGATTTTCTGGAACTAGAGCCAATAAGGAAGAGGATCTTTCAAACTGAGAACGTGTACGTCGTCGATCGACAGGGTCACCTGCAAGAGAACCTGCTGCATCTCGAGTAGAACGGACCCAACTTGGAAGCGGTGGAGTATAAGGAACAATTTCAAGAGGTGGGGGAGGATTTTCATTCTCGTTGCCATCATCTGAACTTGAAGGAATTCTATTAAAAATAGAAGAGAGAGAGAGGTGGCACATACGCCGAATTAGGCTCGCAGGCCAAAGGTGGCACACCCGCTAAACTAGGCTCGCAGGCCGATATATTTTCATCAAATTTTACATCTCTTCTAATGATTATATTTTTGGATTTTGGTTGAAGAAGTCTATATCCTTTAACATCTTCAGAATATCCAACAAAAATGCATTTTTCACTCTTAGGTCATTAGGGGAATTTTGAGGTCTAAAATGGGCCTCCTAAGGAAAATGTACAATCAAAATTCACTTTATGAGAACCAATCACATTTTAGGGGATGACATCATCCCTAATGGTTGAGGTGGCATTGTTTGAGTTAAAGGTATTTACTTGTTACATTCTCAATGGTGGATAAAAACTCATGGTTAACCATGGTAGTGCTCTAAGTACTTTTAAAGTCAAAGTAAAGTACTCATAATAAATGTCATTTCACACTTTTTTAATAAAAATATATTATTGTCATTTCATATTTCTTGAAAGAAACAATGTATATCCCTATACATTTAATATATTATATTATATTTATATAGTATATTAATTACATGTTATTATACAATTTAAATAATATGAATTTTAATTAATAACATATAATATAATTAAGAATTTATAAATTTATATTTGTATTTTATTTTAAGTTATTTAAGTACAAAGGACAAACACATTAGTTATTTAATGATAATGACTTTTTCTTGAAAAGCTCATTATTATTTATAGTCACATCAATACAAATTTTTTATTAATTTTATTTTGGTACAACTTTTGAATTGAATTTAACTATGGTTACATGGATTGTGGTGCAAAAAGGGAATTGCAAATTCATAAATATTATTTTATTGGTTTAGATATTATTTTATTATTTCCTTAGGAGGCCCATTTTAGACCTCAAAATTCCCCTAATGTCTAAGGATTTATGTTTCACATCTGGAATATGGGCCCAAGCATCACTTCCAAAAACACGAAAGTGACTTATATCTGGTTTGATTGAGCTCCAAGTTTTTTCTAGAGTTATATTCTGTAAAACCTTAGTAGGAGTGCGATTTACTATGTAATTTGCACAGTTAATGGCTTCTGCCCAAAAATTGAGACCAAGTCCTTTAGATTGAAGCATACAATTAGCCATTTCTTTTAAGGTGCGATTCTTCCTTTCAGCTACACCATTTGTTGTGGAGTATATGGAACAGTATGTTGAAATTGAATGCCATGCTCAACGCATAAGTTGATAAATTTGTTGTTAACATATTCAACTCCATAGTCTGATCTTAACTTAAGAATTTGATGTCTAGATTGTTTCTCAACAAAGGTCTTAAAGGCCAAGAACATGTTAAAAACTTCACTCTTGAGTTTTAAGAAGTATACCAAAATGCGTCTGGAAAAATCATCAATGAAGGTTAAGAAGTACTTGCGACCAGAAAAAGAAACAACAGGAAGTGGACCACATAAATCACTGTGCACAAGCTGCAAGGGGGCTGAAGCGTGCCAAGAGGCACGTTTGTCAAAACTATCCCGGTGATGTTTCCCGAGTACACATTTAGAGCAAACACCATCTCGGCAATATACCATAGGAAGATCCGTCACCATATTTTCCTTACATAGATTTTGAAAAGAGCGATAGTTTAAGTGACCAAATCGCTCATGCCAAAGTTTGCTCACTTCATCATTTGAGCAACAAAAATGAAGGGAAGACATGATGACCCAAAGTTGTCAAACTTATACAACCTTATGGAATCATCAGCAATGCCAATAGCTAAAATATGTTTAGGATCTTTGAGGTCCTTGATTACAACATCATGAGGTGAGAATTCTACTATTTTCCTTTCACCTGAATGAGTTATCTGATAAACAGAGAGAAGGTTGCATGACAAGGTAGGAACACATAGTACATCATTAAATTAACCATTATCGAGATGAATGGATCCAGATCCTACAACACTAAGAGATCTATCATCACTAACATAAAATTTTTTGGTGTTACAATCATTTAAAGAAGAAAACATGGCTTTATTTTTGGCCATGTGATAAGAAGCTCCAGAATCAATGAGCCACTCATGAGAATGAGAGGGGGAAGATACATTTAATGCATAACCAGATCTTGATGCTTGACAACCACAAGCAAAAAGTGCCATTCCTGAAGATGAAGGTGAAGAGTGCTCCAAATTGATGTTGTGCTTATTCATTGCTACTTCTAAGGCTTCCTTATTCTTAAAACATCTGGACTCTATATGGCCATCATGATTGCAAAATTCGCAATGTCTATCTGTCTTCTTTCCTTTGTTTTTATATGCCTTATCATTTTGGTGAGTTTCTTTTTTAGTTTGTGGCTGAAATTTCTTAGGACCCTTGTTTGGTTTTGGACCATACTTTTTAGGATATGGCTTCTTGGGATTCTTTTTATATGATTGATGTTGGGTTGTTAAGGCTTTCTTAGAAGCGTTTCCAGAAGTGATAATACCAATGTGTAAGATTTTTTCTTGTTCTCTTATCAAAGAATCGCAAAAGGAATCAAAATAGGGATTCTTGTAGGTAGTTCCTGAAGAAATGATGGCTTCTCTAGTGGAATGGAAGGTGGAAACAAATATAGAGTATGCAGGGCCAAGCTTAGCAAGAATGCAATAAATGAGGCTACCATCTTCCTTTTTGACCTTACAACATTCTAAAAGAATTCTAAGGGTCTTGAATTTGGACAAAAAATCTTCAATAGAGAAAAAATTGTTGGGATCCAAAGTAAGCAACTCATTTTCATGCTGATGGGCCCTGATTTGATTTTGAATGCCAAAGACGATATTTAGCTTGTCCGGGGCTTCATGAGGGGTGTCAATGTCAAGGATATGAAATCGAAGATCTTGAGCAATGGACATTCCTATCAACCCTTGTGCTTGATCTTGTTTATTTTCCCATTTAGCGACTTTATCATCATCAAAAGGTTTAGTTTCTAGCCCTGTGGCTATTTTGTAAAGCCCTTTACTTCTAAGTATATCTACCATGTGAGGTAGCCATTGGAAATAATTGGTGCTGTTAATAATAATAGGGCATGCACTTTCTATTTAAAAAAAAAAAAAACTGAAGCTGAGAAAAGTTGAAACTAACTGCTCCAATGGAAATATCTCAAAAAATTAGGCCATTTAAAAAAAAAACGGCTTGAAAAACGGCTTCTGAATGAAGAAGTTATGCCTTTTTGAAAAAACTGAGTTGAAGATGCCGAATAGTTACGGGAATGGAATGAAGTGCGGATTTAAAAAAAAAAAATCGCCCCTTTTAACAAATTGTTTTTACAAAAATAAACTTGAGAAAGAGATTTGAACCCAAGACATCTATTTTCATTAACTAACTCCTCACCATGTGAGATAGTAAAAGGATTTTGTTATTGTTTGAAAGGAGGAAGAGGGGTTTTGTTTTTTTGTTTTTTGTTTTTGTTTTTGGTTACTCTTCGGTGTGCGTGCCTTTTCCTGCACAAAAATACACAAAAAAACGAGAAAAAAAAATGAAATGCAAAGCCTTACGGTAGAATGTTAGACTTTCGGCTGCCCTTACCGGCAACTATGAATTTTTTTTCTATTTCCGATTTCCCAAGATTGCACAAAGACGCAGGGAAAGAGCATACGTAGCAAAAAAAATCCCTTTTCTTGTTTCTGATTTGCCGAGATCGCACGCAGCGCACAACACAAATCATACATAGATAAGAGAGTACAGATTCAGCAAATAAATAAAACGTATCAACTGAAAATAAATAGAATAAACCGAAATAAGCAGAACATTAACAAATATAACTGCAAAAAAGATGCTTTATATCTCCAAATCTAAACTATCATAACTTGGGCAGCCGGAAACCTTTTCGCATGAAACGAAAGGCATTCCTCACTGTAACTGATGCTCCCGACACAACAGAGCAGTTCTCCAAGCCCAAAAATGTTTGTAAATAGTAGATCTAAAAAACGACATTCGCATGCAGTCAAACCGGCTTCAGATTTTGATCAATAACGGGTGCGACCCTCAAATTAGCTCTGATACCATGTAGGAATTTACAGGGTAAGTTTCGTAGATCAAGAACCAAATTTCACTGTTCACAAACAGATCACAAATCAATACACCAATATAATCACGTGGTTAAAACCCTCAAAGAGGGAAACAGTCCACGGCCTGAGCCAACGCGGCCATTTTAGGGAATTTATCAATATAAAAAGAAAATTTACATATGTTTCTCTCATAAACAGTTACCGGAAAAATGACCCTCCATGCTCTTTAAATAGAGATCATGGACCAATCGGGTGTTAAGCCACAGATCAAATGTCGTTAATATTGAGGTGAGAGATAACTGTCGGATCACTACAAATCGTGACCGTCGGATTATAAGTTACAAATGTACATGGTAAAGAAACACACTTTACCTAACTCTACACTAGACTAAGTTATTATTAACTATTTCCTATGTGTTGGAAAATTCTATATCGTCAACTTGTTGGTAAACTTCTGTATCTAACCCATACCCGTCCTGACCTTTCCTTTGTCATTGGTCTTGTCGCTCGGTTTATGCACCAACCTCATGAAAGTCACTGGAACGCAGCTAAAAGAATACTTCGATATATTCGAGGTACAATTCAGCTCGGGATTCATTATAGTGTAGGAGCATCTCCATTGTTGATTGGTTTCACTAATTCTGATTGGGCTGGTGACCCTGATGATCGAAAGTCTACTGCAGGATATGTATTCACTCTTGGTTCAGGACCTATTACTTGGTCTTGTAAGAAACAAAGTGCCATCTCTCTTTCTTTATCAGAAGTAGATTATCGTGGTGCAGTTGAAGCTAGCAAGGAAACCATGTGGCTTCGTCAGATCCTGTTTGAATTTGGTCTTCATCAGCAGCATCCAACTGCACTTTGGTGTGATAATTAGAGTGCCATTCGGCTATGTAAATATCCATTTCAGCATCAGCATATGAAACACATTGAAATCTACATAGACTTCATCAGAAAGCTCATTCATGATCGTGTTCTTGAAGTGCAGTACTGTCCAACCAATGATAAAGTAGTCGATATCTTTACAAAGACACTCACAGAAGTGAAGTTTACCAAACTTTGATCCATACTTGGAGTTCAGGAAAGTTGTCATTAAGGGGGGATAGGCTCTAATGCCTCATTCCTTCTCCTACTGTATCACCTTTTTAAATCCTTCAATCCTATCCCAATTTGTTGTTAAGGGGGGATGTTAGGATATTTCAACACATAGGAAATAGACTCCTTTTGTGTCACCTTTGTAAATCCTTCAATCCTATCCCAAGTTTTTCTTAAGGGGGGATGTTAGGATATTCTGACACATAGGAAATAGTTAAGAATAACTTAGTCTAGTGTAGAGTTAGGTAAAGTGTGTTTCTTTACCATGCACATTTGTAACTTATAATCCGACGGTCATGATTTGTAGTGATCCGACGGTTATCTCTCTCCTCGGTATTAAGGACACTTGATCCATGGCTTAACACCTGATTGGTCCATGATATCTATTTAAAGAGCATGGAGGGTCATTTTTCCGGTAACCGTTTATGAGAGAAACATATGTAACTTTTCTTTTTATATTAATAAATTGCCTGAAGTGGCCACGTTGGCTCAGGCCGTGGACTGTTTCCCTCTTTGAGGGTTTTAACCACGTGATTATACTGGTGTACTAATTTGTGATCTGTTTGTGAGTGGTGACCTTTGGTTCTTGATCTACAAAACTTACCCTATAAATTCCTACAAATAAAATAATAATAAAAATATAAATGACCCATGATATTGAGAATCCATGGTATTGACTCATGGTATTCATGTGGAATATAGTTTATTTAAAGGGGGAATTTAGATCTATCTTAATTTAGGATCTACCAAGTGTCATGAAGGATCAATTCTCTTGAGATGCAAATGATCCCTCTCTACCCTTATAGATTTAGAATTAAGATGAACCTAGACTAGTTAGTTAGCAAGCTAATTGTGCTCTTCTATATAAAGCATCATACCTCTCACAAGATTCCTTTAAGCATGATATTTTAGTGTTATACTTGATTATCAATTAAACCTCCACCTTAATCAAGAAAACTTGAAATGCCACATGATTGATATAGCACCACACGATGTTGAAAGTAGGATTAGACTATATTGTCACTAAAAAGGTTCGAAGTTGTACATCTAGGATGACTTGTATACGCGTAAGTTGTTTATGGAGTTAATGTTGGCACAATCTAGTTCCATATTGTCTCTAAATAATATTTCCAATAGATCCAAAAGAGAAATGTTAGCATAGAGCAAAGGTAGCCTTAGATACATTAGGAATATGTTAAAATTATGTGGGAGAGGATATGTGATAAAGTTCATTATGGTGATAGTGTATTTGATCCTTTATGTAAATTAGGTTTTTTTTATGTATATTATTATTATTATTATTTAAGAAATGGTATTATTATAGTAGAATAAGGTAAAGATAAGATGAAGATGTCCTATGTGTTATTTATAAGATTGAGATGCGTGTTTATATGGTGTTGTGCCCATAAAATTAATGAGTCATTCAAGCTTTACTCAAATTGCATGTATTAAAGGAAATGTGTGTAACTATGCGGTTTAAAATTATATATTTTTATGACTTAGCATTTAGATGCTTGTAACTCTATAGGATCATTAATAAATTATAGGGATTTCATTAATGTTCTTTTTGGAATGTAGATCCAAAAGAGATTTGTTTCCTAAAACGGAACAAAACACAAAAAAGTGAACCCATCGAAGATCAAAATTATAACAAAAAATAATAATAATGGAAAAGTTTGGTGTCAAGCTCTATATTTGCCTTAATTGTTTAGATTGTGAACAGAGGAGACCAAGAATAAAAGTATTAGGATTTTCAACCTTCCTTGAACATTTAAGACTTCAGAGACAATATTTAGGGTGTTTATTCCTTTAACATGGAAAAGGCATTAAATATGTAGCTCATAGTTTATAGGCAAGGGATTGATAGTAATGTGTCAAGTACAAAGAGTAAAGGGAGCTCTACTTGAATGGTTCATGAGCCAGAATACTTGGTAAGGTTTTGCAAATGGGGTAGCAAGCCAAGTGGGCTTGATTGTGGGGAAAACTCCACAGTTAAGCGTGCTTGAGCCAGAGGAGTTCTGAGATGGATGACCTCTCGAGAAGTCCTGGTTACCGGGTGCAAGCCTTGGAAGTGATGATTGACGCTATGTGATTCATTTCACCTGTTTCAATCCCACTTCTTCACCCCTATGAGCATCACCCAATGCAATGAGTGTTAAGTGGACTATTCAAAATCATGAGAAATTAGTCAGGTACGACTACCTCTCATGGAAATGGTCATAGATGAATGACTTACTTAACAGAGTTGAATCCCAAAAATGATAACTAATATCTGATGCAATAAGTGTTAAGTGGACTATTAAAAATCATGAGAAATTAATCAGGTACGACTACCTCTCATGGAAATGGTCATAGATGAATGACTTACTTAACACAGTTGAATTCCAAAAATGATATCTAATTTAATGCACTACGGAAACCACTCGTACTTGAATACAAAGAGTAAAGGGAGCTCTACTTGAATGGTTCATGAGGCACAATACTTGCTAAGGTTTTTCAAATGGGGTAGCAAGCTAAGTAAGCTTGTTTGTCGGAAAAACTCCATAGTTAAGCGCGCTTGAGTCAGAGGAGTTCTGGAATGGGAGACCTCCCAGGAAGTCCTAGTTATCGAGTGCAAGCCTTGGAAGTGATGAGTGAGCATCACTGCAATGTGTTGAGTGGACTATTCAAAATCATGAGAAATTAATGCAACGAGTGTTAAGCGAACTATTCAAAATCATGAGAAATTAGTCACCACAATGAGTGTTAAGTGGACTATTCAAAATCACGAGACATGAATGCAATGAGTGTTAAGTGGAATACTCAAAATCAAGAGAAATTAGTCACTTAGGACTACCTATCATGAAAATGGTCATAGATGAATGACTTAATTAATGCAGTTGAATCCCAAAAAATGCATTACCTATAATCTAGAAAGTCAACAATAGATACCCTCTAAACAAATAATCTGAAACCACCAAGCCCATTTGTAACCTATTGCTTACTCATTTTCTTTAAAAATGATTGAAAAGGACAAAAAAGAAAAATAAAATATAAAAAATGCATTGTTTGTAATTTAGAAAGTCAACAATAAATACCTTCTTAACAAATAATGTGAAACAACCAAGCCCATTTGTAATGTATTTCTTAGATATTTATTTAAAATCAAATAGATATCAAACCTAAAATATTTAATTCTAAACTTAATATTTAAATGGAAAAAGTTAAATTATAAAAAAAAATTATTAGCCCAAAAGTTTGAAAATAAATCATAATAAATTTTGTAAACCATTTATTATAATAATAAAATTTATTAAAATTTTTATTATTACATTAAAACTAAATACTATTGGTTTGATATAAGTAAATGTAACCACCTACTTAGCCACTAACAAATGGTTAAGATTTATTGGTTAAGAATTATTGTGTTTACTGTTATTTTAAAAGAAGTGTCTGAACAAGATCAACTTTTGGTTTGTTTTTAATAAAGAAAGATTTAATTGTGAAAATTATTTCATGAGTAAAATATTGATGGTAAAAGTAAATCTGGGTTGGTTGAACAGAATGAAACAGTTACTACAGTTACCCCAAGAAAACTCTGGAATAAAAGGAAAATTCCAAGAGGGGTTAGGGGTTCTGTGTGAGAAGGAAAGAGATGGAAAATCTGTGCTGACTGGGAAGGTTTTCCAGAACAGATGAATGCTGGGTTGGAGAAGCGGACCGGAATGTCCTGAGAACTCCCCAGACCAATCTATTTTCTGCTGGAGTCAGAGAGTAGGACCGGACTGTCCCGAAAACTCTTCTCCTGTATAATGTTCAACCACACCCAGGCTTGGAGCTCGGGGGAGAACTGGAAGATGTGAATGCCCAGTTCATGGACGGGAGGTAACGAGTACCATCATTGGGAGTTTGACCCAGATAAGTAAAGATCTGGCCTGCTACAGAAGGTGCTGCTAACAAATAAAATTATTTTCTTTGTTTACTATTCCGTGGAAGTGTGGAAAAGCTACTAAACTTATTATTATCCGCAATTTGTTTCTTTCTGTTTTATCTCTGATTAATTAGATATTTTGGAGCCACCATACTCAGAAAATGTTACTGATTGCTTTGTCGGTAGCAGTAAAGTAAAGAAGAAAAACACTGTAGTAGCATTCATATTTATGTAGCAACTATGAAATAAGACAGGGCCGTATGGCTATCACGTAGTTTTCTCTGTTATAAAATAAATAAAAGAGAAACAATAGCCACATTCAGTGCGAGAATAGAAATCTAGAAATAAAACAGGGAAGCTGTGAATCTGAACGCCTGAGCAAACTCAGGAATCGAGATAAGTTGCTTCCGGCCTATGATAAGCTCGGACGGAATAGGTGGTCCGGACATCGACCAATTTTTTTAAGAAAAAGACAACAAGATTAAACTCAAAGAATAAAGATGCAGCTGTTAAAAAAATAGCCTGTAGAATCTTTAAAAATTTCCAGAAACCCTGTTCTGTAAGCCGCATGCATGAATGGAAAATTCACAGGAGAAAAGCATAATACATATACACAAATCTAGCTAGCGGCCATGGAATCTCGAACACCAGGTAAGCCCTGTGACTAGAATAACAAGCATGTGCAACTATACGGGGATGAAAACGATTAAAACATATTTCCAGAAAATAAGATCCATAACTTAGTGCAATTGAAGTATATAGCATTTTGATAAGCAAAAAAAAAAAACCCAAAACGATTCATGCTAACCACAGACGAGTTCTTTCGAAACAGCCGAAAGGCGCTATACATGCGATTCTTCTTTTTAAGAAATCATAATAACAAAACTGTAGAATTAGAGAAATTTCACATTGCCGAGTAAAAGAAAAAAATAATGTTCCAGAGTTCTTGGTTGGTAAGCGCGGGGTGGTGAACCCGGATTCCCAACTATAGAAATACCAAGTTCTATTAGGGTTTGAGAAAAGTAGACTTGACAAAACTACAACCCTCCGGGTACAAAATGAATAACCCCAACCCTAGTATACTCCGGTCTTTAACAAGAGCCGTTTCTCATTTCTGACAGCAGAAAGTGTGCAGGAGCAAAGACCCTAGCCTGTTCCTTTTAAAATCTGTACAGGCGTATAGTTGCCGACAGGTCAGGAGCGAGGAGTCTCAAAGCATGTGGAAAGTACCTGTGGCAGAGGGAGGAAACGCTTTAAACCCTTCGCGAACCCAAACTCTTCAACGAAGTGAGAGCAAACGGGGAGAGGGGCGTTGCCTACGAGAGAGTTTAAACGCAAGCGAGAGTTTATTAGAAAAGAATGCCCGGCGGAATTAATAGCATTCGGAGGGCGTTCCTGGTAATAAAATGAGAGAGTTAACCAATGCACATGGGAATGCAGTCACTGGGGGAGGAGACGCGAACCTGTCGCCATAGCATTTAGCGAGAGAAGAAATCGATTATAAGAGCGTGAGTAAGAAGCCGAAGTAAAATGGAGACTAAGCAAAGCTGTCTTTGTGTAAAAAGAAATTCATATGCCTCGACGGGGAATAAGGCGTACTTAGAAAACGAGAAGAGTGAGTTACGGTAGCGCCATGGTAGTTGCTGGCGGAGTGAGGCGCGTCGGGTCGAACGAGCGTCTGCCAGTGGGCCGCCATGAACTATGCCCTCTAGGAACCCCAAACCCCTAGCGGAGCTCCCGGAACCTCCGGCGAAGAGCGAATGAGTGGAAAAGCGGTTAAGCAATAAGGTCATTGCAAATCGAGAACGTCACAGCCGTCCGATGCAACCCTTATCAAACGGCATAGAATGAACCACGTGGAAGTACCTTGGACCGAATCACCACCCATCGTAGATCCGAATTTACTCCAAGACTGTCAGACCATGTGAATTGGGCACAAACATTGAAAACAATAAAACACGTAAATCCGCCCATCTTAACCATACTTTAATAATTATCAAAAGCGCAAAGGTGTCAAAAAGGGGTTGAAACCATGTTCATTCTTTTACCGTGTTTAATTATGTGGTGTATCTTTTATATGTTGAAAAGAAGCAACACGGATTGCATAGTACTTTTAATAAACCCTTTCAGAGATAAATCTTTGTAGTAATTGCAGGTAGATTGACTGTATAATTATAGTACGTAATAAAAGAAATCGAGTGCATACCTTGATTGATGATAAGTATTATTTCTGAGTTATTATTGACTGCGTAAATTTTTTTTTATATGAAGTAAATGTGAGGTAGTTGCTTGTTACAAGTGGTATCAGAGCGGCGTTACAACGCTGGGCCCTACTGGGCCAACTAACGTTAAAAATGTGTGTTATCTATGCACAGTCCGATAATTGAAATGGAAAGACAAATGAGACAGACACCTTCGCAACAGTCATATCGAAATGCTGGAGAAATGCAACCTCCGACAGGGGGCAACCCTGAGATGTGGGTTCAGTTGGGGATTGAGCAACACCAGCGGTCAAACCGACTGATGGAAGAACAACAACAGCAGACCCGCGTCCTATTGCATACGGTACAACAGTTACAGGAAGAAATGGAGAGGGTACGACAGGAAAACGCCAGAATGATGCAGGAACAGGAAAGGATCCTAAAAAGCCTGTCCGATAAACAAAATCAAAGGAATGAAAATCCCAGTGCTGACAGGGAACACCAAGGGGGTAGCGAACAACGAACTGAAGAACAAGATATGAGTCAAGGAGGGAAAAGTCTGTCCCAGCGAGGTAATATGAACATAAACCTCAATGAAGCTGAATCTGAAAATGGAACTGAACAGAGGGTAGGAAAAAGGCAGAAGGTAGAATTACATGAAGAATTCAGAAAGATTAAGCCACCTACCTTTGATGGAGAAAAATAAGAAGTAGCAGAGGCCTGGTTAATTAATATGAACAAGTACTTCCAGGTGTATGACTATGACAGTGGTCTTAAGGTGCGATTAGCGATTTATCAGTTAAAAGATAAAGCCACCCTATGGTGGGAAGAAGTGAAGAACGTGAAGGGAATAGAGGATCAGGATGTAACATGGGACAAATTCCAACAATATTTCAAGGATAAGTATTTGACGGAGCGTTTCTACGATGAAAAAGCTCGAGAATTCCATGATTTAAGGCTAGGCCAATTGACTATGGACGAGTTCATCACCAAGTTTACATCGTTATTGCGCTATGTGCCGTATCTGAGAGATGAGAAGGCCAAGGTTCAGAGATTTCTGAGCAGCTTACCCGCCCATATGAAGGAGCGAATTGAGTTTGTTAATCCTAGAACAATGGATGAAGCTATAAGGAAGGCAAGGCTGTGTTATCAGCAAGAGAAAAACAAGGTGGAGCAAGGAAAAGGATGGCAAACCAAGAAAGAAAATAGGAACAGTGCTGGTTTTAAGAAAGGCAAAACCAGTAACTTCCGAAGTTCAGCCAGAAATTCCATTAATAAATAGTTTGGTAGAAACCACCAGAGAATTCGATGGCCAGGGGAAGATAAAACAGTGGAAGCTTCAAATAAACCTGAGCAATCTCAAACTCAAAGGCCACCTCTGCAATGTTGGGGCTGTGGGGCAGCACACTATTATCGAGATTGCCCTCAGCGGGGCAAAACTGAAACAGTGAACAACTTACAGGAGGCCTCTACAGTGGGAGATATTGCCAGAAGCATACCCAGAATTCACGCTGCACTGGAGGATCGACAAGCTGATTTTCAACCCACCATGATAGAGCTGGAAGGTAAATTGTCTTCCCAAACTATTTCTGTTTTGGTAGATCCAGGCGCAAGTTTGAGTTATATAAGTCCTAAATTAGTGGAACTCTGTAAACTGCCAAGTCAAAAATTTAAGAAGACCTGGTTGGTTCAGTTAGCTACAGGAGCTAAAAGAAGAGTTAGTGCCAAAATATCAGATTGTGCATTGCAAGTCGGCGGACAGCAGTTAAAAGTGGACTTGAATATTCTGCCCTTGGGTTCTTATGATGTTTTGTTGGGAATGGACTGGTTAGAAAAACATTGGACTCTCTTAGATTGCAAGGAAAAGGTAGTTTATTACAGAGATCAGGAGGGTAATCGCCAAGAGATTCAGGGCTTAAAGAAGCCTGTACATTTGCGACCAGTCACCGCTTCTCAGTTGGCAAAATGTATAAGAAAGGGATGCCAAATGTATGCCATACAAGTGGGACTGACCGAATCCAAGAACAAGGCTGCTGTGTTGGAAAATATACCGGTAGTACAGGAATTTAAGGACGTATTTCCTGAAGAAATACCGGGACTACCACCTAGAAGAGAGGTGGATTTTACAATAGAACTGCTGCCAGGAGCTTCACCAATTTCACGAGCTCCCTACCGTATGAGTGTGCCGGAGTTGACTGAACTGAAAATGCAGTTACAGGAATTACTAGACAAAGGGTATATCAGACCTAGTGTGTCACCCTGGGGAGCACCTGTGTTGTTCGTCAGGAAGAAGGATGGAACCATGCGCATGTGCATGGATTACCGACAGTTAAATAAGTTGACTGTCAAGAACAGATACCCCTTACCCCGTATTGATGAACTGTTTGACCAGGTGAGGGGAGCTACTGTGTTTTCAAAGATTGATTTGCGGTCCGGATACCACCAGATCCGAATAAAGGATGAAGATATACACAAGACTGCTTTTCGTACCAGGTATGGCCACTATGAATTCGTGGTATTACCTTTTGGATTAACTAATGCACCAGCCACTTTTATGAGGCTGATGCATAGTATTTTCCACCCTTACTTGGATAATTTCGTGTTAATCTTCATTGATGACATACTGATTTATTCTAAGAATGCGGAGGAACACGAAAACCACTTACGGATGGTGCTGGAAATGTTAAGGAAACATCAGCTGTATGCAAAGTTCAGTAAATGTGATTTCTTCAAGAAAGAAATACAATATCTTGGGCATGTAATATCTAAAGATGGTATAGCTGTGGACCCGGAGAAAGTTAAAACTATCATGGAATGGAAGGTGCCACAGAATGTGGCAGACATAAGATCTTTTATGGGTCTTGCCGGGTACTACCGGCGATTTATAAAGGGTTTTTAAAAAATAGCTTTTCCCATTACTTCCTTGCAAAGGAAGGGGAAAATCTTTAAATGGACAAAAGAATGCCAGGATAGTTTTGAAAGATTAAAGCAGTTATTGACAACAGCACCAGTGTTAAGCGTGGCAGACCCAAACAAGGAATTCGAGGTTTGTACAGATGCCACCAAGGAGGGAGTTGGGGCTGTTTTGTCACAGGAAGGGAAGGTAATTGCATATGAATCTCGCAAGTTAAAAGAGTATGAGCAACGATATTCAGCTTATGATTTGGAACTGACTGCGGTGGTGCACGCTCTCCGAGTGTGGAGGCATTACTTACTCGGGAAAAAGTTTGTACTAAAGACTGATCACAGTAGTCTAACCAGCTACTTTAAGCAAGCTGATTTAAACTCCCGACAAGCAAGATGGAATGCTTTCTTGAGTGAGTTTGACATTGATCTACAACATGTAAAGGGAAAAGAGAATAAGGTTGCGGATGCATTAAGCAGGAAACTGCATAACATTTATGAGTTGTATGTTAACCAAATTGAAACCAGATTTGTAGAACAAATCAGAAAGGAAGCAGACAAAGATCCTGAGTATAGATACTTGTGCCAGCAGACACAAGAATCAGAAGGACAGGATGGTCATGGAAACTATGAGATGAGCCCGGATGGGTTGCTGATTTTCAGAAAGAGGATAGTCATTCCAAACAGAATAGAATTAAAGAATATGATACCGGATGAATATCATAGAAGTAATTATGCAGGGCACCCAGGATATCAAAAAATGCTGACAGCTATCAGAAAAGACTACTGTTGGCCTGGCATGAGAAAAGATATAGCAGATTATTTAACCAAGTGTTTGGAGTGCCAGCAGGTGAAAGTAGAGCACAGACATCCAGCGGGTTTAATGCAGCCTATACCAATTCCTGAATGGAAGTGGGAGGTGATTTCATTATATTTCGTCACCGGATTACCAAAAACCAAACGGGGTAATGACTCCATAATGGTGGTTGTGGATCGGTTAAGTAAGTCGGCACATTTCATACCTGTCCAATCCACCTATAAGACAGTTCAGATCACGGATTTATTTATGCGTGAGATTTTCAGACTGCACGGCATTCCTAAAACCGTTATCTCGGATAGGGACGTAAAGTTCACATCTGCTTTTTGGAAGGCACTGTTTACTGGATTGGGAACTCAAGTACATTTCAGTACTGCATACCACCCGCAAACAGACGGTCAGACTGAGCGAGTAAATCAGGTGTTGGAAGATATGCTAAGAATGTATGTCATGCAACAACCAATTAAGTGGGAGGAGTATTTACACTTGATAGAGTTCACTTACAACAATGGTTACGAGGAATCATTGAAGATGAGTCCGTTTGAGGCGCTGTATGGGCGGCAGTGCAGAACTCCCATTAACTGGAGCAGCCCCGAGAATAGACTCATGCTAGGACCAGATATGCTAGCAGAAATGGAAGCGGAGGTTAAGAAAATTCGACAGAATTTGAAGGCAGCGCAAGACAGACAAAAAGTGTATGCGGATAAAAGGAGATCATACCGAGAGTATGAGGTTGGAGATCACGTGTATGTCAGAATTAAACCAAAGAAAAGTACACTAAGATGGGCATCTTGTGCAAAATTAGCACCTCGTTTCTGTGGCCCCTTCCAAATACTGGAAAGGGTGGGACCGGTAGCCTATCGCTTGGCCCTTCCTAGCCACATTCGGGTGCACAATGTCTTTCATGTATCGCTATTAAAACGTTATGTACATGACCCAAGACACATAATTCACTGGCAGAACATACAGGTAGTGAATGAGCATTAGTGCTAACTGATCATGTGATATTAAAAGCTTATTTAATTAATATAAGTTTATTTTGTGCAGGTAGAACCAGACAGGGAATTTCTGGTAGAGCCCCACAGTATAATCGATCGGAGGGAACTCATGCTCCGGAAATGAGCCATCACCCAGGTTAAAGTGCAATGGAAGCACTTTGGACCCGAGGAGGCTACCTGGGAAGACGAAATTTTTGTTCGGGAAGCTTATCCTGAACTGTTTACTGGACTAGAATAGTAACACCGGGGACGGTGTTCTTCTCCAGAGGGGGGAAACTGTAACCACCTACTTAGCCACTAACAAATGGTTAAGATTTATTGGTTAAGAATTATAGTGTTTACTGTTATTTTAAAAGAAGTATCTGAACAAGATCAACTTTTGGTTTGTTTTTAATAAAGAAAGATTTAATTGTGAAAATTATTTCATGAGTAAAATATTGATGGTAAAAGTAAATCTGGGTTGGTTGAACAGAATGAAACAGTTACTACAGTTACCCCAAGAAAACTCTGGAATAAAAGGAAAATTCCAAGAGGGGTTAGGGGTTCTGTGTGAGAAGGAAAGAGATGGAAAATCTGTGCTGACTGGGAAGGTTTTCCAGAACAGATGAATGCTGGGTTGGAGAAGCGGACCGGAATGTCCTGAGAACTCCCCAGACCAATCTATTTTCTGCTGGAGTCAGAGAGTAGGACCGGACTGTCCCGAAAACTCTTCTCCTGTATAATGTTCAACCACACCCAGGCTTGGAGCTCGGGGGAGAACTGGAAGATGTGAATGCCCAGTTCATGGACGGGAGGTAACGAGTACCATCATTGGGAGTTTGACCCAGATAAGTAAAGATCTGGCCTGCTACAGAAGGTGCTGCTAACAAATAAAATTATTTTCTTTGTTTACTATTCCGTGGAAGTGTGGAAAAGATACTAAACTTATTATTATCCGCAATTTGTTTCTTTCTGTTTTATCTCTGATTAATTAGATATTTTGGAGCCACCATACTCAGAAAATGTTACTGATTGCTTTGTCGGTAGCAGTAAAGTAAAGAAGAAAAACACTGTAGTAGCATTCATAATTATGTAGTAGCATTCATATTTATGTAGCAACTATGAAATAAGACAGGGCCGTATGGCTATCACGTAGTTTTCTCTGTTATAAAATAAATAAAAGAGAAACAATAGCCACATTCAGTGCGAGAATAGAAATCTAGAAATAAACGGGGAAGGGCGCGGAATGCGAGAACGCTTTGAGCAAACTCGGGAATCGAGATAAGTTGCTTAGGCCTTTGACTGGCTCGGACGGAATATTTTGTGGGACACGGGCTCCAATTTTTTTAAGAAAAAGACAACAAGATTAAACTCAAAGAATAAAGATGCGGTACATTTAAAAAAATGGCACGTAGAGATCTTTAAAAATTTCCGAAACACGATGCCTTAAGCGCATGCATGAATGGAAAATTCACGGAGAAAAGCATAATACATATACCTGATCCTGATCTAGCTGAAAGCCATGGAATCTCGAACACCGAGGTAAGCCTTGTGACTAGAATAACAAGCATGTGCAACTATACGGGGATGAAAACGATTAAAACATATTTCCAGAAAATAAGAACTATAACTTAGTGCAATTGAAGTATATAGCATTTTGATAAGCAAAAAAAAAAAACCCAAAACGATTCATGTTAACCACAGACGAGTTCTTTCGAAACAGCCGAAAGGCGCTATACATGCGATTCTTCTTTTTAAGAAATCATAATAACAAAACTGTAGAATTAGAGAAATTTCACATTGCCGAGTAAAAGAAAAAAATAATGTTCCAGAGTTCTTGGTCGGTAAGCGCGGGGTGGTGAACCCGGCTTCCCAACTATAGAAATACCAAGTTCCATTAGGGTTTGAGAAAAGTAGACTTAACAAAACTACAACCCTCCGGGTACAAAATGAATAACCCCAACCCTAGTATACTCCGGTCTTTAACAAGAGCCGTTTCTCATTTCTGACAGCAGAAAGTGTGCAGGAGCAAAGACCCTAGCCTGTTCCTTTTAAAATCTGTACAGGCGTATAGTTGCCAACAGGTCAGGAGCGAGGAGTCTCAAAGCATGTGGAAAGTACCTGTGGCAGAGGGAGGAAACACTTTAAACCCTTCGCGAACCCAAACTCTTCAACAGGCCGATTAAACAAAGAGGAGAGGGGCGTTACCTACAAGTTTAAACGCAAGCAGCTGTTAGAAAAGAGATACCCAGCAGAATTAATAGCTTTCAGAGCGTTCCTGTTAATAAAATGAGAGAGTTGACAATACCTGTAGAATGCAAGTAGGAGGAAGACGTCGAACCCTGTCGCCATAGCATCAGCAGAGAAGAAATCAGTTATGAGAACTGTGGTAAAGCCCGAAGTAAAAAGGAGACTAAGCAAAACTGCATACTGTGTAAAAGAAATTCATATGCCTCGACAGGAATAAGGGCGTACTTCCGAAAACAGAAGAGTGAGTTACAGCAGGCTGGCGCCATGGTAGTTACCTGACGGAGTGAGGCGCTACGCCGGGTCGAATGACGTCTGCAGTGGGCCGCCATGAACTATGCCCTCCGGAACCCCAAACCCTAGCAGAGCTCCAGAACCTCCAGCGAAAAGAGCGAATGAGTGGAAAAGCGGTTAAGCAATAAGGTCATTGCAAATCGAGAACGTCACAGCCGTCCGATGCAACCCTTATCAAATGGCATAGAATGAACCACGTGGAAGTACCTTGGACCGAATCACCACCCATCGTAGATCCGAATTTACTCCAAGACTGTCAGACCATGTGAATTGGGCACAAACATTGAAAACAATAAAACACGTAAATCGGCCCATCTTAACCATACTTTAATAATTATCAAAAGCGCAAAGGTGTCAAAAAGGGGTTGAAACCATGTTCATTCTTTTACCGTGTTTAATTATGTGGTGTATCTTTTATATGTTGAAAAGAAGCAACACGGATTGCATAGTACTTTTAATAAACCCTTTCAAAGATAAATCTTTGTAGTAATTGCAGGTAGATTGACTGTATAATTATAGTACGTAATAAAAGAAATCGAGTGCATACCTTGATTGATGATAAGTATTATTTCTGAGTTATTATTGACTGCGTAAATTTTTTTTTATATGAAGTAAATGTGAGGTAGTTGCTTGTTACAGTAAATCTCT
The DNA here is from genome assembly GCA_034641835.2 of Pinus albicaulis. Classification (NCBI taxonomy): domain Eukaryota; kingdom Viridiplantae; phylum Streptophyta; class Pinopsida; order Pinales; family Pinaceae; genus Pinus; species Pinus albicaulis. The sequence goes on from CM076579.1 coordinate 1,268,703,197, forward strand.
TAAAAAAATATTAATTAACTTGTAAAAAAAACATAAAAACAGACCACAAAATCATAAATATTTTTATGCTTTATTCTTAAAAAAAAATACAGAAGATAGAAAACTTGCACGATAAATGAAAACAAGAAAGGTTATATTATAAAAGGTGAACATGTACCAAAAAAAACCAATAATTAAAGACCTTTTAGGAATAGTTCGAGTGTCCCTTTGAATGATTGACTGCAAATTTGAAACCCAAACAGAAATTCTTCCGATTCAATAAAAATCCATGGTTAAAGATCATGGTTTCCCATTTTTAATTCCATCCTTATCATTTTCTTAAATTGTCATTTTTCTAAATTATTCAATTAAAAAAGGTCCTAAATTGAATGTGCAATTAGTCAGTGAAAATTATAATTTTCCATTTTTTTTCCTTTCTTCAATATCTTCCATAATTCCTGAATTTGAACAACTAACTTTATTATGCTGCATTAGATAAAGCCAAAAAAATGTCCCTATCATGAATTCATGCCCAGGCTTCCTTCCTAAATTTCTCCATACCATAAAACAATCAATAATAATTCTTCCTAAATTTCTGTATTTATGAATTAAAAAATGTAACTATTTAACAGAAATTTATGTCCATGGAAAGGAGGATTCAAATTCTAATCCAATTATAAGAATTTTGTATTAAATTCAATGCAATTGGTCATTCATGGTTGTAGTTCTATTCCATTTATGAAATTTTTTCCCAGTGCAGCCATCCATTCATGGTTGAAGTACTAATCCATTTACTAGAATTTTTTTCAAATGCAGCCAGTCATGGTTGAACACCATAGCTCTCTTCGAATAAAGATTGACATCCATACTTCCATGTAGAGGAAGTTTCAACTTCTAATTTATTTATCAACAATTTTTGTTTTAAATTCAATGTTTAGTCATTCATGATTGAAGATCAGAGTTCTCTTTCTTTTCTTCGATGTCTATTTTCTGCATTTGATCCAACTAGCTTCATGATTGAGCATTATTTTTGCTGTCAGGTTCAATAAAATCACAAAAATTGCTTGCACCACACAATTTGTCCCTTTCATGATTTGAATCTCGGTTGTGAAACCATTGTTTTGATTAAAGATTCATGTCTCCCTGTTGTGAAACCGATCTGTTTTCGAGTTCTGATCGATTCATTAAACTGTATCCAGGAGCGAATATGACCACACAAAAAAAAAAACAGGTTTCCTAATATAAGTTTATAATGGCCACAGACCCGGAAGAAAAATGGCCACAGAGACCAATAAAAGCCCAAAATTTAATGCTCTGATATACAGACGAGAGAAATAGTTAAAACAGAAAGATAATATACTTGTTAAAACAGAAAGGTAATATACTTGTTTATCTTCCAGTGTGCCTTCGCCATTAACTGCAGCAAATCCTTTCTCATTTATGAACTTGGGGACATACAGGAGATCAGATTTATAGCGGAGTTTCTGAGGGTTGAAGTTCGACTGGCTTCTGAGGGTTTCAAATACTTGAGCTACTTCATTAAACCCTGCGGATACAGAAACAGTGATTGGAATTGGATCATAGACAGATTTCGGGATAAAATTCATTTATGGTCTCACCGATGGCTGACCAAGGGGGGCCGACTTATCATGATCCAGTCAGTGTTATCCCAGATGATGGTGTTCTGGGGACATCTTCTCTTTATTCCAGCGGGCATTATAAGCAAAATAAACAGTGTTATTACTCATTTTCTATGGGGCGGGACAAAAATGCACAGGAAATTTGCATTATGTAGTTTGACAGCAATCAGGAGACCCAAGGACATGGAAGGGTGGGGCATATTGAACGCTCGTGAGTTCAATATCGCCCTATTAACGAAGTCTTTTTGGAGGGCTATCAAAAGAAATGGTATATGGTATGAGATCAACAGAGCAAAATATTATCAAGGTGATGCCTTATTTCTGATTCGCTGTGGCAACTTTCCTTTCCCTCGAAAATTTTCTTGTATCTGGGGCAGCTTCAAAAAAATCATCGCTCAAGTGGCTCCTAGATTAATTTGGCACTTTCGTGATGGGAATCGTATACCTATTGGTGCGCCAAATGTTCATCTTATGCCGGCTCAAAATGGTCCATCTATTCGTCTTTTACATGCATTGACACAGAGGGGTATTATATACTACTCTCAAATTATTTATCAGTGGTCATATGGAGCTCCTATTTTCAAGAATGCTGCACAGATTGGGCTGATCGAAGATATGGCAAATGAATGGGAACAATTCCGAGCCCACTTGCGCAGTGCTGGATTGTGTTATGCTGCTGGAGGTGATCATATTATATGGAACGGCCCACTGAAGAACAACATGGTCGTTGTGCAGGAGGTATACCGAAACAACATTTCTCACTCACAATAGATTAACACCACCAAAATATTCTATCCTTATTGGCACAGGAATATACCCACGAAAATAACAATTTTCGGTTGGCTGATATGGAGGGGTAAAGTGCTCACTTGGGAAAATTTATTGAAGAGGGGTTTTAAGGGGCCCAGCCGTTGCATTCTATGCCGATCTGAGGAGGAAACAACTTCACATCTTTTCTTTTCATGCTCTATAACTGCTAGACTATGGAGGCTATTCAACGATTATATGTTATCCCCAACTTGGAATCCCACAGAGTTTATGTCCGTTGCACAAGAATGGGATACGCTGAATAGTAATTTCAGATCGCTTCCTTTCTACTTCACATGGGAGGTTTGGCTGGCCCGGAATCGACTCATTTTCGAGAATTGCCCTTTCCAACCTCAACAGGTTATACAACTATAAAGAACTGGATGGATGATCGGCCTATACAACAGCCTACTGGCCCTGATTGCTCAGTCCGAATAAGACCACATCAAATCAGTTTTCCTGCAATCTTTTTTGATGGAACATCAGCCGCGTGCATCACTGGATGTGGAGCATGGATCAAAATATCTGGATCGGAGCGATATAATATTTGCTGGAACGGAGGCTTCGGTACTAACAATAAGGCTGAGATCATGGCATTGTGGGGTGGCCTCCTGATTGCTCTTGATCTTCAAATATAGGGTGTCAGCATTTATGGAGATTCTCAACTCATTATTAACTAGATCACCAACCGTTGCTTCATGATGTCTCCACATCTACAAGGGTGGATTGAAAGAACACAACGCCTATGGCAAAGATTAGGCAGTCCACCCATCAATCATATATTCCGTGAGAACAACACGAGGGCAGACAATCTATCAAAGATGGGTCTGGAGGTTGAATATGGCTCGATGAAGGTGTAACATTACTCTGATGGCAGACAGATTTGGGAATTTTCCATCCCCATTCCATAAGTTTTGTTTACATTTTGCAACTTTTTCTTATATTGCTATATACGCGTTATAAGGGGAATTGGGAGATTTTGGTTTTTGTTACAGGATTATCGACAGGACTTTTGGAGGCTCTACATGACACTGATGATATGAGTTTCTACTGGACAAGCTGAAGTATTTCTTCATTATGTGAGACTGGAATATCAGTTAATATTACAATTCTACGACAAGCGAGCCTGTACAACGACTCAAGCAAGCCTGATATACATGACAAGCGAGCCTGTTTTCTTTTATAACAGAGTAGATGCTACAAGTGACCCTGAAAAGACTCAAGTGAGCCAGAATATCAGTTCAAGTGACCCAGAAATGTGATGCAAGCGAGTCATAAATATTAGTTCAAGGGAGCCTGAAATGCGATGCATGAGAACCTGGGGAATTCAAGACATGCGAGCCTATGAGGAAATGACCACACGACAGCGAGTTTTTGATAATAAGGATGAAGTGTATATCAGCTTACATAATACAAGCGAGCCTGTCTATTAATTGGATTTAGTATATAGCTCAGAATCAGGGCACATTTTTGTATCATTTCAGAAGGGGAAGTAAAGGGCGACATGATCCAGTCTCTACACAGATTAATTACAATCTCCTATTACACGGCCCTTTCTTCACTTATAATTAGCTCTTATCACAGTAATTAGTGTGCGTAATCCCATATTCCACTAATTCGTTTTCACTAGAATAGCACTTCTTTGTACATATGATGTTTACTATATGTATGGGATGGAATATTGTCTCGAAATGTGGAGACTGGCCTATCACCTTTGCTCATTCTTTCTATTAATGAGCAATAATCATATGGCCTTGTCATGGTGGATTACTCGCTGTTTCCCGTTATAGGCGAGATCATATATGTCAATGTACTGTTTATATATTAATATAATCAGCTTTTTTTCTTCTGAAAAAAGAAATATGCGTCGGAGAGAACAATATTAATTTTTTTTTTTTTTTTTTTTTTTTTTTTTTTTAGGAATATTGCTTCTGTGATCCATAAATTGAGAAAAAATCTTTCGGTAAAAATCACATCCAAATAAATTTGGTCGACGCGTTTCGAACCAGCCAGTGTGGTTCATCATCAGGACTTGATGAAAAATCTGATCAAGAGACCCAATTAAATAGATATGAGAAGCTCCAACTAGCCGTTGAAAAATAACGGCTAGTTAGACTAAATCAAAGCCAAAAAAATAAAAAGTCAAGAAATATATATAAAAAGATTAAAGTTTATAATATGAATATTATTTAATATTATTTTTAATTTTAATTTTAATTTTTATTTAATTTACAATAGGAATCATTCAAAATATTCTAGAAGATTAAATAAATAAAGGAATATTTCAATTTTAAAAATAATAATAATAATACTAAATTAAAATATTTATTTTGTTTAATATTATTTAAAAACATAAAGGATTAAAAAATAATAAAAATAATAACAATCATAATAATAAAAATTAAAAATTAAATTAAATAAATAATAATAATTTAATTTTTTTTTAATAATTTTTATTTTAATTTATTTTATTAATATTTATTAATTTATTTACTTATTTATATATTTATTTTATAGATTTAAAAAATAATAAAATAATAATAATAATAATAAATTTAAATTTAAAAAAAAATAAAATAAATAAATAAATTTAAAAAATATATATATATATATATATATTTAAAATAATAATAATAATAATATAAAAATAAATAAAATAAATAAATAAATAATACATAAATTTATTTTATTTTAATTTTAGGAATGAAGAGCAGGAATCCAACACCTGCTAACCATCCACCCATCATCCCTGTTCAGGTTGAGAGGCCTCTTTTCAATTTCCAAGGCTTCTCGCAACTTGCGGTGGTGGAAATGGTCGATCTTCGCAATCACCTTAGCATCTTCAATGCAAATGTGATGATTAGTCTTCTCAACATGCTCTGCTAGGGCTGAGGAGCGTGATCTATTATGCTTAAGGTCAGCTACATGCTCATGAATTCTTTGATTAATAGACCGACCCGTTTCACCAATGTAAGGCGTCCCACAAGAGCATGGAATCAAGTACACACCCTTACCATCCTTAGGGCAAATCGGGTCTTTAACAGATCTAAGGGAACTTCGAATGGTGCGGTGGGGTTTAAACGTAGAGGATACATTAAACTTCTTTAGGATCCTAGCGATTTTATCCGTAGTACCTTGGATAAACGGAAGGTGAACTCCAGATAATCGATCGCAAGGATCTTTCCTAACTCTAGGACCCCTTTCCGCTTTTTGAAAAGCTTTAAGGCAGTGACTCATACTATAACCATTTTTATTAAAAACTTTAAGGAGATGAGCCTTTTCACCTTCAAAATGATTTACATCAGAGATTCTAAAGGCTCTGGTAGCTAAGGTGTTGAGAACCCCGAGCTTCTGAGCAGGGAAATGGTGAGAACTAGCATGTAAATACTGCTCGGTGTGTGTCTTCTTTCTAAAAACTTGATGAGACAAAGAACCATCGTCATTCCTAGAAAGGAGGACATCAAGAAAAGGCAAGCTACCATTATCTTCAAACTCCATGGTGAACTTAATGAAGTCAGATTGATCATTAAGATGCTGGAAGAAAAGGTCCAATTTCTCCTTACCATGGGGCCACACAACACAGGTGTCATCGACAAATATTTTCCAAAGCTTAGGTTGAAAAAGGGAAGAGGAAAGGGCTCTGGATTCAAAGTCTTCCATGAACAGATTAGCTACCACAGGAGAAAGGGGGGAACCCATGGCCACACCACAAGTCTGTTCATAGAATTCACCCTCAAAACTAAAGAAAGTTGAGGTTAGACAAATTTCAACAAGAAGAGCCGTATCAGGATCAGTGACACGAGAAATAACATCAACAGCCTCCCTAATGGGGATGCAAGTGTATAAGGAAACAACATCAAAACTAACAAAACTATCATCACTGTCTAATTTCAAGTCTTTCAAATCATTAATAAAAGACCAAGAGTCTTTAACAAAGGAAGAGGTCTGACCGACAAGCGGTTTCAGCTTAGTGGCTAGAAATTTAGCGAGCAGATAAGTTGGACCTCCTATGGTGTTAACAATAGGGCGGAGGGGGACTCCATCCTTATGAATCTTAGGAAGACCATAAATCCTTGGCGTGAGAGGGTTACTCTCAATTAGCTTTTTGCTTAAAGAACCAACAGTGCTACTCGATTTTATAGCCAAAGCAACTGCTTTTGAAACTTTTTTAAGAGGATTTTTGTCAAGCTTCTTATAACTCCCGCTGTTAAGAAGGTGATCTAACATCTTATTATGATAATCATCTTTGTTTAAAATGACTGTAGCACCTCCCTTATCAGCTTTAAGAATCACAATGTTAGGGTTGTCGTTTAAAGATTTGAGAGCCTCAAACTCTAGTTTGCTGATGTTGCTCTTAGGTGGCTTAGCTTTTCTAAGGATCATGGCACAATCCTGTCTGATAATATCTTTGGTAGTATCAGGTAAATCCCTAATCCCATATTCAATATCACAGATAATGTCTAGACTTGGGATTTTTTTAGGCGCAAGAGCAAAATTTAGACCCTTTTCCAACAAACTAAAGACATGAGGATCGAAAGAAAAACCAGAGAGATTAATAACAGTGTTATTCAAAGGGAGAGAATTACTATTACTACTATGGTTATTATAATTATCAATGTTAAGTTTATTATAGTGTTTATTTTTATAATTAATGTTATTAATATTATTAGATTTAATAACATCATTATGATTGTTATTATTCTTTATAATACTATTATTATTATTATTTTTAAAACCATTATTATTAATAATACTATTATCATTATTACCAATCCTAATATTATTATCATTAAATTGTAAAAAATCATCTACGTTATTCATGTTACTAATAAACTTATTATCTTTTTTAATGTCGCTATTGTTTAAGGAATTATCAAGATTAAAAGGTTCGCTATTATTATTTTTAATGTCGCCATTGTTTAAGGAATTATGAAGATTAAAAGGTTCACTATGAGAGATTAAAAGGGAATCATTAAAAACTGAAGTAAATTCGTTACGATCGATTGATTTCAGAAGAGCACTCAAAGCATTCAAATGGGAGGATGAAGTCGAACCTGGAGAATCAATCTGAACACCCATTAGGTTGATCGATGTTGTCAAACCATCATTAACTGCCACCATCTTGGACGCAGGAGAACCCAAAGCCATGGAAGAATTAACGTCCGGATTAGAGAGGGTTGAAGTCGAAACAGACAGCATAGTTCTGGACGAAAAGCACTGAGCACACAAATCATCATCTGCCAATGTAGATCTCGAATTAAAATCGAACGCAGGCTCAGAAGCCGATGTAGAATCCGCATGAGAATCAGAAAACTCTGCTTTATTCAACAAACCCAATTCCTGCACTTCCGTTCTATCCCCCGAGACTGGAAAGGGCCGCACAGCTTGCTCTCGGACAGAAACCGGTGAAGACGAAGAGGTCGAAGAAATCGAATTCTGAAGAACATGCCCATTAAGAACCATATAACTCAAGGCTCGAATCTGATTACAGTTCACCCTGCTGTTAGAATTGCCTCCAATATCAGAAATCGAAGAAGAGCAATTAGATAATTTCAGGAATTTGGAAATGTGCTTCCTATTCCATAATTCTTCCCATCGTTGGGATTTTAAGGCTGAGCGAGCTTCAATAATAGACCAACAATTCGCTGGAATTAAATAGGAAAGTTCTAGATGCAATAAAAACAGCTTCCGAGACACAAAATCCAGGTATTTCCTCACCCTCGAAATTTCAGATCTAATAATACCCACGCTAGCAGAAAGAAAAACACGTTCATTACTAGAATTTCTAAGAGGATGTTTAATTTTCGCAAACGAAGGAATAGAAGAAGAATCTCTACATCTTTTTAAAAAGGTCAGATCAGATTTCATCTTAGATACCCGCAAACGTGCCCTTTCAAATTGATGAACCTTAAGCGCCAAGGCCCTACCGAGCAGGGTTTCAATTTTAGGAATAAACTTAACATTGATAATTATAATAACCATAGTAGTAATAGTAATTCTCTCCCTTTGAATAACACTGTTATTAATCTCTCTGGTTTTTCTTTCGATCCTCATGTCTTTAGTTTGCTAGACTCATGTCTTTAAATTTTGTTTCATGCCTCTAAAAAAATCCCAAGTCTAGACATTATCTGTGATATTGAATATGGGATTAGGGATTTACCTGATACTACCAAAGACATTATCAGGCAGGATTGTGCCATGATCCTTAGAAAAGCTAATCCACCTAAGAGCAACATCAGCAAACTAGAGTTTGAGGCTCTCAAATCTTTAAACAACAACCCTAACATTGTGGTTCTTAAAGCTGATAAGGGAGGTGCTACGGTCATTTTAAACAAAGATGATTATCATAATAAGATGTTAGATCACCTTCTTAATAGCGGGAGTTATAAGAAGCTTGACAAAAATCCTCTAAAAAAAGTTTCAAAAGCAGTTGCTTTGGCTATAAAATCGAGTAGCACTGTTGGTTATTTGAGCAAAAAGCTTATTGAGAGTACCCTCTTACGCCAAGGATTTATGGTCTTCCTAAGATTCATAAGTATGGAGTCCCCCTCCACCCTATTGTTAACACCATAGGAGGTCCAACTTATCCGCTCGCCAAATTTCTAGCCACTAAGATGAAACCGCTTGTAGATCAAACCTCTTCCTTTGTTAAAGACTCTTGGTCTTTTATTAATGATTTGAAAGACTTGAGGTTAGACAGTGATGATAGGTTTGTTAGTTTGATGTTGTTTTGTACACTGTATCCCAGCTTTAGGAGGCCGTTGATGTTATTTTCGTGTCACCTCCATTCTACACTGCTCATCTGGTTGAAATTTGTCTAACCTCGACCTTCTTTAGTTTTGAGGGTGAATTCTATGAACAGACTTGTGGTGTGGCCATGGGTTCCCCCCTTTCTCCTGTGGTAGCTAATCTGTTCATGGAAGACTTTGAATCCAGAGCCCTTTCCTCTTCCCTCTTTCAACCTAAGCTTTGGAAAAGATTTGTCGATGACACCTGTGTTGTGTGGCCCCATGGTAAGGAGAAATTGGACCTTTTCTACCAGCATCTTAATGATCAATCTGACTTCATTAAGTTCACCATGGAGTTTGAAGATAATGGTAGCTTGCCTTTTCTTGATGTCCTCCTTTCTAGGAATGAAGATGGTTCTTTGTCTCATCAAGTTTTTAGAAAGAAGACACACACCGAGCAGTATTTACATGCTAGTTCTTACCATTTCCCTGCTCAGAAGCTCGGGGTTCTCAACACCTTAGCTACCAGAGCCTTTAGAATCTCTGATGTTAACCATTTTGAAGGTGAAAAGGCTCATCTCCTTAAAGTTTTTAATAAAAATGGTTATATTAAAATTCACTGCCTTAAAGCTTTTCAAAAAGCGGAAAGGGGTCCTAGAGTTAAGAAAGATCCTTGCGAATGATTATCTAGAGTTCACCTTCCGTTTATCCAAGGTACTACGGATAAAATCGCTAGGATCCTAAAGAAGTTTAATGTTTCCTCAACATTTAAACCCTACCGCACCATTTGAAGTTCCCTTAGATCTATTAAAGATCCGATTTTCCCTAAGTATGGTAAGGGTGTGTACTTGATTCCATGCTCTTGTGGGACACCTTACATTGGTGAAACGGGCCGGTCTATTAATCAAAGAATTCATGAGCATGTCGCTAACCTTAAGCATAATAGATCACGCTCCTCGGCCCTAGCAAAGCATGTTGAGAAAACTAATCATCACATTTGCATTGAAGATGCTAAGGTGATTGCAAAGATTGACCACTTCCACCACCGCAAGTTGCGAGAAGCCTTGGAAATCGAAAAGAGGCCTCTTAACCTGAACAGGGACGATGGGTGGATGGTTAGCAGGTGTTGGATTCCTGCTCTTCATTCCTAAAATTAAAATAAAATAAAATAAAATAAGATAAAATAAAATAAAATTATATATTATTTATTTTATTTATTTATTTATTTTTATATAATTATTACTATTATTATTATTATTATTATTATTATTTATTTATTTTTAATAATATTTATTTATTTATTTATTTATTATTTTTATTATTTTTTAAATCTATAAAATAAAATCAATTTAAATAAAAATAAATAAAAATAATTAAATAATTAAATAAAATAAATATATAAATAAGTAAATAAATTAATAAATATTAATAAAATAAATTAAAATAAAAATTATTAAAAATTAAATTATTATTATTTATTTAATTTTTTTATTTTTTATTTTTTATTATTATTATTGTTATTATTTTTATTATTTTTTATTATAGTAGCATTTAATCCTTTATGTTTTTAAATAATATTAAACAAAATAAATATTTTAATTTATTATTATTATTATTATTATTATTATTATTATTTTCCTTTTTTTTTTAATTGAAATAATCCTTTATTTATTTAATCTTCTAGAATATTTTGAATAATTCCTATTGTATATTAATTAAAAATAAAATTAAAAATTAAAAATAATAATAAATAATATTCATATTATAAACTTTAATCTTTTTATATATATTTTTTGACTTTTTATTTCTTTGACTTTGATTTAGTCTAACTAGCCGTTATTTTTCAACGGCTAGTTGGAGCTTCTCATATCTATTTAATTGGGTCTCCTGATCAGATTTTTCATCAAGTCCTGATGATGAACCACACTGGCTGGTTCGAAACGCGTCGACCAAATTTATTTGGATGTGATTTTTACCGAAAGATTTTTTCTCAATATTAATTTTGGTAAGATTAATACGTTGGACGACAGCTTCATAAATAGTGTGCCTCGCAGGAAGGGAATGGAAATGACACACTGAATTTTCTCGGTGGTTATTGAGGATTTTTTTATTAATTAATAATTAAATAAAAATTATTATTTAAAAGGAATAGTTGTAATCTGGAATTATAATGCCACGGAAGAAGTCAACAATTTAATCAGTAGACGTCTGGTAAAGATTCATTATATTGGTTAATACTTTTTATAATTTTTTTCAGGTTTTAAATTTAATTTTTAATCTTTAATATTTAATTGATATTTTTTTATATTTCCAGGTTTTTCTTGTTCTATCCATCTAATGCATTGGCATTATCTACCACCATTATGTTGGTCAAACAAATTTATTAGGGTGTTGCATCTTACATTTTGTTAAGATATGTAATAGTCAAATTAAATTTATGGTTAATAAAACAATTGAAATTAAAATACTTTTTATTAATTAAATAAATTTAATAAAGATATTTTATATTTAAAATTAATTTTATTTAAATATAAATTTTCTTAATAAAGAAGATTTAAATTTTAATATAATTTATCGGAAAATCACATCAAAGTTAATAAACTCGACGCTGTTCGAGCTACCGATTACATTTAAATTTGTTATTAGATAATAGTTTTGGAATTATAAGAAAATAATGCAAAGCATAAAAGTCAATCAAACACAATTATTTAAAATCAATCAAACACACAATTGTTTAAATATATTGATAGATAAACAATGATGAGATTTTTTTTACCTTAATTAAAACTAATTACCAAAATACAACAATTTAACTACCGCAGTAAACCTCTTTATTACTAACTTATATATAAGATAATCTCTCATTACGAATAAGGTCAACCAAGGGAAAACATTCGGGAGATTGATAATGGTAATTCTATGACACGTGTTTTGTTACAGATGGTTTAGTCATGATTCCAACACCAATATTTACGATAATCATTACTAATATTAATATATAATTTATAATATGCTGTCAAAGCATGGATGCAAATTTCCCAAGACATGGGGTAGCACCACAATTCGGTTCTATTAATTCACATGAAGCTTTTTAAAATCTAAACAATGATCTAACTATAGATGAGTATAAATAAAATTTAAACAATAATATAACTATATGTCACCTTTTATGGAAAATATGATGGGATGCGATAAACGCGAAATATATATATATATTTATTTATTTTTATAAATTTAGTAGTATTTTTCTATTTTCTATTTACGAAAAAAGAGAAACAGATTGGAACAAATTAAAATTTAATGGCCTCAATTTATCGGAAAGAAATCAGGGCTTTTGACCATTTTAGTGAGTTAAATGCCATTTAGTATTGGAAAAGTTTCAACCTTCTAATAACTATTATGTCCATTCTACTACTCCTAACAAATTCTAAATGTAAAATGTAAATGTTATCCGCAAAATTCATAGCAATACAAGAGAAATATTTAGTCAATCATCTGACGATTCAACAGGTGTTGGATCTTTGATACAGGAGCCAGGCATATCCACCTGCTTGCATTGACTGTGGTTGACGCCGCTCAATTCTTCCTAGACGAACTGTGATAACCATGAATTTCGTTACTTCTATCCTTTCACATAATAACTATATTTCTATGTGATTTTTTTTTTTTAGTATTTTTATAATATTATTATGTTTTTAAATATGTGATGAAAATGTATGAAATAAAATATGAAAAGAGTAAAGATTATATAGATTTTATATTGGATATTTTTAATTGTGCGGAGATGTGAGGTTTTCTCTTGTTTAGTATGGTAAAGATGTTGTGATATAATGTTTAATATTTTGATTAAATTAAATTACATATAGATACATAAATTAATTAATCAAGTTAAATTAAATTAAATAAAAAATTTAGTGTAACGTAATGTAAATTTTTTGACTAGATCAAAATCAAAATAAAAGTAATCCTATAAAAATAAAATAATAATAAAAATATAAATGATCTATGATATTGAGAATCCATGATATTCATGTGAAATATAGTTTATTTAAAGGGGAAATTAGATCCATCTTAATTTAGGATCTACCAAGTGTGAATGAAAAGAGACTCTACAAAACTTTTAAAAAAAGAAGAAGAGAGATTTGATCCCTCTCGATCCTTATAGATTCAAAATTAAAATAGACCTAGACTAGTTAGTTAGCCAACTAATTATGCTCTTCTACATAAAGCATCATACATCTCACAAGGTTCCTTTAAACATGATATTTTAGTGTTATACTTGATTATCAATTAAATTAAATCTCCACCTTAATTGAGAAAATTTGAAATGCCACCACACGATGTTGAAAGTAGGATGAGATTACGTGGTCACTAAAAAGGTTCGAAGTTGTACATCTAGGATAACTTGTATACGCGTAAGTTGTTTATAAAGTTGATGTTGGCACAATCTAGTTCCATGTTGTCTCTACATAATATTGCCAATAGATCCAAAAGAGAAATGTTAGCATAGAGCAAAGGTAGCCTTGGATCCATCACGAATATGTTAAAATTATGTGAAAGAGGATATGTGATAAAGTTCATTCTAGTGTGATAGTGTGATAGTGTATGTTGATCTTCGATGTATAAATTATTATTATTATTATTATTATTATTTAAGAAATAGTATTATTATAGTAGAATAAGGTAAAGATAAGATGGAGATGTTCTCTGTGTTATTTATAAGATGGAGAAGTGTGTTTATATGGTGTTGTGCCCATAAAATTAATGAGTCATTCAAGCATTTTTATTCAAATTGTATGTACTAAAGGAAATGTGTGGAACTATGTGGTTTAAGATTATCTATTTTTAGGATTTAGCATTTAGATGATTGCGTAACTCGATAGGATCGTCAATAAATTATAGGGATGTCATTAATCTTATTTTTGGAATGTAGATCCAAAAGAGACGTGTTGTCTAAAACGAAACAAAACACAAAAAAGTGAACCCATCAAAGATCAAAATTATAACGAAAAAAATAATAATGAAAAAGTTTGGTGTCAAGCTCTACATTTGGCTTAATTATTTAGATTGTGAACTGAGGAGACCAAGAATCAAAGTATTAGGATTTTCAACTTTCTTCGAACATTTAAGACTTCAGAGACAATATTTAGGGTTTCCATTCCTTTAACATGGAAAAAGTTTTAAATATGTAGTTCATAGTTTATAGGCAAGGGATTGATAGTAATTTGTTAAGTACAAAGAGTAAAGGGAGCTCTACTTGAATGGTTCATGAGCAACAATAATTGCTAAGGTTTTGCAAATGGGGTAGCAAGCTAAGTGGGCTTGATTGTGGGGAAAACTCCACAGTTAAACGCGCTTGAGCTAGAGGAGTTATGGGATAAATGACCTCCCGAGAAGTCCTGGTTACCGGGTGCAAGCCTTGGAAGTGATGATTGACACTATGTGATTCATTTCACCAGTTTCAATCCCACTTCTTCACCCCTATGAGCATCACCCAATGCAATGAGTGTTAAGTGGACTATTCAAAATCATGATAAATTAGTCAGGTACAACTACCTCTCATAGAAATGGTCATAGATGAATGGCTTACTTAACACAGTTGAATCCCAAAAATGATATCTAATATCTGATGCAATGAGTGTTAAGTGGACTATTCAAAATCATGAGAAATTAGTTAGGTACGACTACCTCCCATGGAAATGGTCATAGATGAATGACTTACTTAACACAGTTGAATCCCCAATATGATATCTAATATAATGCACTACGGAAACCCCTCATACTTAAATACAAAGAGTAAAGGGAGCTCTACTTGAATGGCTCATGAGGCACAATACTTGCTAAGGTTTTTCAAATGGGGTAGCAAGCTAAGTGGGCTTGATTGTGGGGAAAACTCCACAATTAAGTGTGCTTGAGCCAGAGGAGTTTTGAGATGGGTGACTTCCCAAGAAGTCCTAGCTATCGAGTACAAGCCCCAAAAGTGATGATTGAGCATCACTGCATGACTGTTAAGTGGACTATTCAAAATCATGAGAAATTAATGCAATGAGTGTTAAGTGGACTATTCAACATCATGAGAAATTAGTCACTTACGACTATCTATCATGAAAATGGTCATAGATGAATGACTTACTTAGTGCAGTGGAATCCCAAAAAATGCATTACCTATAATCTAGAAAATCAACAATAGATACCCTCTAAACAAATAATGTGAAACCACCAAGCCCATTTGTAACCTATTTCTTACTGATTTCTTTAAAAATGATTGAAAAAGACAAAAAAATAAAAATAAAATATAAAAAATGCATTACTTGTAATTTAGAAAGTCAACACAAAATTCTATAAATAAATACCTTCTTAACAAATAATGCGAACAAGCCCATTTGTAATGTATTTCTTAGAGATTTCTTTAAAATCAAATAAATAATCAAACATAGAATATTTAATTCTAAACTTAATATTCAAATGAAAAAAGTTAAATTATAAAACAAGAAAAAATTAATTAGCCCAAGAGTTTGGAAATAAATAATAATATATTTTGTAAACCATTTATTATAATAAATTAAAAACTAAATATTATTGGTTTCAGATAAGTAAATATTTACAAATATATTATTTAACTAGTAAAAATTCATAAAAACACACCACAAAATCATATTTTTTATTTTTTATTCTTAAAAAATAATAAAAAATTTGAAAACCATAAACAATATTCTTGAAAAGGCCCCTTTTTTCATTAAATAAAAATGACAAAAAAAAATATTTACAGAAGATAGAAAACTTGCAGGATAAATGAAAACAAGAAGGGTTATATTATCAAAGGTGAACATGTGCCCAAAAAACCAATAATTAAAGACCTTTTAGGAATAGTTCGAGTATCCTTTTGAATGATTGACTGCAAATTTGAAACCCAAATAGAAATTCTTCTGATTCAATAAAAATCCATGGTTAAAAATCATAGTTTCCATTTTTAATTTCATCCTTATCATTTTTCTAAATTATTCAATTAAAATTAATTGTAATTGTGTTAGTCAGTGAAAATTATAATTTTCTATTTTTTTTTCCTTTCTTCAATATTTTTCAGGACTCTTGAATTTGAACAAATAACTTTATTATTGCTATATGCTCTATTAGATAAAGCTAAAAAATGCACCTATCATGAATTCGTGCCTAGGCTTCCTTCTTAAATTTTTCCATGCCATAAAACAATCAATAATACTTCTTCTTAAATTTCTGTATTTATGAATAAAAAATGGTAACTATTTAACATAAAATTATGTCCATGGAAAAGAGGTTTCAAATTCTAATCCAATTATAAGAATTTTTTCTTAAATTCAATGTAATTGGTCATTCATGGTTGTAGTTCTATTCTATTTATGAGATTTTTTTTAGTGCACCCTGTTAGCACTCTATAATTTAGGAGAATGGCAAGACTAAACTATAAAGCACAACATCAAACCATTTTGGAGTCCAGGACCTAGCCTTCCTAGACTCAGAGAGGGCTCTCTGTGTGTCGATATTAGGCTAGTTACAGTGATGGGGGTTGTTTGTTTGATTGATTGGGTGGTTGGACAACAGGTTTCCAGGGAATATTCCATTGGGCTATGGGGTCAAAAGGCTGGAATGGCACATCAACATTCAAGAGCATCACAGGGCAAGATAACTATGCTAAATGGAGATTAAGAGTTGTATGAATTATGATGTGAAAGAAATAGTGAGGTTCAGTAATGACTAAAGAGAAGTTAAGAATTCTTTAATCAAACTTTAGCAGAAAACATTTAGATTGTAAATGCAGACAGAATTAAGGTTCTCAAACAACAAATCTTAATCTAAAATTTCTGATTTACAATTAGATGAACATAGACACAGCAGGGAAAATAGTGGAAACATTTAAAACAGAGAAGAGGCACTTCACCATTTTGACACGGTTCAAGAATCATGTAACGGTCTTTGATTATTGATGTCTAGCTCAGAAATTACAGTGTTCCAACATATTAGTTCTTACAATGTAGGGGCTAACAATATCCAACCCTTGATAATGAGAATTCAACCATTATTTAACTGAAACTTGAGTCGGTTGCCCTAATATATTTGGGCCAAACTTCATTTATTACAAAACAACTGAAATTAAATAGGCATGGCCACGCAAGGCTTGAGAAAAAGATCTTTGACAACATATCGCCTGCAAAATTAATTTTGAGTAGCTCTTTATGGATCTAAACGCTTTGATGGCTCTGACATATGGTCTTGCTTTTCAAAAGATTGGCGTTGGGTAATTAAGTCTAGTGCAGCACTGGCTACTTTCATTTATTGATGCTGGTGCTGATGTGCTTTGCTACTCCTTTAGTCTCTGTTGTTATACCTCTGCATCAATGCCTGACTCGGCCTTTTTTTACACAAAACATCATAAAAGACCCATTTACCCGGACCTGAAAATGTTTAGATTTCAGTTATGGACCTACATCGCATCCATGGGAAATTGTGCATCACATGTTTTATAGTTTAGGTTATAAGAAATGAAATCAACGATGCGATGCGAAGTATGGAGTCAACGCAGTAGGTTAGGTGGGACTGGACTGCAGCCTGCAGATCACAAAACTTAAGGTTTTTGTTATAAGTAGCGGGGGATAAACTCTAAAGGATGTGAAGTGCGAAGTGCGGGGAGAGCGGAGTGACGTAGAGGAAGGTGGGACCTGACCGCATTGCACATCGCAAATCTTAGCTTCTTGTTTTAAGCAGCGGGGGTTGAAATCTAAAACTTTCAAAGTGTAGGGAGAGGGACCCAGCCACATTGCGATCGCAAGTTGGAAAGCTTCTGTAGTAAGGTAAATTTTATAATGTTTTATATGATATGTGTTATGTATTGCAAACGACTGAGAAGTGGGGAGCGAAGTTGCTATGGTGGGGCCAAATTCCGCATCGTAAATTAAAAGAAATACATTGTGGGAGCCTAAATGGTAAGTTGTAATGTTTGCAAAATTTGATGGATGGCAGGGGGAAAAGCAGTGATGTGTCAGGGGGACTGGCCCACTTTAAACGCAATCGGGGAGATGGGAAAAGCGGAGGAGTAACAATGATATAGCGGTGAAAAATGGTAAAGTAGATAAATGAAGCGGAAAGGCGAAAAAGTTAAGGTTTTAGTGATTTTCAAGGGAAATGGAATGAAAGGAAGTGTGGCGAGTGGCTGGGTCCCACCACCATTGCACATCGCACTTTGGCATCTTTAACTTCTACCCTTTGCGCTTATCTTGTAACACCTGTGATTGCGATTTTAATCTCTGTCGTTGAAAGATGCTCAGATCAACGGTTCTCATGGTTCCCTAGCTATGGTTTGCCGCTTTTGGTTGTGCTTGTTTGTTTCTTAGTTATTCATAGAATACTTGCCCCGTGTTCACGACTTGACCCGAAGTACACGACTTGACCCAATCACGTTCACGACTCTGCCTTTTCTTGTTTTTTCTACCTCAACTGCTTCCTTGCTACCCTCACTTCCTTTGATTATAATTTTACTCCTCTATGCCCCTTTGATTTTGCTAATGGTCCAATGCTGCTCCTTTTTTTAGTTACCAACAACATTTTCACCTTCTACTGAACTGAAACGCATAATAGATTCTTTTGAAGCTCTTAACATCACGATTTTCCCTTTCTTTCTTTGAAAATAAATGATAGCCATGGAATATTATTTTTAGTATGAAAAATATAAGCAATAATCAATCACCTAGTGATACTGTGAAATATAGGAGCCTAACAGTGGTTCCAACTGGGGATGGCAGCTCCTTGAGGAGGTGTCAAGAACACCGTAGACTAGTGGCATGATCCATTGGGTTGATCCCAACCCTGCAACCTGATCTGCTACAACTTCTGTGGTTGAAACCTTCAAGTTGAAGTCAACATTCTCTGCAAACTGAATTCTGGCACATACTTGATCTGAAAACTAGAAAGCAATCTAAAAATAAAATTTGAAAGATGCTCAGAGTGTTGAGCTTATTTGCACACCTACCTACCCTAATCCAACTTGGAGATATATATACACTAAATGAACTCCTTTCTTCAATGCAACCAATCAAGTAAATGGTTGCATTATTGATTCATGTTCACCTTTTTGAGTAGGCTGAAGAAACAAAAGGGCCACCCTCATCTTACTTCCCTTTGAACAACAATGCTCAAAATTTTCCTTAAACTTTGCAACAAAGCATTCCTAGCATAGCATACTCCTTCTTTAGATGATTCTCTGAAACCAACAAAAGGATCTTGGAACAATACCTGGTCCTAAGGGTTTAAATAACAAACTTCATCTAGAGTTGCTCCTTGTTCCACTTTTTCATGCTCAGGATCCTTCTGAAAGAGAATATCTACACATTATTCGTGGTCATCTGACATAGCATCCTCATAATATACCACTGTGTTGTCCTCAAGCAAGCTTGATATGTCTTGACTGAGTTGGCTGAATTCTGTTTGAAGGCATCATTTTGATGAATAGGAGTACTCTCAGGAAATAGGCCTTCTTGAGAAGGTAGAACAACATCAATATCAATTTTTTCTTCTGTTTCTTCATGGGGAAATGCTTCAGTACATAAATCAACAGTAGAACAAATAGAAATAATCTCTTCATTACATAAAAATTTAGAGGCTAGCAGCATGCTTAGAATCTGATTGATTTCTTCTTCAGTTAAAGGAGGAGGGATTCTTTCTGTTCTTTGGCTTGAACAAAAATTGTTTTCTTTCTCTTGTGAAGACTAATCATGAGGCTGAATGTCTTCTTTAGCCTCACACAAAATAGCAGATGAATTATCATTTGTCCCCACAGGGAGATCTTGTGGATCTTCTTTCATTTTCAACTAACTTCTCTTTGTTATCATGAAAATTAACTTGAGAACGAAATTCATGAATTTCTGCTAAGAGATCCTCAGGATGCCAATTTCCTAAATATTCATCAATATTTATAAGGTATTGTATGAGATCCTCAGATTGATCACAACAATTTTCAGCTAATGATAAATATGGAGAATTTTCTTTATAATGTTCATAAAACACCTTGTGGAAATATTTTAAAGAAAACAAACTACCAAGGTTCAGACCTTCATACCATTCCCTTGCTTTCCCTGCTAATGTTACCATGAACATCTTCATGAGGCAATCCTCATGCCATTCGACTTTCAACCTCCATGAGTGTATATGGAATTTAATGAGATGTAACAAAGCATCATCAACCTTCTCATCTTGAAAAATAGGAAGATTTCTATCCCAATTTACTTGAGGCATTTTGTGCGGGAATCCAGGAATGTGCTCTCTGTTCATTGGAGCATACCTACGTTGTATCCTATAATCCATCTTGTCAAGCAGTCAGAGAATGGGGTCACTGTTATTCACAACCAACCTGGATTCTTCTACTAGTGAAGTCTTTAGGTCAACTAAAAACTGTGGAGTCGCCAGGTGGATGATTTCAACTTTCTTGTGTCCAGCTGTTGTCCACCATCAGCAACCAAATACCAATCTTGGAACATACTTGAATCATACAATATTTTGACTGGGATTTCTGAGTTCACATGAAATATTAAGCTTTTTCAATAACTCAGTCCCCAGTATGGTCGCCATTATGTTAGCACTCTATAATTTAGGAGGTTGGCAAGACTAAACTATAAAGCACAACATCAAACCACTTTGGAGTTCAGGACCTAGCCTTCCTAGACTTAGAGAGGGCTCTCTCTATTTTTATGATTTAACTTTATGATTATAAGTGCTGATATTAGGCTAGTTACAGTGATGGGGGTTGTTTGTTTGATTGATTGGGTGGTTGGACAATAGATTTGTAGGGACTATTCCATTGGGCTATGGGGTCAAAAGGCTGGAATGGCACATCAACATTCAAGAGCATCACAGGGTAAGCTAACTGTACTAAATGGATCTTAAGAGGTGAAAGAAATAGTGAGGTTTAGTAATGACTAAAGAGCAGTTAAGAATTCTTTAATCAAACTTCAGTAGAAAACATTTAGACTGTAAATGCAGACAGAATTAAGGTGCTCAGACAAAAAATCTTAATCTAAAATTTCTTAATTACAATTAGATGAATAGAGACACAACAGGGAAAATAATGGAAACATTAAAATAGAGAAGAGGCACTTCACCATTTTGACACAGCTTGAGAATGTTGTAACAGTCTTTGATTATTGATGTTCGGCTCCGAAATTACAGTGTTCCAACAGATTAGTTCTTACGATGCAGGGGCTAACAATATCCAACCCTTGATAATGAAAATTCGAGTAGTGTTTAACTAAAACTTGAGTCGATTGCCCTAATCTATTTGGGCCAAACTTCATTTATTACAAAACAACTAAAATTAAACAGGCATGGCCACGCAAGGCTTAAGAAAAAGATCTCTGAGAACATATCGTCTGTCAAAATTAATTTTGAGCAGCTCTTTATAGATCTAAACACTTTGATGGCTCTGACATATGGTCTTGATTTTCAAAAGATCGACGTTGGGTAATTAAGTCTAGTGTAGTGCTGGCTACTTTCATTTATTGATGCTGGTTCTGATGTGCTTTGCTGCCCCTTCAATATCTGTTGTTATATCTCTACATCAATGCCCAACTCGATCTTTTTTACACAAAACATCGTAAAAGACCCATTTACTCGAACCTAAAAATGTTTAGATTTCAGTTATGAGTTATGGACCCGCATTGCATCCATGAGAAATCCCACATCGCTTGTTTTAGAGTTTAGGTTATAAGAAACGAAATTGGCGATGCGATGTGAAGTACAGAGTCGATGCGGTAGGTCAGGTGGGACTAGATCGCATCCCGCAGATTACAAAACTTAAGGTTTTTGTTATAAGCAGCGGGAATTGAACTCTAAAGGATGCAAAGTTCGAAGTTCAGGAAGGGCAGAGTGACATGGAGGAAGGTGGGACCCGACCACATCACACATCACAGATCTTAGTTTCTTGTTATAAGCGGCGGGGGTTGAAATCTAAAACTTGCAAAGTGCGGGGAGAGGGACCCAGTGACATTGTGATCGTAAGTCGGAAAGCTTATGTAGTAATGTAAAGTTTATAATGTTTTATATGATATGTGTTATGTATTGCAAACCACTGAGAAGTGGGGGGCAGAGCTGCTGCGGTGGGGCCAAACATCACATCACATATTAAAAGAAATACATTGTAGGCGCCTAAACGGTAAGTTGTAATATTTGCGAAATGAAATGGATGGCAGGGGGAAAGGGGTGACATGTCAAGGGGACTGACCCACTTTAAACGCAATCGAGGAGATGGGAAAAGCGGAGGAGAAACAATGATATAACGATGGAAAAAGGTAAAGTAGAGAAATGAAGTGGAAAGGCGGAAAAGGTAAGGTTTTAGTGATTTTCAAGGGAAATGGAATGAAAGGAAGTGTGGCAGGTCACTGGGTCCCACTGCCATCGCACTTCGACATATTTAACTTTTACCCTTTGCGCCTATCTTGCAACACTTGCGATCTGCGATTATGATTTTAATCTCTACCATTGACAGATACTTGGATCAACGGTTCTCATTGTTCCCTAGCTGTGGTTTTCCGCTTTTGGTTGAGCTAGTTTGTTTCTTAGTTGTTCATAGAATACTTGCCCCACATTCACGACTCGACCCGAAGTACATGACTTGACCCAATCACGTTCACGACTCTGCCTTTTCTTGTTTTTTTCTGCCTCAACTGCTTCCTTACAGCCCTTGCTTCCTTTGATTATAATTTTGCTCCTCTTTGCCCCTTTGCTTTTGCTAATGGTCCAATGTTGTTCCTATTTTTACTTACCAACAACAATTTCACCTTCTACTAAACTAAAAGGCATAATAGATTCTTTTGAAGCTCTTGACAATCACGATTTCCCCTTTCTTTCTCTGAAAATAAATGATAGCCATAGAATATTATTTTCAGTATAAAAAATATAAGCAATAATCAGTCACCTGCTGATACTGTGAGATATAGGAGTCTAACACAACCATTCATGATTGAAGTACTAATCCATTTACTATAATTTTTTTCAAATGCAGCGAGTCATGGTTGAACATCATAGCTCTCTACGATTAAAGATTGACATCCATACATCCATGTAGAGGAAGTTTCAACTTCTAATTTATTTATCAACAATTTTTGTTTTAAATTCAATGTAATTAGTCATTCACGATTGAAGATCAGAGCTCTATCTTTCTTTCAGAGCTCTATCTTTCTTTTCTTCGATGTCTGTTTTCTGTATTTGATCAACTAGCTTCGTGATTGAGCATTATTTTTCCTGTCAGGTTCAATAAAATCACAAAAATTGCTTGCACCACACAATTTGTCCCTTTCATGATTTGAAGATTCGGTTTCGTGCCTAGACAAACGTTGGGTGTGTCACAAAAAATCTTAATTTCATGATAAAAGATTCTGAATCTCAGTTGTGAAACCTGTTTTTGATTAAAGATTCATGTCTACCTTGTTGTGAAACCGATTTGTTTTCGAGTTCTGATCGATTCATTAAACTGTATCCAAGAGTGAATATGGCCACCAAAAAAAACAACAGGTTTCCTAATATAAGTTTATAACCACCACCTCCTCTTCAAAGGATTGAAATCTATCCCAAAGACCCAGAAAAAAATGGCCACAAAGACCAATAAAAAGCCCAAAATTTAATGCTCTGATATATAGACAACAGAAATAGTTAAAACAGATTTTTAATTTGATGAATTTAAGTGTTTTGTTTCAATCCATTGGCTACCATGGTTTAAAAAACATGAAAACAGAGTTTTACACTGACTACATGAAACACACAACTTTTTTTTCGATCCTTGAGTAGCACAATGCCCATATTTCATAAAAACGAAGGCTAATGTTTGGATTAAATACCGGCTACCAGAAATCATAGCTGCAATGAAATGAAAATACCCAATTACAGTAAAGGTATAGAGCTTTAAAATTAAAGAGAGTCAGAAAACTGAGATTGATTCGACGGAGCCCCCAAAATCCAGTCTGAGACCCTACTCTCATTCTCAAAGCTAACACTATCTGCATGATTTTTTTCATCTTTGTGATCATCATCTTGTTCCCAAATTCTGAAACAAGAAAAAGCACCCATGCTCTCATCCTGCAACAGGGTAGCACAATCATGGCTGCCCATGGAATCCAGAGAAAACAAAACCTCTGCACTCGGCAAAGGACTCTAAGGCCTCTAGAGCAGATCATCTGTGGCTTCAAATAGGGAGCCTCTCAAACAATCCTCCTTCTCCACCTACTGCTCTGCAACTTCTTCTTCAGTACTTTTAACTATTCCAGAATCATGAATATAATCCAATATATAAGATTGCTTCCTGATAGATGCTATGCTCCAGACTCCAAAACCCGCGCTATCCTCCCAACTACATGGATCCTTCAATAACATCAAATACTCCTTCAAAAGGGAGAAAAACTGATGCCGGGGTACCCCTACCAAACCCACATTTTCAACTCTCATGCATATAACAATGCATCTCAATTTTAAACCCCAAATAATCTCAACTGGAAATTTAAATAAAATATATCTGGAGGCTTTAATATCTCAAATATGAGATTTGAGATATTAAATTAACACTCTCATGGTTTTAAAACCACCTCTCAACCTTGATTCCTTATGTGGAAACTCTTTCTTCTTAATTTCTCTATGGTTATAAACCATAAACACTATTCACGCACGCAATCAAATAAGTATTCAATTTCTGGTTTAAAGCCAAAATAATAATGTTCCACGGCCAACACACTTACCAGCTCCTTTATGTTGGGCCCACCACCATTCGTTGTCAATAAACATTAACATTATTCAAGCCATTATTTTTCCTTCATATGTATTCGGCTCACATTATATAATTCATGCTTTAATCAATTATCAATATGAATGCTCACCACAATCGTCGGTCAGAGTTCTAAACAAATATTTGGTCAAGACATAAATACATATGCCAATACTTACCATTCAACGTCTAATTAAACAATGGTTAGTACCTAACCATTAACACAATAAATTCAACACATTACCAATAAGGTCTTTTATCCTGACCTTCTCTCAATTCGGAAATCGACCCACTCAACATCAAAACTTAATTGGAATATCGTTCGGGCCCACTATATACACGATTACCTTAATTTAACTCCCTCGCAACTTGAAATGCGAACACCCTTGGATCTATTTCCAACATGATCGAACGGTAATCGCGATTTTTTTCCACACAACTTTAACGCTAAAAAAAAACGCGAAATAGGTGGTAATTGGAAACCACCTTATGCCACGTGCCCTCCAACGAACGATATCGCATTTTTTTCACAAAACAACTTACCAACTAAGAGGCAGCGCAATACTGCCAGTTTGATCTTCGAAACCGCTTTCACTATTCAGCTTGCCGGTTCCACACTTCGTCTTCATGGTTCCGCACCATTCTTCCAATGTTTGCGCAAGCTCTGTCTTACTTACTCCACCATCGATTGCTGTTTATTATTCACCACGCAACTTGTCCAACTTGCTCTACATCGGATGACTGAAAGCTTATCATGCTACCATTACTATTAATTTTGAATTTTAATTCAATTCTTCAATTGAATTAAAGTACTCTTCCCCAACTGTGCGTTCAACTCACCACCGGTTTCTGGCTAACTTGCCTCCCTCGAAACTATTACTGCTCCATCGTAGCTTAATGATGTAGACCGATTGCAAGTCTAATCTCAACCAAATATAACAGAAATTATTCGACTCCTTCCGAATCCCTTTGTGCAGAGTTTGATAATTAACTAACCAGAACCCTGAGTCGACTTATTCAATTATTTCAAACTCTTACATTTCCACCTTAAGGTTATGGTTTGACTCAACCCTAAATATTAATCATATAAACAGAGTTCAATGCTGAAATGAAATATATCAATAATCGGGGATGTGCTACACTCAACGAGAATCGAACTCATGTACACAGAACTCAAATAAACGAGTAAGCACTCGCAATTCCATAACCAAGTCTTTCAATGGTAAACAAGATCCCACTTCATTCTACTGTAGAGTTTATTCACACATAGCTCACTGAACCTCACATTCATGACGCAAAATTAAGTCAAGTAAAGCAGGTATATTTCAAAACAACTTTCTTCATATATATCCAAATGAAACCACTTACAAAACTTCTGGTTTGGCCAGATCTTCAATTCGATGGCCTTATACCTCACTACTATGTCTCTCCAGATCTTATGCTCTATTGTTTAATGCCTTTGAGGCTTACATTTATACAAATTGATCATGAATCGATTCATCTCCTTCAATGACTCAACAAAAACTCTTGAATTTCTCAAAGTCCTAAATTAATCCTAAATCCCTAGATAAACTGAAACTAACTCTTTGCATTCCTAACTAATCAGCTTCTCTCATGTTCTCCAATCATTTGGGAACATTTACAATTTCTCTCCACATTTAACTAAAAACCACTCAAATATGAATAATTACATAGGAAATTAAAAACATGAGACCCCCCTTAAGTCTACAAAATACAAAGTATTTTTTCGGAATCTAATGCCCCTGCATCAGACTCCCAAGGTTAAAATGATTCATGATCTCCTGATCATGTGCTTTCAGTCCTTGTCTTCTTGGATCCCACACTTTGTTCTGCAACTGATCATCTGTTGCAAAATTCTTCTTTTGCACTCCTCCAGGCTTCCATATCTTATTTTGTCTTACTCCACTAGCAGCACTTTTACATTCTCTTTTTGTCCTTCCTTTGCCGCTGCTTCTGCTTCTTTGTTTTCTTGATGTTGTCTTCCTCTGAGACACTTTCACCATTAGATTTCTCATAAATTCAATTTCCCTATCTAATATGTCTTCTGACTGCTGGATACTGCTTCCTCTTGATTGCTGAATTCTTACCTTTGCTTCTACTTGTTGAGTTCTCATGCTTGCTGCCAGCCAATCATCCATACCCTCTTGTTTTCTGCAACAGAAAAGCTCTTCCTAATTGTCACTCATGACAATTTCTCCACTCTCTGATTTCAGCAATTTCTTGCACTGGTATTTAAATTACTAGTTACTGTCATCATCTCCTTTCTTCTCCTCCTAGACCAAACATCCTTTAGTCCTTCCATCAACACCTAAAATCATAAAACAAACACCAAATTCATAAAATCCTTGTGTCTCTTCCTCCTTTGGCAACACTTCAAATTGTTGCTCTAACATTTCCTCTGGCAACACTTCAATCTGCTGCTCTGCCATTTCATTCTCTTCTCTAAATGTTTTCAGCAAACAATTCCGCCATCTATTTTCAAGCTTTTCATCAATATGTTGCAAAAATTTTTCAACATATTCTTTCTCTTCTTCCTTGAAAATCTTCAGTAATTGTCTTCCATCTTCTTGATTGATTATGGCAATCAATTCAAGTTCTTCAAGTACCGTGTCCTCCTCTTCTATCAGAATAAATTTATGATTCTCCACTGATGTAGTAGTCCCAAAAGTCTGCCCTCTAGTCTTCTCTTTGTCTGTCAGACAAATCAGTTCCTTCTTGTCATAAAAAATAATAACAAGTTCCTTTACATGAGGCATGATAGCCTCACCTTCCTTCTCCTGTAACAATTCATCTTCATCCAAGACAACTCCAAAAGATGGTTTGTCTTCTGCAATACTTGTCAACACAACCAACTTGTCAATTTTAAAATCACAAGACCCAATGGTCTCAATTGATGATCCAGTCACCAATTCTTCTTTCTACAATTCTAAGCCTCTCCCAAGACTCAGAAAGCCTTCACTGTCTTCATTTCTTCGCATCTTCACATTCTGTAATCCCCAATTTTGAAATTGAGGTTCTTCTTCCTACATTAAATCCTGGTTGTTCAGCATAATCTCCAACAATTCAATTTCCTCCTTCCATGGATTAAAGTCTTCCACATAATTCTCCTCCTCTTTTATTTGGTTG
Source organism: Pinus albicaulis (assembly GCA_034641835.2). Lineage (NCBI taxonomy): Eukaryota > Viridiplantae > Streptophyta > Pinopsida > Pinales > Pinaceae > Pinus > Pinus albicaulis. The sequence goes on from CM076579.1 coordinate 1,268,731,270, forward strand.
TTCAGTGGTGTTAAATTTTCTCCAACACCAACAAAATCTGCATTCACAAAACAATTGTTAAAACAAAACTCATAAGGCCTCAGTGCCTTTTCTTCCTCTGCCAGTATTTCAGTATGCTGTCCTAAAATTCCTTCCTTCTCTATCAGCACATCAGTATGTTGATCCAAACTTTCTAAAGAATTCTCTGAAGAATTCCCAAGACTGTAAACTAGTCTTCTTTTCACACCATCTTCTCCCATGATGTTTTCCTGTTCACTATGGTGAACTCTGCCTTCTACAATCTCCCTTTCATACTCTGAATTCTCCAAAAAATATTCCAGCAATGCAATTTATTTGTGGCATTGCTGAAGTATTTCATCATCATTCACTGTCCTTGCATTCCTACACAAACTTTTAGTTTGTAAACCAGGAGCTCCAACAACCTCAACTGGTGTTTCACATATCAGTTCTTTAAAATGATCCTCTCCTTCTTCATTCACAAGAATTTCTTCCTGTGTTGCAACAGTTTCCATCATAAATGTATCACCGCTTCCTTCAATCAAGAGACATTCTCCAACATTGTGTTTTTATTCAGAGTATTCATCTTCTGAGAGATAATTCTTCATACTTGTGACAGACTCACAAGGTTTCTCATCTTCCCTTGTAAAACCTGTAATCACATCAGAATTGTCAGTCACAAAAATACAAGGTTCTACGTCATCCAGCTGATCTTGACTTATCCAATAACTCAGGAAATCATCAATGATTTTCTCCTCAGCAAGACAAACTTCTTGTTGTCTTAAACCTCCACCATGATCCACAAGATCTGTTGCAGATCTCCATCTTTCATCTTTACTCTGTTCTGCTTCACAAATAGAAACTTCCTTTTTCAACTCAGCTGCTATAAGTTATGCATATTCCCACTGTACATCCATCCTCTGTTCAAGCTTTCTCAGGTTTTCTGCAAACATATAAAAATCATCATATGTAAAGTCATTTGACCTCTTGGTCTCACTTGAAGTTTCAGTCTTCAAGTCCTTCTCCAAATACTCAATCATCCTGAGTAATCTCTCTTTTTGCTGAGCATAAATCATATGCTCTTTCTTCATCTGTAGCCTATGCCACTTTACCTTCTTCTTCATGAGCTAACCAACTCTCTGGCTTTCCTTTATCATCAGTTCCAATTTGTTGAACTGCTCCCTAATCTCAGCTACCTCTTTCCAATATTCTGCATCAGTCAATTTCTTCCTCATGCCAATTGTCCCGACATCTTCTTCCTCTTTTCTATTGTGGCCTCTCTTGGAACCTCTGCAATCTCTGCTATGACTATTAGTATTCATCCTTTTTTCCATGAGTTCTTCACTCACAAGTTGCACTAAGCCTCTGCAACAACAATCTCTCTTGCTGCCACTTACCTCACCAATCCTTTCCTCCGGATCTGGGCTTTTGGCAAGTACTGGTCCCCTATCTGCTGGAACCTTTTGAGCACTCTCTTCTGCTCTCTCTAGGCTTCACTCTGCAACTTTTAGAACTCACTCAACCTCTGTTGAATCTCTTCAAGTCCTTCCACAATTTCCTCTTCACTTTAGAATCCTCTGCTGGACTATTTCATCACTACTCTCAAAGCTGTGATCTGCTTTTGCTGAGATTTCTTCAATTGCCTGCAATCTGAATTCTGCGAAAAATTCTTCAACCCAGAGTTAAACACTGCTCATCAACTCACCTTCAAGATTCTGTATAATCTTGCTTCTTCTTTCACCTTCACTGCATCTTTGTATGCTGCAATCTTTATCAGTTTCCAACAATATGATTTCTTTTCATACATGCAATTAATTCAAAAAACTTGAACTTTCAAACAAAGCTATTCCAACTCTGATACCACATGATGCCAGGGTACCCCTGCCAAATCCACATTTTCAACTCTCATGCATATAACAATGCATCTCAATTTTAAGACCCAAATTATGAGATTTGAGATATTAAATTAACACTCTCATGGTTTTAAAACCACCTCTCAACCCTGATTCCTTATGTGGAAACTCTTTCTTCTTAATTTCTCTATGGTTATAAACCATAAACACCATCCACGCATGCAATCAAATAAGTATTCAATTTCTGGTTTATAGCCAAAATAATAATGTTCCATGACCAACACACTTTCCAACGCCTTTATGTTGGGCCCACCACCATTCGTTGTCAATAAACATTAACATTATTCAAGCCATAATTTTTCCTTCATATGTATTCGACTCACATTATATAATTCATGCTTTAATCAATTATCAATATGAACGCTCACCACAATCGCCGGTCAGAGTTCTAAACAAATCCTTGGTCAAGACATAAATACATATGCCAATACTTACCATTCAACATCTAATTAAACAATGGTTAGTACCTAACCATTAACATGATAAATTCGACACATTACCAATAAAGGTCTTTTATCCTGACCTTCTCGCAATTCGGAAATCGACCCACTCAACATCAAAACTTAATTGGAATATCGTTTGGGCCCACTATATACACGATTACCTTACTTTAACTCCCTTGCAACTTGAAATGCGAACACCCTTGGATCTAATGCCAACACGATGGAACGGTAATCACAATTTTTTCCCACATAACTTTAACGCTAAAAAAAAAAACGTGAAATAGGTGGTAATTGGAAACCACCTTATGCCATGTGCCCTCCAATGAACGATATTGCGTTTTTTTTCACAAAATAACTTACCACCTAAGAGGTAGCGCGATACTGTTGATTTGATCTTCGAAACTGCTTTCACTATTTAGCTTGTCGGTTCCACACTTCGTCTTCATGGTTCCGCACCATTCTTCCAATGTTTGCGCAATCTTTGTCTTAATTACTCCACCATCGATCACTGTTTATTATTCACCACGCAGCTTGTCCAACTTGCTCTCCATCGAATGACTGAAAGCTTATCGTGCTACCATTACTATTAATTTTGAATTTTAATTCAATTCTTCAATTGAATTAAAGTAATCTTCCCCAACTGTGCCTTTAACTCACCACCAGTTTCTGGCTAACTTTCCTCCCTCGAAACTATTACTTCTCCATCATAGCTTAATGATGTAGACCGATTGCAAGTATAATCTCAATCAAATAGACAAGGAATTATTCGACTCCTTTCGAATCCTTTTGCGCAGAGTTTGATAATTAACTAACCAGAACCCTAAGTCAACTTATTCAATTATTTCAGACTCTTACATTTCCACCTTAAGGTTATGGTTTGACTCAACCCTGAATATTAATCACATAAACAGAGTTCAATGCTGAAATGAAATATATCAATAACCAGGTATGTGCTACACTCAACGAGAATCGAACTCATGTACACAAAACTCAAATAAACGAGTAAGCACTCGCAATTCCATAACCAAGTCTTTCAATGGTAAACAGGATCCCACTTCATTCTACTGCAGAGTTTATTCACACATAGCTCACTGAACCTCACATTCATCATGCAGAATTAAGTCAAGTAAAGCATGTATATTTCAAAACAACTTTCTTCATATATATCCAAATGAAACCACTTACAAAACTTCTGGTTTGGCCAGATCTTCAATTCGATGGCCTTCTACCTCACCACTTTGTCTCCCAGATCTTCTGCTCTAGTGTTTAATGCCTTTGAGGCTTACATTTATACAAATTGATCATGAATCGATTCAACTCCTTCAATGACTCAACAAAAACTCTTGAATTTCTCAAAGTCCTAAATTAATCCTAAATCATTAGATAAACTGACACTGACTCTTTGCATTCCTAACTAATCAACTTCTCTCATGTTTTCCAATCATTTGCGAACATTTACAATTTCTCTCCACATTTAACTAAAAACCACTCAAATATGAATAATTACATAGGAAATTAAAAACATGAGACCCCCCTTAAGTCTACAAAATACAAAGTATTTTTTCGGAACCTAATGCCGCTGCATCAAAAACTCTAACAGATTCTCATTACCTACACCGGGGGTTTTAGGTTTGTCAAAGCCCATCCCTATCTCAATTTCCACTAAACGTACCTGTTTTTTTCTGTCGGAATCCTCAGACGGATTCATCTCCTTCTCTTCTCTGATCCACTTCTTGTCGGTGCCTCCTATATTCATGTTCTTGGTTCTCTGCGGGCTATTGTTTTGAATCGGGAAAATAAGAAAGTCTCCACCTAAAAATCATGGGGAAACCCCAAACCCCATGACCGATTGCATCTTTATGTTAGATTGAACAAATGGATGAACGGACTGCAAGAAATTAAAGACAGGCAAGTTTTATAGAGCGGTTCCAGCTTGGATCCTAAAATTACAAGGTGATCAATATGTGTGAAATTGGGTCTAACGCAGAGAAAGTGTGAAGGAAATGACAGTGGATGTGGGGCACCATGTAGTACAGGTATAGAAGAAATAGAGGCGTGAAACTAAAGGAAACATGGTGGGGGTGGGGGTTTTGCATTTATAATTTAGACTTCTTTACAGGAACAGAAACTGATCCCACCGGCATTATAGCAGCATATCCGCTTAGTTATGGTAGAAATTAGAAAAATAGAAGACGGTTCAGACGCTGAAACCCAAGCCAATAAGCCTGGATTACCCGCACTTTGCTCGCATGCCACGCTCACTTATTGAAACAAGCGCAAAGAGCATCGATTGCAGAAGATTACTAGCGTTCCCTTCTGGTTTATGAAGAAATGACTGAACATTGTGCACAATTTGCATTGGATTTCATTGCAGGATGAAGTATTTCTTGCTTTTATGCATTCCGTCTTCAAAATTCATTCATCCTCAACGGATTTTTACACCGACTGCCCTTTTTTTTTTATTTTCCAAGATTCTTTAACAAGGATATGCGTTGGAGAGAACAATATTAATTTAAAACCATTGACCCTAATTTTGGTAAGATTTATAGGTTGGACGCTACCTTCATAAATAGTGTACCTTGAAGGAAGGGAATGGAAATGACACACTGAATTCTCGGTGGTTATGGACGATTTTTTTATTAATTAATAATTAAATAAAAATCATTATTTGAAATGAATAGGAATTATAGTTGTTATATGGAATTATAATGCGACGGGCGAAGGTAACAATTTAATCAGTGTTGAACCCTTAGTTAAACTGAGAAGGGGGGGGGGGTGAATCAGTTTAACACATTCATGGACTTTTAAAACTTTTTCATTAACACTTGTTTACACCTTCATTTCATGTTCAACTTAACATGTGAGTAATCTTAGAATGTGAGCAGCAAGCATTAATATAATGTAATAGTAGACTTAATATGAGAGCAGCAAGTATTAAGCAGATGATATAAACCAGATCAACACATAAACATCATGCACAGAGACACCAGATATAAGTGGAAACCCATAAAGGGAGAAAACCACATCTTATTATTGTTGTGATGCAAAGGCAAGCTCCAACTCCCTCTCACCACTCATTTTCTGTAGGCACCGACCTACAGGAGGCTCCTACCTCAATTCTGAAAGCTACAACTTGCAAGGAAGCTCCAACTCCCATTAATTTTCTGCAGGCACCAACCTACAGGAGGCTCCAACCTCAATCAGCTACAACTGACATTTTATCAAGCTACAACTTGATGTGGAAGCACCAACTCCCATCTATATTCTACAAGCACCAACCTACAGGAGGCTCCTACCTCAGTCAGATACAACTGACATCTATCAAGCTACAACTTGATAGGGAAGCTCCAACTTCCTTACTCTTTCAAAAGAAATGTTTGTTGATTTACCTCAGATATCAACTTTGTTCTGTACCATCTTCACTGCTGTGTATCAGTCTTCATATTTTCCTTATATCATTTCTGCATCTTCTCAGATTCACTATCAGCTCCTCCTTCTTCTCTACCTCACTTCTTCATTTCTGCATTCTCTAACTTTTCACTGCATCTCGTTCTGCTCCTCCTTCTTTATCTTCTCTGCCTCAATTTTCCAAACTCTGCATTCTCTCTTCTCACTCTCTCTAACCTCTTGCAGCTTTCTTATTTTCTTCAACTCTCTTCAATTCTGCTGCACACTCTCTTCTTCTCTCACTCTGTTTTCGTAACCCCCTCCCCTTGGATATTACCCTGTTTTATACAAAATAGCTTCATGGCTATTTGTATTTTGCAGGGAATTCGAAATGGACAGCCATGTCTCTTTGCCTTCTGCCTTCTCATCTCTTTTATCCACTCATTCAGAAAATATAACTGTAGGTACCAATTTATCATTACAGTGGGATATTTTTTCTCTTCCGGAGACTTGCCAATGCATCACAAACAATAAAATTAATAACAAAATTTACAGTCAAATACAATGAGAATTCCAGCTCAAATCATTCAGTCTTTTGGCTCACTGCGCATTTGTCTTTTCTTTGACTGTGTCTGTCTTTTCTATGACTGTGTTTTGTCTTTTCTGTGACTGTTAAGAAACTATTCTACATACTCTATTTACTACTACTCTGTGCACCTGCGCATGTACACCTATCAAGTTCATTCCTGTGCATATACCTGTTCACCGTGATTGTGTGTCTGTTGTATACATGTAGCTGCATTACAATATATATAACTGCTGACTTTAAATCTGGGCAAATTCCAATGCTTTGATTTACTTTACTGGCAGTTTAAATAACTGAGTGCGGAGGCTTTAATATCGCCATGGTTATAAACCCAATATATGTATGGAAGATATGCATATATAATTTAACCAAACTCTAATCGACATTCAACCTTCATAATAAATTGCATTACATAGGGCCCACTTTATGGAATGGATACTCATATAGGTATAGACTCCACGGCATAAACCTTTATAGTTTCACCTTTCCTTCTTATCATTCATAAAATGAGTGCAACGCATTATACTGTTGTCCACCATCCATTACATATCTTACCCATGTTAATATTCCACCCTTGGTTTAAAATTCAACACAATAACTTACCACGGAAGTCTCTTTTCCCTTCAAATAAAAGTTGAGGATACCATAGAATAGCAGACCATATCATAATGTGGATAAACCAACGCACCTATGCATATATCAACAGGGACTTGTGGGCCCACATCCTCGTTCAACGCATATCATAACTCTACATAATATATGTAACATATAACAAACTAACAATAAACATCTTTCTTTTCTTTAAAATCTTCAAATAACTCTCGGCGATATAATAATAGACCCATTTAACATAGGAAACAACCTTTTGGGCCCACTTGCCGATCTTGCATCATTCTCCGATGCGATGCGATCACTCTGATTGTGATTAATCGCAATCGCAACTTCCAGTTGCATGTTTCGATATACCGCCCTTTTTTCGATGCTCTACTTTAACTCCGATGCGATTGGTCACTATTCATTTAAATGTGCCGATGCGATTAGAACTGGAACTCAAACCTATAAAATCATAATTTATAGACCCATCGGGTTCGGGCTTCAATCGCAATCGCAACTTCCATTGAGATGTTCCGAAGCTCCACTTTAACTCCGATGCGATTGGTCATTGTTCATTGAAATGTGCCGATGCGATTAGGACGGAACTTAAACCTATAAAGTCACAGTTTATACGCCCATCGGGTCCAGAACTCAATCGCAATCGCAATTTGCAGTTGCATGTTCCGATATATTTATGCTCCGATGCTCCGATGTGATTAGGCCGGAATTCAAACACATATTGATCACATTTTATACGCCCATTGGGTCCGGAACTCAATCGGAACTCTTGTCGATATGTTCCGCTGCCAATCCTTTCTCCGATGCGATTGGGTGAGGGTCCCACATGCGAATTAACTTTGGATCTTTGTTTAAAAGGCTCATCGCCAGGACATAAGTTACATATTATATATATATATATATATATACATATATATATATATATATATATATATATATATATATATGTATGTATGTATGTATGTATGTATGTATGTATGTATGTATGTATGTATGTATGTATGTATGTATGTATGTATGTATGTATGTATGTATGTATGTGTATTTTGCCACCTGGGTTAAGATTCTCAGAATTGCGTTTATGTATCCTCCAGCTTGGGTAGTGACTCTCGGAATTTTCTGTAGAGGAGTACCACCTTATGATACTTCGTATATAGTGTGTTGCACACACACACACACACACACACACATATATATATATATGCTTTGCTCTTTGTTTTAAAAAAAAAAGGCACTGTACTTATATAAAGTGCTGCATATATATATATATACACTTTTCCGCTTCAGTCTTTAGTGAATCTTCCAGCGGGGGTAGTGATTCTCGAAATTTATGTAGGGGGGGTCTCACACTATATATATATAACCTCTCAGGTTCCTTTTTCAATAAAGTCTAGTCTTGATGATGTTTGATAACGGCTCTGCCTCTGCCTCTGCCTTCGTTGTGCCTCTGCTGCTTGACCTTTTCATCTCGACCATTTCATCTCTGCCTCTGCCTTCATTGTGCCTCTGCCTCTACTGCTCAACCGTTTCATCTCTTCCTTTGTATTCGCTGCCTCTGCCTCTGCCTCTGCTACTTGTCTTATGCTCTCTCTGCTACCTATGCTTCTTGTCTGTTTCTTTGCTGCCTCTGCTACTTCTTTGCTTTCTTGCTATTTCAAGTGTTCCTCCTTTGCCATCTCCTTTGCCATCAATGACAACATTTCCAACAATCAGTAGATGTCTGGTAAAGATTCATTATATTGGTTAATATTGTTTATAATTTTTTTCAGGTTTCAAATTTAATTTCTAATCTTTATTTAATATTCATTTACAGTTTCAAGTTTTTCTTATTCTATTCATCTAATGCATTGGCATTATCTACCACCATTGTGTTGGGCAACAAATTTATGAGGGTGTTGCATCTTACATTTTGTTAAAATATGTAATAGTCAAAATCAATGTATATATTATTATTAAAAATGCTAAAATTAAAATAATTTTTTATTACAGATAAAATTTTATGGATTATAAAAGTCTTAGATTTAATAAATTTTTTATTAATTTAATAAATTTAATAAAAAATATTTTATATTTTGAGTTAATTTTATTTAAATTTTAAAATTTATAATAAAACATTTAAATTTTAACATAATTAGTTTAGAATATCACATCTTAACTCGATCCGGTTCAAACTACTCACTACATTTAAATTTGTTATTAAACAAGGAGGGTTGCGCGGCAGCAAGTCCCTGCTGCAAGCCAGAGAAATGGTCAACAGCCTGGCAGGGTTCTCTGAGCCATAGTTACTTCTGAAAAAAAATAAAGTCTAACTTAATAACCATTTTAAAAAATATTCAAATAATTATAAAAATGCTTCTTAGTCTCTACTCAAGTTAGAATGAAAGTTGCATAACCATGTGCATGGCCTCATGTTTGCCATATATAAACATAATAGAAATTTTACCTAATATTGTGTTTCTGTCTGTGAACGCTCTGCTATGCGTCCTATGTGAATAAAGAAAAACAATTACAAGTTACATTAGTGTTGTTTTAAATCAGGAAACCTAACCAGTGAAGTTATAAAAACAAAAGGCAAATGACATTCTATTGTGCCCTAATGAAACAAGACAATGAACGTTGGAACTAATTTTAAAACATAAATAAATGATAATGTTTAGAGTACACTGTTGGAACCATAAACCTTTCACGTTCTTTCCGCGTGTTATCAAATATACGTTAATAATATATGATTATATTTGGAATGAGATAATGGCGACGAATCTACAGTTGTACAATTTTTCTATTCTCTAATGTGTGTGCGTATCTATACACATAATTGTACAACAATTTCTCAATCTAATGTTGCTTATATTAACTTTTCGCTGGGATGGATTATTATTTATGCACCATGCTTGCCCATAGCAAAAGACCATGCGAAATTTAAGAACGTTTTATTCTCTAATGTGTGTGCGTATCTATACACATAATTGTACAACAATTTCTCAATCTAATGTTGCTTATATTAAGTTTTTGCTTGGATGGATTATTATTTATGCACCACCCTTGCACATAGCAAAAGACCATGCGAAATTTACTCTTAAATTTCGAACGTTTTAATGCTGCCAACTGGTTTTGCTGGACATTCCCTGTCATTTGAAAAAGACAAAGGCAAGGATATAGGTTTTATGGCTTGGAATTTAGTGAGGGATGGAAACTGAAAAGTGAACTTTTAATAGATATGTATGCCGCTGTCAATGTAGAAAAATGTGTGGAAGAGAATGATCGGTGGTTTAAAGGGCCGTAGCTGTCTAGCACTATGCTATGCAGCTTGGCACCTGCGATATCTCCTAGTCGGCCTAGGTATCTCTGTATCACATGGGGGAGGAGTCATATCCGTCGATTGTTTTAAGTTAAATCCCAAACCCGAGTACCAGCATTAAAGTTTGAGCTGGCTGCCTCTCTTTAAAGCCTTCCAAGACTTGCGACTCCATTTATGGATGACTGTTAACCAGAAAATGTTACATCTCGTTCGTTGAATCTTGAATAATTGTGTTCAGAATTCTTCCATGTGATGTTATGGCTTTTCAGTGTCAACTGTGCTCCTTTATTTCCCGAGAATTGCATTTATTATGATTGTCTGGAGTGATATTTTGTGAGTTGCGCGAGTTTAGGGCTGGTGCAGAAAGAAGGAAAGAGAAGATGTAGGTAGATGAGGCAACGGGAAATGATGGACAACGTCGCAATTTTTTTCTTATTTCTGCTGGAGCGAACCACACGGTTGCTCTTCTCTGTATGTTTTATCCAACTGCCAGCTTTTTAGGATATTACTTTTTTTGGTACTTGAATACTAAGGAGAGTGTTGCAGCAAACACTTTTTTTCCTTTTATTCTCTTGGCTGGTGTGTCGTTCTCAACAACATATTTTCCAGCTTTAGTTTGTTCTTTAATCTTCCTGAGAGAATAATTCCACACACAAAAATCGCTGCTCAACAGCGCATTTTCCGGCTCCGGACAAAACAATGCCAGCATTCTGACAGTTTTACTTTATCTTGATCGCGGCTTACTATACTGGAGTTTTTGCAATTATGTTCCTTTTTTCACTATTTCTCGACAGATTTCCATGCATTGAAGCTTGTAGGTAGTTATTTTGAGAAATAATTTTATATACAGTAAATATTATATTCCATTTTGAAAAATTATCTGAACTTGAACTTCAAAGATTGTGTTCATCTTGTTTATTTTGAAAATGATCGGTAATTAAGCTTCAAAGACTATGTTCTGCATGTCCATTTCGAGCATTTTATCTAAATTTAAGATTTCTTAAAAGTTGAGAGGTTAAAATGATAACTTGTAAATAAATTCCAAAGGATGTTGCAGTTTATCAGAACTTGAACCTCAAAGAGTGTTTTCCACTTGTCTAGTTTGAAAATGATCGGTGATTGAGCTTCAAAGACTGTGTTTTGCTTGTCCACTTCAAGCATTTTATCTAAATTTAAGATTTCTTAAATGTTGGGAGGTTAAAATGAAGATCTGTAAATGAAGAGGTTAAAGGAAGGTGTGGTTTGCTTTAATTGGTTGTGTATTTTGGGAAAATTGTTATTGCCTTTATAGTGAGAGTCGATTTACTGCGATTTTTTTGGGCTTCAAGGGTTAGCTAGTATCTCTGTTCCATCATCTTCTGGATTTCTGAAACCCGTGTCTGTCAGAGACCAGGAAGTTTCAATTGCAATATCCAAAAATATCGAAAATCCTTTACATTAAGCTTGTTTTGTTTGAATTAAGCAATAGAGTTATAATTATTTTTATTTACTATGCTAATGTATACATGATAAATTAAAATAGATTTTAACCAATGGATTTTTACTTGGTTTAGCGTGCATGATTTATGAACAATCATTGCAGAGCCATATTGTTGGCCAGTTGTCATTGTGGGCCCACGAAGGATGCTCGGGCAATGACCAAGCAAGAGGGCAGGTGTTATCGCTTGATGAAAGGAAGGCTTGCTACCCATACATATGTCATCAGGTGCTTACCATGTGGCATCAAAGATTCATTCCTTGTGGTCGTTAAGACATTGCAAAAACAGGTGCTTATCATACTCGGAGTGAGAACAATGGTCGTCGAACCCTCGAGCATATCTGTACTATATATTCGAGCATATTTGTACTGTATAATAAATAACTGCAAATTCGAAATTTATTATTTCTGGTTACTTCGGACTTGTATTGGCCTTATTTTTCAGGACCTTCAACTCATTTTTGGTCAGTTATTTTCTTTGTGGAATTCTTGTACGAAAGTTGTTTCGTTTCTTCGCAGGTGAAAGTATGTTCATATGCAAGAGAAAACCAGGCTGCCCAGATGCAAGAGAAAACCAAGCAACCAACAACCATAGCTTAGCAGAGAGAGTAAGTTATTCTATTATATCATTTGTATTCCTTTTCCTTCATCAAACTACGTTAAATATGAAACATTTAGGAAATGAAAGAATTGCATTCTTATTTAAATAAACTCTTGCCATCTTTAACAGAACACCACCTTGACCAGAGACTAATCATATATATTACGATATATACGAACTGCATAGAGGCTTTTGAGATAAGTATTATTACCATTGAATTTTCTCTGAAATACGCCAAGCGTGCACTATATAAAATTAGACAGTGGTTCGTTGAATCCCTAATGTTAACCATTCTGTTAAACGACATACCTTTCATCCCTGCACAACATACCAGTTCATTAAATTATATAAACATGGCAGTAACAACAAGAAATAGTCAGACAATAACACTATTCTTTATGCATGACTGCACAGGACTCATTAAGATCAATTACAGTTGAATATATATTTATTCACAATTGCAACTTTTGTTCTGTTAAAAATTTCGAATATATTTCTCAGCGCTGAATGTATCAACATTCTTTTAAGTGCTATTGGCATTGGAAAGGATTGAACAAGACGAGGAGTTAACATATGAGGTACGTTGAAATCATATTCATATTTCAATTCTATGTACATAGAATTCAGTACATATGTAATATTGTAATTGATTGTAGAATTTCATTTTAATTCTATATGCACAAGTACTAAAATAAAAATTCTTACTTTGGTAGTAACTGTTGATGCTAGAGGCAAATTTGCTATTCAGTGGTATAAATATGCACGATTAACACAGTGAACAGAGAAACTCGTTTTTTCGAGAAAATGAATGGCATAAGACGTGCAACCTTAAGTGGAGACCTTACAAGATACTTAGCAGTTAAAGGGAATAAAATGTGTGCTAGAGAGATAGGCTTACCTCTTTACAGAGCATGAATTCTAGACCTCCCGCGTAGGTTGCCCAATACTCAGGTTGCCCAATACTCGGCCATCAAAACTGCGTAGGTTGCCCAATACTCGGCCTTCAAAACTACCACGGCTTCAGAAACAAGCAGCGTAGTCCAGAAACAACTATGCGATTATAGATAAGTTTTAAGAGCAAATGTAATACTGAATGGATACGTTTTAAGAAAAAATGTAATACTAAAAGCGATGACAAGTGGAGTCTGCCGCGAGCCATGTGTATGAGCCATATGAAAACAATGTAGAATGCGTGTGAGCCATCTGAGCGATATAAAAACAATGAAAACTTAAGATATATATAAGATATCTAAGCATAAAATGTTTATGCTTTAATGTCAGCATTAGTTAAATCCGAAATTTCTATACAATTGCAATTTAAGCTAAGCTTTTCATAGAGCTTGCCTCGATTTAAGGCCAAATAAGACCTCTAAAATGGTCATTGGTTAAAAAGACGATTAAAATAAACTTATTGAATGACGTGAAAAAAGAAATTTCATAACATAGATATAAATGACTTGTTCACCTTTAATTTCAACTCAAAATAATGCTAAAGACTATCTTTTGATTACTATAATCCCTGCCCTAGCTGCAAGCAGCAGGGACTAATAATAGTTTTGAAATTATAAGAAAATAATACAAAGCATAAAAGTCAATCAAACACAATTATTTAAGATCAATCAAACACGTAATTGTTTAAATATATTGATAGATAAACAATGATGGGAAATTTTTTACCTTAATTAAAACTAATTCCCAAAATACAACAATTTAACTACCTAATTCCCAAAATACAACAATTTAACTACCGCAGTAAACCTCTATATTACTGACTTATATACCAAATAATCTCTCATTACGAATAAGATCAACCAAGGGAAAACATTTGAGACATTGATAATGGTAACATTGCGTCGTGTGCATTGATGACTGTTTGTGCATTCCAATTTCTATGACACGTGTCTTGTTACAGAAATTTTAGTCATGATTCCAACACCATATTTACGATAATCATTACTATTATTAATATATAATATATAATATGCTGTCAAAGCATTGATGCAAACTTCCCCAACATGTGGTAGCACCACAATTCGGTTCTATTAATTCACATGAAGCTTTTTAAAATCTAAACAATGATCTAACTATAGATGAGTATAAATAAAATTTAAACAATAATATAACCATATGTCACCTTTTATGGAAAATATGATGGGATGTAATAACCGCGATATATATATATATATATATATATATATATATATATATATATATATATTAATTTTAATTTTAATTTTTATAAATTTAATAGTATTTTTCTGTTTTCTATTTATTAAAAAAGAGAAACAGATTGTAACAAATTAAAATTGGATAGTCTCAATTGATTTGAAAGAAATCAGGTCTTTTGACTATTTTAACGAGTTAAATACCATTTAGTATTGGAAAAGTTTCAGCGTTCTAATAACTGCTATGTTCATTCTACTACTCTTAACAAATTCTAAATGTAAAATGTAAATGTTATCCGCAAAATTCATAGCAATACAAGGGAAATAGCAATACAAGGGAAATATTTAGTCAATCACTAACCATTCAACAGGTGTTGGGTCTTTGATACTAGAGCCAAGCATATCCACCTCATTGACTGTAGTTGATGCTCAATTCTTCCAAAACAAACTGTGATAACCATGAATTTCATTACATCTATCCTTTCACATAATAACTATATTTCTATATGATATTTTTTTTTTTGTAGTATTTTTATAATGTTATTATGTTTTTAAATATGTGATGAGAATGTATGAAATAAAATATTAAAAGACTAAAGATTATATATATTTTATATTGGATATTTTTAATTGTGCGGAGATGTGAGGTTTTCTCTTGTTTAGTATGGTAAAGATGTTGTGATATAATGTTTAATATTTTGATTAAATTAAATTACATATAAATACATAAATTAATTAACCAAGTTAAATTAAATTAAATAAAAAAAATAGTGTAATGTAATGTAAATATTTTGATTACATCAAAATTAAAATAGAAGTAACTCTATAAAAATAAAATAATAATAAAAATATAAATGACCCATGATATTGAGAATCCATGGTATTGATTCATAGTATTCATGTAGAATATAGTTTATTTAAAGGGGGAAATTAGATCCATCTTAATTTAGGATCTACCAAGTGTGAGTGAAAAGAGATTTGATCTCTCTAGACCCTTATAGATTCAAAATTAAGATGGACCTCGACTAGTTAGTTAACCAGCTAATTATACTCTTCTACATAAAGCATCATACATCTCACAAAATTTCTTTAAGCATGATATTTTAGTGTTATACTTGATTATCAATTAAATTAAATCTCCACTTAAACTGAGAAAATTTGAAATGCCACCACACAATATTGAAAGTAGGATGAGATTACGTTGTCACTAAAATGGTTCAAAGTTGTACATCTAGGATAACTTGTATATGCATAAGTTGTTTATGGAGTTGATGTTGGCACAATCTAGTTCCATGTTGTCTCTACATAATATTTCCAATAGATCCAAAAGAGAAATGTTAGCATAGAGAAAAGGTAGCCTCAGATCCATCACGAATATGTTAAAATTAAGTGAGAGAGGATATGTGATAAAGTTCATTCTAGTGTGATAGTGTATGTTGAGTAAAATAAGGTAAAGATAAGATGGAGATGTGTGTCTATATGGTGTTGTGTCCATAAAATTAATGAGTCATTCAAGCATTTTTATTCAAATTGTATGTACTAAAAGAAATGTGTGGAACTATGTGGTTTAAGATTATCTATTTTTAGGATTTAGCATTTAGATGATTGTGTAATTTTATAGGATCGTTAATAAATTATAGGGATGTCACTAATCTTATTTTTTTGAATGTAGATCCGAAAGAGACGTGTTGTCTAAAACGAAACAAAACACAAAAAAGTGAACCCATCAAAATCAAAATTATAACAAAAAAAATAATAATGAAAAAGTTTGGTTTCAAGCTCTACATTTGGCTTAATTGTTTAGATTGTGAACTGAGGAGACCAAGAATCAAAGTATTAGGATTTTCAACCTTCTTTTAACATTTAAGACTTCAGAGACAATATTTAGGGTTTCTATTCCTTTAACATGGAAAAGGTTTTAAATATGTAGTTCATAGTTTATAGGCAAGGGATTGATAGTAATTTGTTAAGTACAAAGAGTAAAGGGAGCTCTACTTGAATGGTTCATGAGCAATAATACTTGCTAAGGTTTTGCAAATGGGGTAGCAAGCTAAGTGGGATTGATTGTGGGGAAAACTCCACAGTTAAGCGTGCTTGAACCAGAGGAGTTATGGGATAAATGACCTCTCGAGAAGTCCTGGTTACTGAGTGCAAGCCTTGGAAGTGATGATTGACGCTATGTGATTCATTTCACCAGTTTCAATCCCACTTCTTCACCCCTATGAGCATCACCAAATGCAATGAGTGTTAAGTGGACTATTCAAAATCATGATAAATTAGTCAGGTACGACTACCTCTCATAGAAATGGTCATAGATGAATGACTTACTTAACACAGTTGAATCCCAAAAATGATATCTAATATATGATGCAATGAGTGTTAAGTGGACTATTCAAAATCATGAGAAATTAGTCAGGTACGACTACCTCTCATGGAAATGGTCATAGATGAATGACTTACTTAACACAGTTGAATCCCACAAATGATATCTAATATAATGCACTGCGGAAACCCATCATACTTAAATACAAAGAGTAAAGGGAGCTCTACTTGAATGGCTCATGAGGCACAATACTTGCTAAGGTTTTTCAAATGGGGTAGCAAGCTAAGTGGGCTTGATTGTTGGGAAAACTCCACAGTTAAGTGCGCTTGAGCCAGAGGAGTTCTGGTATGGGTGACTTCCCGGGAAGTCCTAGCTATTCAGTGCAAGCCCCGGAAGTGATGAGTGAGCATCACTGCAATGAGTGGTAAGTGGACTATTCAAAATCATGAGAAATTAATGCAATGAGTGTTAAGTGGACTATTCAAAATCATGAGAAATTAGTCACTTACGACTATCTATCATGAAAATATTCATAGATGAATGACTTACTTAATGCAGTTGAATCCCAAAAAATGCATTACCTATAATCTAGAAAATCAACAATAGATACCCTCTAAACAAATAATGTGAAACCACCAAGCCCATTTGTAACTTATTTCTTAGTCATTTCTTTAAAAATGATTGAAAAAGACAAAAAATAAAAATAAAATATAAAAATGCATTACTTGTAATTTAGAAAGTCAATAATAAATACCTTCTTAACCAATAATGTGAAACAACCAAGCCCATTTGTAATGTATTTCTTAGAGATTTCTTTAAGATCAAATAAATAATCAAACATAGAATATTTAATTCTAAACTTAGTATTCAGATGAAAAAAATTAAATTATAAAACAAAAATTTTTAATTAGCCCAAGAGTTTGAAAATAAATAATAATGTATTTTGTAAACTATTTGTTATAATAAATTTAAAACTAAATATTATTGATTTCATATAAGTAAATCTCTACAAAAATATTATTTAACTGGTAAAAAATCATAAAAACACACCACAAAATCATAATTTTTTATTCTTTATTCTTAAAAAATAATAAAAAATTTGAAACCCATAAACAATATTATGGGAAAGGCCCTTTTTTCATTAAATAAAAACGACAATTTTTTTTTTAAGAGAAGATAGAAAACTTGCAGGATAAATGAAAACAAGAAGGGTTATATTATCAAAGGTGACCATGTACCAAGAAAATCCAATAATTAAAGACGTTTTAGGAATAGTTCGAGTATCCCTTTGAATGATTCACTGCAAATTTGAAACCTAAAAAGAAATTCTTTTGAATCAATAAAAATCCATGGTTAAAAATCATAGTTTCCATTTTCAATTTCATCCTTATCATTTTCCTAAATTGTCATTTTTCTAAATTATTCAATTAAAAATAATGGTTATTAAATTATAATTTTCTTTTTTTCCCTTTCTTCAATATATTTTAGGACTTTTGAATTTGAACAACTAACTTTATTATTGCTATATGCTCCATTAGATAAGGCCAAAAAATGTACCTATAATGAATTCATGCCTAGGCTTCCTTCCTAAATTTCTGTATTTACAAATAAAAAATGTAATTATTTAACAAAAATTTATGTCCATGGAGAAGAGGTTTCAAACTCTAATCCAATTATAAGAATTTTGTCTTAAATTCGATGTAATTGGTCATTCATAGTTGTAGTTCTATTCCATTTATGAGATTTTTTCGGAGTGCACCTTGTTAACACTCTATAATTTAGGAGAATGACAAGACTAAACTATAAAGCACAACATCAAACCATTTTGGAGTCTAGGACCTAGCCTTCCTAGACTCAGAGAGAGCTCTCTGTGTGTCAATATTAGGCTAGTTACAGTGATGGAGGTTGTTTGTTTGATTGATTGGGTGGTTGGACAGCAGGTTTCCAGGGACTATTCCATTGGGCTATGGGGTCAAAAGGCTAGAATGACACATCAACATTCAAGAGAATCACAAGGCAAGCTAACTATGCTAAATGGATCTTAAGAGCTATATGAATTATGAGGTGAAAGAAATAGTGAGGTTCAGTAATGACTAAAGAGAAGTTAAGAATTCTTTAATCAAACTTCAGTAGAAAACATTTAGACTATAAATGCAGACAAAATTAAGGTTTTCAGACAAAAAATCTTAATCTAAAATTTATGATTTACAATTAGATGAACATAGACACAGCAGGGAAAACAGTGGAAACATTTAAAATAGAGAAGAGGCACTTCACCATTTTGACACGACTCAAGAATCATGTAACGATCTTTGATTATTGATGTCTAGCTCCGAAATTACAGTGTTCCAACAGATTAGTTCTTACAATGTAGGGGCTAACAATATCCAACCCTTGATAATCAAAATTCGACCAGTATTTAACTAAAACTTGAGTCGGTTGCCCTAATCTATTTGGGCCAAACTTCATTTATTACAAAACAACTGAAATTAAACAGGCATGGCCATGCAAGGCTTGAGCAAAAGATCTTTGAAAACATATCACCTGTAAAATTAATTTTGAGCAGCTCTTTATGGGTCTAAAAGCTTTGATGGCTCTGACATATGCTCTTGCTTTTCAAAAGATCGGCGTTGGGTAATTAAGTCTGGTGTAGTGCTGGCTACTTTCATTTATTGATGCTGGTGCTCATGTGCTTTGCTACTCCTTCAGTCTCTGTTGTTATATCTCTGCATCAATACTTGACTCGACCTTTTTTTACACAAAACATTGTAAAAGACCCATTTACGCAGACCTGAAAATGTTTAGATTTCAATTATGGACCCGCATCACATCTGTGGGAAATTGCACATCGCATGTTTTATAGTTTAGGTTATAAGAAATGAAACTGGCGATGCTATGAGAAGTACGAAGTCGATGCAACAGGTCAGGTGGGACTGGACCGCAGCCTACAGATCACAAAACTTAAGGTTTTTGTTATAAACAGCGGGGGATAAACTCTAAAGGATGCGAAGTGCGAAGTGCGGGGAGGGTGGAGTGACGTGGAGGACGGTGGGACCCAATCGCATCGCACGTCGAAGATCTTAGCTTCTTGTTATAAGCGGCGGGGGTTGAAATCTAAAACTTTCAAAGTGCAAGGAGAGCGACCCAGACACATTGCAATCGCAAGTCAGAAAGCTTCTGTAGTAAGGTAAATTTTATAATGTTTTATATGATATGTGTTATGTATTGCAAATGGTTGAGAAGTGGGGGGCGGAGCTGTTGTGGTGGGGCTGAATTCCGCATCGTAAATTAAAAGAAATACATTGTGGGTGCCTAAACGGTAAGTTTTAATGTTTGCGAAATGCGATGGATGGCAGGGGGAAAAGGGGTGACGTGTCAGGAAGACTGACCCACTTTAAACACAATCGGGGAGATGGGAAAAGCGGAGGAGAAACAATGATATAGCAATGAAAAAAGGTAAAGTAGATAAATGAAGCGGAAAGACAGAAAATGTAAGGTTTTAGTGATTTTCAAGGGAAATGGAATGAAAGGAAGTGTGGCGAGTGGCTGGGTCCCACCGCCATTGCACATTGCACTTTGGTATCTTTAACTTTTACCCTTTGCGCTTATCTTGCAACACTTGCGATCTGTGATTGTGATTTTAATCTCTGTCGTTGACAGATGCTCAGATCAACGGTTTTCACGGTTCCCTAGCTATGGTGTGCCACTTTTGGTTGCACTTGTTTGTTTCTTAGTTGTTCATAGAATACTTGCCCCGTGTTCACGACTCGACCCAAAGTACACGACTTGACCCAATCACATTCACAACTCTGCCTTTGCTTGTTTTTTCTACCTCAACTGCTTCCTTGCTACCCTTGCTTCCTTTGATTATAATTTTAGTCCTCTCTGCCCCTTTGCTTTTGCTAATAGTCTAATGCTGCTCATTTTTTTACTTACCAACAATATTTTCACCTTCTACTGAACTGAAAGGCATAATAGATTCTTTTGAAGCTCTTGACATCACGATTTTCCCTTTCTTTCTCTGAAAATAAATGATAGCCATGGAATATTATTTTTAGTATGAAAAATATAAGCAGTAATCAGTCACCTGGTGATATTGTGAAATACAGGGGTCTAACAGTGGCTCCAATTGGGGATGGCTGCTCCTTCAGGAGGTGTCAAGAACACCGTAGACTATTGGCCTGATCCATTGGGCTGATCCCAACCCTGCAACCTGATTTGCTACAACTTCTGTGGCTGAAACCTTCAAGCTGAAGTCAACATTCTCTGCAAATTGAATTCTGGCACATACTTGATTTGAAAACTAGAAAGAAATCTAAAACTAAAATTTGAAAGATGCTCAGAGTGCTGAGCTTATTTGCACACTTACCTACCCTAATCCAACTTGGAGATATATATACACTAAATGAACTCCTTTCTTTAATGAAACCAATCAAGTAAATGGCTGCATGATTGATTCATGTTCACCTTTTTGAGTAGGTTGGAAAAACAAAAGGGCCACCCTCATCTTACTTGCCTTTGAATAACAATGCTCAAACTTTTCCTTAAACTCTACAACAAACCATTCTTGGCATAGCATACTCTTTCTTTAGATGATTCTCTGAAACCAACAAAAGGATCTTGGAACAATACCTTGTCCTGAGGATTTAAATAACAAACTTCATCTAGAGTTGCTCCTTGTTCTACTTTGTCATGCTCAAGATCCTTCTGAAAGATGATATCTACACATTCTTCGTGGTCATCTGACATAGCATCCTCATAATATACCACTATGTTGTCCTTAAGCAAACTTGATATGTCTTGACTGAGTTGGTTGAATTCTGTTTGAAAGCATCATTTTGATGAATAGGAGTACTCTTTGGAAATATGCCTTCTTGAGAAAGTAGAACATCATCAGTATCAATTTGTTCTTTTGTTTCTTCATGGGGAAATGCTTTAATACATAAATCAACAGTGGAACAAATAGAAATAATCTCTTCATTACATAAAAATTTAGAGGTTAGCAGCATGCTTAGAATCTGATTGATTTCTTCTTCAGTTAAAGGAGGAGGGATTCTTTGTGTTCTTTGGCTTGAACAACAATTGTTTTCTTTCTCTTGTGAAGACTGATCATGAGGCTGAATGTCTTCTTTAACCTCACACAAAAGAGCAGATGAATTATCATTTGTCCGCATAGGGAGATCTTGTGGATCTTCTTTCATTTTCCAATTGCTTTCATTTTCAACTAACTTCTCTTGGTTATCATGAAAGTTAACTTGAGAATGAAATTCATGAATTTCTGCTAATAGATCCTCAGGATGCCAATTTCCTAAATATTCATCAATATTTACAAGGTATTGTATGAGATCCTCAGATTGATCACAACAATTTTCAGCTAATGATAAGGATGGAGAATTTTCTTTATAATGCTCATAAAACACCTTGTGGAAATCTTTTAAAGAAAAGAAACTACCAGGGTTCAGACCTTCATACCATTCCCTTGCTTTCCCTGCTAATGTTACCATGAACATCTTCATGAGGCAGTCCTCATGCCATTCTACTTTCAACCTTCATGAGTGTATATGAAATTTAATGAGATGTAACAAAGCATCATCAACCTTCTCATCTTGAAAAATAGGAAGATTTCTATCCCAATTTACCTGACGTATTTTGTGTGGGAATCCATGAATGTGCTCTCTGTTCATTGGAGCATACCTGCATTGTATCCTTGAATCCATCTTATCAAGCAGTCAGAGAATGGGGTCACTGTAAATTCACAATCAATTTGGATTATTCTACCAGTGGAGTCTTTAGGTCCACTGAAAACTGTGGAGTCGCCAGGTGGATGATTTCAACTTTCTTGTGTTCAGCTATTGTCCACCATCAACAACTAGATACCAATCTTGGAACATACTTGAATTATACAATATTTTGACTGGGGTTTCTGAGTTCACATGAAATATTAAGCTTTTTCAATAACTCAGTCCCCAGTATGGTCGCCATTATGTTAGCACTCTACAATTTAGGAGATTGGCAAGAATAAACTATAAAGCACAACATCAAACCACTTTGGAGTTCAAGACCTAGCCTTCCTAGACTTAGAGAGAGCTCTCTCTGTTTTTATGATTTAACTTGATGATTACAAGTGCTGATATTAGGCTAGTTACAGTGATGGGGGTTGTTTGTTTGATTGATTGGGTGGTTTGACAACAGATTTGTAGGGATTATTCCATTGGGCTATGGGGTCAAAAGGCTGGAATGGCACATCAACATTCAAGAGCATCACAGGGAAAGCTAACTGTGCTAAATGGATCTTAAGAGGTGAAAGAAATAGTGAGGTTTAGTAATGACTAAAGAGCAGTTAATAATTCTTTAATCAAACTTCAACGGAAAAAATTTAGACTGTAAATGTAGTCAGAATTAAGGTGCTCAGACAATAAATCTTAATCTAAAATTTCTGAATTACAATTAGATGAATAGAGACACAACAGGGGAAATAGTGGAAACATTTAAAACAAAGAAGAGGCACTTCACCATTTTGACACAACTCAAGAAAGTTATAATGGTCTTTGATTATTGATGTTCGGCTCCGAAATTACAGTGTTCCAACAGATTAGTTCTTACAATGCAGGGGCTAATAATATCCAACCCTGGATAATGAAATTTTGAGTAGTATTTAACTAAAACTTGAGTTGGTTGCCTTTATCTATTTGGGCCAAATTTCATTTATTAAAAAACAACTGAAATTAAACAGGCATGGCCACGCAATGCTTGAGCAAAATATTTCTGAAAACATATCGTCTGTAAAATTAATTTTGAGCAGCTCTTTATGGATCTAAACGCTTTCATGGCTCTGACATATGGTCCTGATTTTCAAAAGATCGACATTGGGTAATTAAGTCTGGTGCAACGCTGACTACTTTCATTTATTGATGCTGGTTCTGATGTGCTTTGTTGCCCCTTCAATATATGTTGTTATATCTCTACATCAATGCCCAACTCGATATTTTTTTACAGAAAACATCGTAGAAGATCCATTTACTCGAACCTGAAAATGTTTAGATTTCAGTTATGGACCCGCATCGCATCCATGGGAAATCGTGCATCACTTGTTTTAGAGATTAGGTTATAACAAATGAAATCGCCGATGCGATGCGAAGTACAGAGTCGAGGCAGCAGGTCAGGTGGGACCGGACCGTAGCCCGCAGATCGCAAAACTTAAGGTTTTTGTTATAAGCAGTTGGAATTAAACTCTAAAGGATGTGAAGTGCGAAGTTCGGGGAGGGCCGAGTGACGTGGAGGAAGGTGGGACCCGACCGCATCACACATCGTAGATCTCAGCTTCTTGTTATAAGCGGTGGGCGCTAAAATCTAAAACTTGCAAAGTGCGGGGAGAGGGACCCAACGACATTGCGATCGCAAGTCGGAAAACTTCTGTAGTAAGGTAAAGTTTATAATGTTTTATATGATATGTGTTATGTATTGCAAACGATTGAGAAGTGGGGGGCACAACTGTTGTGGTGGGGCCAAACACCGCATTGCAAATTAAAAGAAATACATTGCAGACGCCTAAACGGTAAGTTGCAATGTTTGTGAAATGAGATGGATGGCGGGGGGAAATGGGTGACGTGTTAGGGGGACTGGCCCACTTTAAACGCAATCGAAGAAATGGGAAAATCAGAGGAGAAATAATGATATAGCAGTGAAAAAATGTAAAGTAGAGAAATGAAGTAGAAAGGCGGAAAAGGTAAGGTTTTAGTGATTTTCAAGGGAAATGGAATGAAAGGAAGTGTGGCGGGTCGCTGGGTCCCACCGCCATTGCACATCGCACTTTGACATCTTTAACTTTTACCCTTTGCACCTATCTTGCAACACTTGCGATCTCGATTGCGATTTTAATCTTCACCGTTGACAGATGCTTGGATCAACGGTTCTCATTGTTCCCTAGCTATGGTTTGCCGCTTTTGGTTGCGCTAGTTTGTTTCATAGTTATTCATAGAATACTTGCCCCGCGTTCACGACTCGACCCAAAGTACACGACTTGACCCAATCACGTTCACAACTCTGCCTTTGCTTGTTTTTTCTGCCTCAACTGCTTCCCTACTGCCCTTGCTTCCTTTGATTATAATTTTTCTCCTCTTTGCCCCTTTGCTTTTTCTAATGGCCCAACACTGCTCCTTTTTTTACTTACCAACAACAATTTCACCTTCTATTAAACTAAAAGGCATAATAGATTCTTTTGAAGCTCTTGACATTGACGATTTCCCTTTTCTTTCTCTGAAAATAAATGATAGCCATGGAATATTATTTTCAATATGAAAAATATAAGCAATAATCAGTCACCTGGTGATACTGTGAGATACAGGAGTCTAACACAACCATTCATGGTTGAAGTACTAATCCATTTACTATAATTTTTTCCAAATGCAGCGAGTCATGGTTGAACATCATAGCTCTCTTCGATTAAAGATTGACATCCATACATCTATGTAGAGGAAGTTTCAACTTCTAATTTATTTATCAACAATTTTTGTTTGAGGAAGTTTCAACTTCTAATTTATTTATCAACAATTTTTGTTTTAAATTCAATGTAATTAGTCATTCATGATTGAAGATGAGAGCTCTATCTTTCTTTTCTTCGATGTCTGTTTTTAGCATTTGATCAACTAGTTTCGTGATTGAGCATTCTATTTTTAGCATTTGATCAACTAGTTTCGTGATTGAGCATTATTTTTCCTGTCAGGTTCAATAAAATCACAAAAATTTCTTGCACCACACAATTTGTCCCTTTCATGATTTGAAGATTATGTTTCATGCCTGACAAACGTTGGGTGTATCACAAAAATTCTCAATTTCATGATCAAAAGATTTTGAATCTCAGTTGTGAAACCTGTTTTGATTAAAGATTCATGTCTACCCTATCGTGAAACCGATTTGTTTTCGAGTTTTGATCGATTCATTAAACTGTATCCAGGAGCGAATATGGCCACTAAAAAAACAACAGGTTTCCTAATATAATTTTATAACCACCACCTCCTCTTCAAAGCATTGAAAATTATCCCAAAGACTCAGATAAAAAATGGCCACAAAGACCAATAAAAAGCCCAAAATTTAATGCTCTGATATATAGATGACAGAAATAGTTAAAACATATGTTTAATCTGATGAATTTAAGTGTTTTGTTTCAGGCCATTGGCCACGATGGTTTAAAAAACATGAAAACAGAGTTTTACACCGACTACATGAAACACAACTTTTTTTTCGTTCCCTGCGTAGCGCAATGGTCATATATCATAAAAACAAAGACTAATGTTTGGATTAAATACCAGCTATCAGAAATCATAACTGCAATGAAATGAAAATACCCAATTACTCTAAATGTATAGAGCTTTCAAATTCAACAGATTCAGAAAACTGAGATTGATTGGACGGAGCCCCCAAAATCCAGTCCGAGACCCTACACTTATTCTCAAAGCTAACACTATCTGCGTGATTTTTGTCATCTTTGTGATCATCATCTTGTTCCCAAATTCTGAAACAAGAAAAAGCACCCATGCTCTCATCCTGCAACAGGGTAGCACAATCATGGCTGCCCATGGAATCCAGAGAAAACAGAGCCTCTGTACTCGGCAAAGGACTCTGAGGCCTCCAGAGCAGATCATCTGTGGCTTCAAAAAAGGAGCCTCTCAAACAATCCTCCTTCTCCACCCGCGGCTCTGCAACTGTTTCTTCAGTACTTTTAACTACTGCAGAATCATGAAGATAATCCAATATATAAGATTGCTCCCTGATAGCTGCTATGCTTCGGACTCCAAAACCCGCGCTATCCTCCCAACTCCATGGATCCTTCAATAACATCGAATACTCCTTCGAAAGGGAGCAAAACTCTGGCAGATTCTCATTACCTGCACTGGTGTTTTCAGGTTTCTCAAAGCCCATCCCTGTCTCAAATTCCACTAAACGTACCTGTTTCTGTTTTCCGGAATCCTCAGATGGATTCATCACCTGCTCTTCTCTGATCCGCTTCTTGTCGGCACCTCCTGTATTCATGTTCCTGGTTCGCTGCGGGCTATTGTTTTGAATTGGGAAAATAAGCAAGTCTCCACCTAACAAATCATGGGGAAACCCCAAACCCCATGACTGACTGCATCTTTATGTTAGATTGAACAAATGGATGAACGGACTGCAAGAAATTAAAGACGGGCAGCTTTTATAGAGCGATTCGAGCTCGGATCCTAAATTTACAAGGCGATCAATCTGTGTGAAATTGGGTCTAAGGCGGAGAAAGTGTGAAGGAAATGACAGTGGATGTGGGGCACTATGCAGTACGGGTATAGAAGAAACAGAGGCGTGAAACTAAAGGCAACATGGTGGGGGTGGGGGTCTTGCATTTATAATTCTGACTTACATTTTTACAGAAACAGAAACTGATCCCACCGGAATTATAGCAGCATATCCGTTTAGCTATGGTAGAAATTAGCAAAAGCGAAGACGATTCAGAGGTTGAAACCCATGCCAATAAACCTGGATTACCCGCACTTTGCTCGCACGCCACGTTCAGTTATTGAAACGAGCGCAGAGATTAGTAGCGTTCCCTTCCGGTTTATGAAGAAACGACCAAAAATTGTGCACAATTTGCATTGGATTTCATTGTAGGATGAATAATTCCTTGCGTTCATGCATTCCGTCTTGAAGATTCATCCATCCTCCCTGGAGTTTTACACCGAACATGAATTTTACACGTTCAAAGTAGGTAGCGGCCAGTGATGATTCTTCCCCCCTTTTTTTGCCTTTCAAGATTCTTTAACAAGGATATGCGTTAGAGAAAACAATATTAATTTAAAACCACTAAACCTAATTTTGGTAATAAATAGTGTACCTTGAAGGAAGGGAATGGAAGTGACACACTGATTTCTCGGTGGTTGTCGACGATTTTTTTATTAATTAATAATTAAATAAAAATTATTGCGCCGAGAGTTGCGCCGAGAGGCGCATCTACAGCCCAGTATGACCCCGATGTCAGGTTTGTCACGTCCTTAATGTCGGCTCAAATTTTAAATTAAAATAATAAAAATAAAAAATAAATGTCGGCTTAACAAATAAGTTTTAATAATTATATAAATAGCATATGGAGGAGATACTAAACGCACTAGTGGATATACTAAACGCAAGGCCTGCCTCCTGAATTCGTATCATCGATCGTCTTCGCCGATGCTGTTTGCTCGCTTTCTCGAGTTATCGAGTCTTGCGCGGTAGGTTCCCCTCTTGGCTTTCTTCATCTCTCAATTTGTTGATTCAGGCGGGGATAGAAAATCGTGAGATATCTCATCGAATCATAGGTATTAATTTTTCACTATTCTATTTTATAGCGTGGGACTTCTTATTACCCTTGGGTTTCTTAGATTTGATCTGAACACCAATTTGGGTTTGCCATTATTTTGATATTTATTAATTTATAAGAATATTTAAAATACTTTAGGGCCTAGACAGATAAATAAAACATATGATCTACCTTCCGAATCTATCATTATTATTGTTATTAATTCATGAGAATATAAAAATCATATACTAATTTCTGTGTTTAGATAAATCTTTATAATATTTTTTTAAGCAAAATGGTACTAAAAGTCAGGAAATTTTAAATGAATGGGATATTAAATTATTTATAATGGTTTGTGTGTGAGTATATCTCCCTTGCTTGTTTTGTGTGAGTTTTCCTGTCATGGAAAAGAGGACCAAGACAGCGGAAAAGTTAAGATGGCAATTTACATAATAACCAGTGGCCATTTATGAAAATGATTGGGAGAAAAAAAAATTATGATGAATATCATTTCAGTAAAAGCTCAGTTCTTCCCGTTAAAAAAAATCAAAGGGTGCTAAATGAGTTTAGAAAGGAAGTCCAACTTCTAAACATTTAAAATTTAAGGGTGTTAAATGAGTTTAGAAAGGAAGTCCAATTTATAAACATTTCTTCATTTTATTTGTTAAAATAACAAAATGCTATTTCAAAAAGAAGAATGAAAAGAATTTACATATTTGAAAGATTGGCTAGATTTTTGATATGATTTATAGATTATATTTATGAAATTACTTTTTACAGAAATATATATATATATACATATATATATATATATATATATATATATATATATAATTTACTTGTAAATATTAAGATATTTATGATATAATGGTTATTAGAGTATTAGCAAAATGTAACATATTTTTTTACTATTATCATATAAAGGTTACTTAAAAATATATAATATTTATACAAAATTATAATATTAATTTATCAAACATATTAATAATTAAAAATGATAATTCAATTTTATTAAAATTCTTTTTCATCAAAATATATACAGCATTATTTCACATTAATAATGTAAAATTGGTAAAAAAAGGGTTTTAAGATTTATAATTAAAAAAAATAAAAAAATTATGAATTAATTTAATATTTTATTATTCTTATACACTAGAGTAAAAGAAGAATTAATTATTTAGTATAAATTATTATATAATTTGTATTATTTTTAATTGATGATGAAAAAATGATTAAAATTTTTATTAAATTATGATGATAATGATGATTATGATGGTTAACGTCCACTGAGACCAATTTTTGAAGCTTATGTAAATTTTGAAGTTTTTCCAACCTAGGACGTAAGGTTTTTTTAACTGGCATACATCATTCTTCATTTTGATCTCTATTTTAGTAAAAGAAATAGTTAAAAATAAGTAACGAGTTTAAAACAAAAAAAACTCATAATTAAAAAAACGTTATTTAATTTTTTAAAACAAGAAAAACTTATGAATAAAATAACACTAAATATAAATATAAGTTATTTAATTTTTTAAATATTCATAAAAGAAAAATTAATCTTAAAATAAAGTATAAAACAATTACAAACATGTTAATATTCTTCCATAAAAATGAACAATGCTATTGCTTTGGAGGATATACAAGGTTCTTCGTTAAAACATAAATTATGTAAGTTTCATCATAAAACCTTTAGAAATAGGAAAACCCTATTACACCAAAATTCAATATATATGTATATATAATGAACTTTTTACAAATACATAGAACTTTTCAGGAATACGAAAAACTCATTGCACCAGAGTTAACTATATAACCTTTCACAAATAGGACAAGCTCATTACACCAAGATTCACCTAATAGCCAATCTTCTCTTTGATGGAATACCTGCAAGTACTTCTTTATAATTTTTCTTGTACTCGTAGATTTTTCTATCACATTCACCCCATCCTTGTCTGCTTTTTCCATGTTTTCTAAATTTCTTACTACTTCTGTTTCTGCATCACCATAAACTGTTATTCTAATTCCCCTTTTCAAATAAGTTTCCGGCAACATTTTCACATTTGAGCAATTGATCATATTAAATATTGTAAGGAAAGGCATTGCACCTTCTTCTCTTTTTGGTAATTCCACTAAATTGTCTAGTCCAACCAATGAGAATATTTTCAACGAAGGAAATGCTCCTGTCTCTCTTGGGAAAGTCCTTTACTTTCTCGCAAAGAATAATTTCCAAATGCTTCAAATTTTGAAGCTTATGTAAAGTTTGAAGTTCTTCCAACATGGGACACTCATAGAACTTCAAATAAGTAAGGCTTTTTAACTGGCATACATCATTCTTCATTTTGATCTCCATTTTAGTAAAACTGCAGGATTTTAATGAAAGGCTTCTCAACTTCGACATGTTATTAATGTCGAGAGATAAATTTTCCATATCGGAAGGTCTCTCCTTGGGAAATATCAACAGGAGGGTGTCCATTTCAGTCATGCTCCCAATTGTACCCTTTAATTTACCCTCACTAATAGCTTCCCAATTGTTCTGTAGAGCCAGTTTTTTAACTTGTATCAAATCGTTTAAACTCTCCATGGAAGCGACTTCCTTGTTTCTATTCCTCGCAAGTTTTGTCGACTTTCTGCTTCCATCCATAACTTTTTTGCACCTGTTCGTGGAAGGTTTTGTCCAGTACATGCTGCATCCATCCATGTACAAGTATTGCAAAGACAAGAGGGCCGAGATGCTATAAGGAAGATTTTGCAAATCTTTGCATCCACTAAGGTCCAGATACCTGAGGGATCTCAACATATGAATGTCAGAGGGCAGTTCCTTGATGCCAGTGAAGCTAACATCAAGGATCTCGAGGTGTCCAAGACCTGTAAGAGATCTAGGGAGTCTTTTGATCGGCATGCTTTATAACTTTAGGCATGTTAACTGCTTCAAACAACCCACACCCTCTGGCAATGAGCGGGCCAACATTCCACTCAAATCCAGAACCTTGAGAAATGTCATGCTGGGCATCAACTTTTTGGAATTTTTGTTATTTCTGTGTTTTGAGAAATTGACAATGAGCACATTTCTGAAGATGAAGAAAATAGCGGAAGAGAACTCAATTCGTTGCGGCTCAAGAAAATCCTTGTGCTTTCTGCAGACTCTAATTTTGGCGAATCTTTCAAACTGTCACCCATACTACAGTGGAATTTTTCTTCTTTCTTAGCATTTCCAATTGCCAAATCACGCAGGACGTTGAGCATCCCGAAGCAAACCACGCGCCCATCTGCGTCTCTCACCATCGGTTCTATCAAACAACGTTCTGCTAGTTGGTCCACATAAATCCTCCCTATCTCAAATGGGTCTTGCATCCTAAGGCAAACTGGGAACCCTTCTGTGTTTATTATCATCGGCTCAATAAAGGACCGATCTGTTAAAACATGTGCAGGTCCATTTTGAAGCATTTTCATTGCGAGGAGGCCTTCTCCCATCCACAAGGGAATCACCTCCTGGACATCAATGACTTCATTTTCGAAGAAGGCAACAGCTAGGTGTAGAAAGCACAATTGCATATTAGCGTCCTCGTTGCTCACTACGTCGAAACCCAACCTTAGGAAATCATCGAGCCTCTCTGCCTTTTCCAGCCTGTCAAGAGCCCACTTCCACTGCTCTGGCTGAGGACTGCGCGCCATTTCCCTCCCCACTACTTTTATTGCAAGCGGAAACCCTTTACTCAGAAACAGCTTGACCTCATCCTTTTCAATGTTTGAATGCAGATTTTCATTATTATTTGGAAATTGATGACAAAACAACTTCCGGCTTTCATCTTTCGTCAAGCCCTTCATTTTTATTATGCGGTCATCTGGAAATCCTATTTTGGACAATGCAGTGGGATCCCTTGAACTGACAATTAATTTGCAGTTAGGATGGTCAGTTACTAGGTGCAGTTAATTGTAAATTTACAATATTGCAGGTTTAATAAATGTCAGCTTAATATAGGTGTATTTGATATTTCAATGATATGATAGGTGTATTTTTTATTTAATATATTAATTAGTTCATTTTTAAGATCACCAAACATATTTATATTAATAACATTTGTTAGAATTTGTATTTCTAATCTTAAAAATTTCAAAGTATGATGTACATCTAAAAAATATACAGAAAATTTAATAATCTGAAAAATGTGACGTTGATGCCACCGACTGGAACCAGCATAGATCCATCTAACTCCGGATCTATCATGCGCCGAGAGGGATCAAATCTCTCGAGGTGAAAACCTTTCCTCAAGTTTTGCACTCAAAAATAGGTTTGCACCTCGAGAGATTTGATCCCTCTCGGCGCATGATAGATCCGGAGTTAGATGGATCTATGCTGGTTATTTAAAATGAATAGGAATTATAGTTGTTATATGGAATTATAATGCGACGGAAGAAGGCAACAATTTAATCAGTAGATGTCTGGTAAAGATTCATTATATTGGTTAATATTTTTTATAATTCTTTTCAGATTTCAGATTTAATTTCTAATTTTTATTTAATATTTTTTTATATTTTCAGGTTTTTCTGATTCTATCCATCTAATGCATTGGCATTATCTACCACCATCGTGTTGGTCAACAAATTTATTAGGATGTTGCATCTTACATTTTGTTAAGATATATAATAGTCAAAATAAAGGTATATATTGTTATTAAAAAAACTGAAATTAAAATAATTTTTTATTATAGATATGGATTATAAGAATCTTAAATCTAATACAATTTTTTATTATGGATCATAAGAATCTTAAATCTAATACAATTTTTTACTATAAATCATAAAAATCTTAAATCTAACATAATTTTTTATTAATTAAATAAATTTAATAAAAAAATATTTTATATTTTGAATTGATTTTATTTAAATTTAAAAATTTATAATAAAACATTTAAATTTTAACCTAATTTGTCCAAAAATTCACATATTACTAACTCATATACCAAATAATCTCTCATTACGAATAAGATCAACCAAGGGAAAACATTTGAGAGATTGATAATGGTAACATTGCGCCGTGTGCATTGATGATTGTTTGGGCATTCCAATTTCTATGACACGTGTCTTGTTATAGATGGTTTAGTCATGGTTCCAACACCATATTTACGATAATTATTACTAATATTATTAGAAGTTGCTCCAAAAGGTGCAAAGAGAGGCCCATAGGATTTTTAAATCAGAGAAGTTGTAAAAGAAAATAACAAATAGAAATCAGAAAAGTTATACAAGAAAATAACAAAATAGCAATTAAGACTTCAAACCATTTTTTTTTTGTATATTTTTTTCTTAAATTTATAATATGTAAGTATATTAGAGTTGTTTAACAAGAACATTTTCCAATGTGATTACAACAGTATGCTGGAATATTAAATACTAAATTGATTATCTCATATTTTAAAATAATCTAATTAATAGATGAGATGATATTTTAATTTACAAAAATTGAGTGTGTCAAAGACACATTTATGCTTGCAAAAATTTATAAAAAACAATAATCAAATCATTTAATTAGTTAAAATAAAATTGAAAATATTATATGTAAAGCCAGAAATAAAATGAATGAAAATGGGGAAGTATATATGCTAAAAATTAAAATGAGATATATTTATGTGCAATGAGACATCTTTACCAGAAAATATTATTCATGTTTTATCAAATATTTGATATGGGAATTATTGAAGGTTTTATCTTAGATTGTAAAATAATATTAATAATCTATATTTCTTTTAACAACAATGAATACTTTTTTATTAAATCTGCCCTTGGACACGACGAAATACTCGGTGATTTACAATTCAGTTACATCAATAGACAACCAAGCCATGCCCAATCATGAGTATTTATTTTCATCTTCAATATGAAACACCAAAACTGTATAAATACATAAAAACACATAATAAAATTTCATGGAACACATTACTTCATTATACCAACAAAAAGAAAATCTTACATTTGTTCTTTGTACAATCACCATGGTCTTAGTTTATTCATTCAATTTCAAACCCAACTTTTTTTTATTAAAGTTTTGACCATATATTACTTTTTACAATTTCACAATTATTGTTGATTTATATATATATATATAGTTTTGACATAAATCTGTATTTGTTGTCTAATTCATTTCCGTTTTTCTTTTCTTACTTTATTTTCAAAAAACAATGTATAAAAAAATAACAAAAATACTCATAGAACATGGAAGTTAAAATCCTTTTTGTGTATTTATTTCGTGCACATCTTAACCATCCATCCAGTGGTGAGAGAGAATATGTACATTGGATGCTCAGATTTATTTGTATCGTTTATCTTAAAATCTCAACAAAATTAAATGTTTCTTTAAAATATACCTTTATCTTTTTTTAAACCATTAAAGGATTTACTTGTCCATTACAAAGGATTGCTAGATTGACATTTAGCTCAATTGAGGTTAAATGCAATATCTACAACTTATTCCAATTACTAAAGTTAGCTTTATTTTAACTTTTGAATGCGGTATCCGCAAGTTATCCGAATTAATACTAGTCATTTTATTCCCATTAATACTAGTTTGTTATAAGATGGTTGGTCAAATAGATCATGGATACGGATATGATGACCAATGAAATTACAATTAATTAATTCGAAATAAATATTATTACTTAATATTTTAAGTATGCGGACGGATCACCAAACTTTAAAACAAAGGAGTCTTGTCAATTGGAAGATTATGTGCAACCTTTACATTGCTGGACCTTGCTGCTAAGGCGCCCCAGCTCATTTGACTCCGACGTTTACTCTGAAATATTGAAGTTTTTCATTTGAATTGTTGTAAATGTCTCAAGTTAGTTCGGAAAGGTGTACAATTTAATCTCTGTACCACTTTGTTCTTGTTTACAACCATAAATTTTTAATACATAAAATTTATTAAGTACTTTTTAATATACAGATTCTACAAAATACTTTTGTTGATGTTGACACCAATAGAAGAGTGTTTTAATATACATATTTTACAAAAGTATTTTTAATGGACTTGATTAATTCTTTCTTTTTTCCAGAAAATGATTAATTCCTTCTTATTCCTCCTTTCAAATCTGGATCCAAATATTTCTCAAGGAAACATTCATTGCCGTCTGTCACCGCATATCAGTTTTCTCCGGGCAGAACTTGTCACTACGTGCCTGTCACATCACCCTACAGGTGGACCGCGTGTTGCACGGGCGCGACGGGCAGATCTTTTTCTTTCACTCAATTGGATGGACGGACGAGATTCAATCGGGCGCGAGGGGCAGATTTTTTTCTTTCACTCAATTGGATGGACGGACGAGATTCAATCGTGCCGATCGATTTGTTATTAATTAATTGTATTTTTAAAAGCTTTTTTCATAAATTTTTATAGTTTAATTTCATTAAAATTTTGTATAAATTTATTGAAATCACAAATTTTCTAAGTAAACTCTGCACAATTTAAATTTTTTAGATTTTTTTAGTTTGTTGAATTTATATAGTAAAAAAAAATTAGTTTAAATAACACAATACAAAATTTCACCTCAATTTTTTCAGTTGATTTAAAATACCCAATATCCAAAAAACTAAAAATAACTCCCAGTAATGATAGGTTGCTTATTGCAGTTGCCCTATTCATATTGAATTAATAAATCAATTGCAAAGATGTGAAAGCATTTTCATCCATTGAAAGGTCAAAAATAAAATTTGAAATCCCAAGGCTGATTCAGGTTTTATTGGCTTACCGCCTTCTAGTTAGTATTTTTGGACAGATTGATTCAAAATTTCATAAATTCAATGTAAAATGAAAAATGATGTGTATCATTGTCAAGCCAGAAGCCAAATTGGATAAACGGCACAGACTTGCTTATGGTCTGTGGGTATGATTATCAGAAAAACAATTATGAAATTTGTAACCCCACCAAAAGTCTGTGATAACACTGCAAACATCCAGAAATTCTGAAATGACACTGCCTAACATCAAGTTCAAACAGAGGTCATCCAAAATTACTATTTTGATATTTATGAACAACATCAAGTTCAAGCAGAGGTCATCCAGAATTACTATTTTGATATTTATGAACTTAATAATAGCATCATATCGATGCATCAACGCTGAATCAAAATTTACAAAATTACTATTTAGATATTTATGGACTTAATAATAGCATCATATCGATGCATCAACACTGAAACAAAATTTACTTTGACTTAAATCAAGAATCATATCCAAAGGTAAATGTTTCAATTCAATCCTCAAAGGAATACAATTTTCCTCAAGGATTTTAGACCCATGATGAAATGGAATTCAAGAGCTTGAAACAATGAAACATTATAACAAAGGAAGTAATTGTTTAATGGGGGACACCGACTATGCCCGAATTAGAAAAGCTCTTTAGGAGTGAAACTCTCAAACCTAACAAAACTATTACCTAAAGTTACTATTCCAATAGTACTTTTGAGAAAAAAAAGGGAATTCAAATGAATATTGTAACAAAACTGGGAAAATATTTCACAGTCGAAAGATTGTATCAATTATACAAAGCTAAACATAAGTTTCCATACCAACTATCGTAAAGAGAAACCACTTCAAAAAAGTTTCCATACCAACTGTGGTAAAGAGAAACCACTGTAGGGTTTGAAAGTTAACGACTCTAAAATCAAAGTTTGATAGAAATATATAACTATATGAAGTAAAACATAATTTAATTCACAAAAACAGAAGAAAGCTGTAATATATAAAATTTGGATTACATATGGTTGTTCGAAACCGGAGGCCGTAATCCGAAAATAGTTAGAATTCAATTCAGTCTTAACAGTCATAATTCATTGTAACCCTAAGGGTCCTTGTATCTAGCACAATTTAACAAGTTAATGGCTCGAATCTCTTTACAATGTATAGAAGCTGCCTTCTAAATTTTGGATAAACCATCAGGATCCTATAAGAAGTTTAAAATTGGTAACCGTAGGTTACGGCTGCGCCATCTTTGAAATGAAAGTCATCCCGAACCTGTACATGTAGGGCAAAGAAAGTAAATTATTATTGAGAAGTTGAAAACATTAGGGAAATTTGCGCCGAGTTCCAATATCAAACTTGGAGAGCATTATAGAAGATCCAACAAGGAAAGAATTACGTACAGTATTGAAAAATTAAGTACTGTGAGAATAAGAAATTTGAATGAAATCTAAAGGAATTTACCTGTAAAACCCAC
The DNA here is from genome assembly GCA_034641835.2 of Pinus albicaulis. NCBI lineage: Eukaryota > Viridiplantae > Streptophyta > Pinopsida > Pinales > Pinaceae > Pinus > Pinus albicaulis. The sequence continues at coordinate 1,268,768,580 of CM076579.1, forward strand.
GTCTAACCATCATTCCCAAATCCTGGTACATTAATAGGATCTCAGTAAATAAAGGGAATGTATCCAGAAGAAAAAGAACCGTAAAGAAAGGAAAACTCCACAGAGAATTTGCATACCTTCCATGCATGAGACAATATAATCTTCCCAATTTCCAAAGGTGGATGCCATACTCCATATTCACCAAGCTTCTGTAAATGTTACCCCAAATTAATTAAAAATTATAGAACCCGTGAGGAATTTGAAAGGAATAAGATAGGCAACCTAGATTAAACTTGCTTACCTTAAACATGCAACTGGTAAGTTAGTGGGCGTAGGTTTTCACCAAAACAATAGCGTACTATACGAGCTGCATCGCGGTCGGCAACAAGCCTCTCTAACTGTTGATCGACTGCTGTAGGAAGAAAGTGAGGATGCTCTTTCATGCGCTGAAATAAATTGGCCCGTAAGCGACTCCAATTGAAGCGGAGCAATTGGTTGAACATGAACTTATACAGTCTGTCAAAGCATAGATGCAAACTTGCCAAGACATGTGGTAGCACCACAATTCGGCTCTATTATTTCAAATGAACCTTTTTAAAATCTAAACAGTGATGTAACTATAGATTAGTATAAATAAAATCTAAACAATAATACAAATATAAATTATGTCACCTTTCATGGAAAATATGATGGGATGTGATAACCATGAACTTCGTTACATCTATCATCTCACATAATAGCTATATTTCTATGTGAAAACGTTTTGTAGTATTTTTATAATATTGTTCTGTTCTTAAATATGTGATGAAAATGTATGAAATAAAATATGAAAAGAGTAAAGATTATAGAGATTTTATATGGGATATTTTTAATTGTGTGGAGAGGTGAGGTTGGTTTTTTTAGTTTAGTATAGTAAAGATGATGTAAGTTTGTATGGTAAATATGTTGTAATGTAATGCTTAATATTTTGATTAAGCCAAATTACATATAAATACATAAATTAATTAATCAAATTAAATAAAAAAAATAGTGTATTGTAATGTAAACATTCTAACTCGATCAAAATCAAAATCAAATTAACAAAATAAAATAAACCCTATAAAAATATAAATGACTCATGATATTAAGAATTCATGGTATTGACCCATGGTATTCATGTGGAATATAGCCTATTTAAAGGGGAGAATTAAACGAGCTTAGATCCATCTTAACTTAGGATCTACCAAGTGTCGAGGGGATCAATTCTCTTGAGATGCAAACCTCTTTTAGAGTGAAAAGAGATTTGATCCCTCTCGACCCTTATAGATTCAGAATTAAGATGGACCTAGGCTAGTTAGTTAGCAAGCTAGTTGCGCTCTTCTACATAGAGCACCATACCTCTCACAAGGTTCCTTTAAGCATGATATTTTAGTGTTATACTTGACTTGTATACACGTAAGTTGTTTATGGAGTTAATGTTGGTGCACTGTAAACCAATATAGTTCCATGTTGTTTCTACATAATATTTCCAATAGCTACAAAAGAGAAATGTTAGCATAGAGCAAATGTAGCCTTAGATCCATCAGGAATATGTTAAAATTATGAGAAAGGGTATGTGATAAAGTTCATTCTAGTGATAGTGTATGTTGATCCTCGATGTAAATTAGTTTTTATTAGTTTTTTTTAATGCATCTGATGATAATATTATTATTATTGTGCCATATTAAGAAATGACATTATGCATAGTAGAATAAGGTGAAGATAAGATGGATATGTGTGTCTATATGGTGCCGTGCCATAAAATTAATGAGTCATTCAAGATTTACTCAAATTGTATGTATTAAAGGAAATGTGTGTTACTATGTGGTTTAAGATTATCTATTTTTAGGACTTAGCATTTAGATGCTTGTAACTCTATAGGATTATTAAGAAATTATAGGAATGTCATTAATCCTTTTTTTGGAATGTAGATCCAAAAGAGACTTGTCTAAAACGGAAGGGAACACAAAAAAGTGAACCCATCGAAGATCAAAATTACAATAGAAAAAATAATAATGGAAAATCTTGGTGTCAAACTCTACATTTGGCTTAATTCTTTAGATTTTGAACGGAGGAGACCAAGAATCAAGGTATAAGGATTTTCAACCTTATTTGAACATTTAAGACTTCAGAGACAATATTTAGGGTTTCTATTCCTTTAACATGGAAAAGGTTTTAAATATGTAGTTCATAGTTTATAGGCAAGGGATTGATAGTAATGTGTCAAGTACAAGAATTACCTAGGTGTTTCCCATTAGAGGAACAAATTGTTCAACAATGTGTGTGAAGGTGGAGATACCCACTATGTCATACAACACCACATTTATAGCCATGGAGAAAACAATCCTATTTTCTTCATTTTATTCATAGAGGCAGCCTACACATTATCTTACAAAGCCATGCACCATTTCAATCCTATGCATTCTCTCATTGGTTTTCCCAAGATGCACCTATTTTTGTTTTTCCCTCATTTTCTTAAAAAAATCTTTTTTTGAGAGCCTACAACTTGGAAATATAAGTTAAAGTAACACAATAAGTAAATTATAGTGTGTTTACAGGTATGCTACTACTTAAGAGATATCATGATTGCTCAACCTAGAAAATCCTTTATTGTTTTATTCCTAAATGTATTTTCTTGAAATGTATAAGAACAATAGGGTTTGATGTGTAAATGAAAATGAATTTTTAAGCAAAGCTCTAAATAAATGAATTCTATATATGCCACATTTGAATACCAATTTAAATTTCATTTAGCCCCATATCTAATCTAGAAGTAGATGTCATCAAAATGGACTCTACAACCTTCTTCTTACTAAGTTCTCACAAATTTGGATCTTTGAAGGGATCCCCCTTCATACCATGTTAATTGCAGGTTGTTGATGGATTCAAGCATGTACCAAGGAGGGAAATGTGATCTTGATTAGATTAATATATTATTGTCCATCCATATCTACGCTTTTAGAGTGGAAAATTCAGAAGAATCGTCTTGCAGGGTCATTTTTACTGCCAAATTCAGTTTGGAAATTTTTGGTGAAAGACTTCAAGAGCCCTTTTTAGGCCTTAAACAACCATGTTCTATGGTATCGATCTTACTGTGGACCTAGATTCCATAATATACATATTGATAAATTTCCAACAACATAATAATTTCCTCAATTGGAGCTCGAATGAGAAAGTTATACCTCTTGAAAATTGACCTATCAAAATTAACCACTATAATTGGAGAGGATGTCATGTCAACCCCATTTCTCATGGAAAAGGGGCTAGCCACGTGGGCACTATGAAGAATAATATGGAAGGGTCAATTTGTAACTCATATTAAGTGTTGAATGGGTCAAATTTAAACCCTAGTTCGAAATTGGGTTGCGTTATAACTGAGCCACTAAGAAGAAAAAGGGTCACATTCTATTTGAGTGCATTTTATTCCCTAGATGAGTAGAGTAGTTGAGAGTGGATAGAAAGAGAAAATAGAGAGGGTTTAATAACTATATTATCCCATGGGCCATAAGTCTCACTCCTTTGTACTTGCATCCATTTCCATTCAGAGAAAAAGAGAGCGGAGAAACCTCACCTTCTATCTAGGTTTTCTCTAGAAAGGGTTTCCCATGTAATATCTCATGTTATTATGGTGCGTGAGTGATTGTATTTTAGTATGTTTTCCATTTTGCATATTTTATATATTGCATGCATGAAAAGAACAAATTAATAAATACAAAAGTCTAAGGAAAATAATCCTCATACTATAGATTTCATACTTTAAGTATAATTTTATTGGATCTGTTGTGACGAAATGTCCAATGGAATATCTATAGAAGTTTATAGATCATATTGATATCAGAGCAAGTTTCCTTGGGTATATTGTGGGGAGTTGTAAGGGATCCAAATTGGTTAAATCTGAAAGTCATAAAACCCAAACCATTGTTGATGAATTGTTAATAATCCTCAAGATCCCAAAAAGGGGAGGTTTTCACTCCTGGAAACACAATTTGTGGATATAAACCATAATGTGAGCCTCCTCATGGAAGACCTGACCAATAATATCAAAATATTCGGAGAATATGGAGGTTCTAATATAGAGGTCGAATCAAAGGGGAAATCATGAGATCAAGAAGAACTAGAGACAAAATCTAAGAAAGAACCCAAAAAGGAACAAACCAATTTGTGTGGCATGAACCATTCACAATCCCTGTTAAAGATGGAGGTGAAGGTAGACATCAAGCCATATCAAGGTGATATTGATATTTTGAAGTTAAATAATTGGTTACAATAGTTAGAGGTTGATTTTAGTGCTCATCATATAAAGGAAGATAATTTTTTTTTTTGTTGTTGTCTAAAATTAGAGGAACATGCCCTAACCTAGTGGTAAATCCAAACAGAAACCTTGAAGTTGGAAGGATATCCTCCAATGAATCAGTGGAAGAATTTCAAAAATCTCACAAAGTCATAGTTATACCCTATTGGGTGTGTACAAGATCAGTGTATCTAGTGGAACTACTTTAGGCAAAGACACTAAGGAAAGTGTACAGGAGTACACCATCAAATTTAGGAAGTTGGAAATAATTTTTGGTATCTCCCCAAAGTGCCAAATATACTCCTCTCAACTATATGGGGGGCCTACACAACCATCTATAGAAGTTATGTTGTTCAAACTCAAAATGATGTACATGTCGTATGTATAGGAACATGTTGTGGTTAAACACAACCAACCCATTTTTTACTTATGTACTTCAAATAACGAGGACCCTTTTTATTAATTTTTGGCTAAGCATCTTTTATGATTTTAATTAAGTTAATTGTCCTAAAATTTTACCAATTTTTCATTTATGTCGGATTTAGATTTTGATTATTTCATTGAATCTGATTTTTCACAAGCTTTCCAACGATACTTGTTTCACCCTATTTGGTCAATCGGTTTGTGAATGACACTCCTTTGAATTTCGATCATTTTCTCGCTTGGGTTAAAAAAAATATAAAGTGTATGATATTTCAATTTTTGTAGTTAAAATAGTCATTCATTGTAAATATTAATTTTTACTAATTTTTTCATTTTTCACTAACGGTCCTATAAAATGGCCCAACTAAATTGTACAACAGATGAAAACACGTTTTGGAATCTTGGTAATTTTCTCCAATGTATTATTTTAAAATAAATTACCAAAACCAAAATCTCAAAATTGCGAAATGGTTATAATCCAATTTGTAGGGTTGTTAATTCCACGTAGGACCCACTTCACATCCCTTCTCCTCCTTCCAAAAAAATGCGAGATTGCGAAATTGCGAGAATGTGAAATTGCGAGATTACTATGGGTCTTATGAAATATATATATATATATATCACAAAAACACAGACCACGTGCACCCACATATCACATATCGTAATTTTTTAATTCATAAGGGGTTTTTGCAGTGCATTATATTAGATATCATTTTTGGGATTCAATTGCGTTAAGTAAGTCATTCATCCATGACCATTTCCATGAGAGGTAGTCATAACTGATTAATTTCTCATGATTTTTGAATAGTCCAATTAGCACTCATTGCATGGGGTGATGCTGACAGGGGTGAAGAAGTGGGATTAAAACTAGTGAAATGAATCACATAGCGTCAATCATCACTTCTAGGGCTTGCACCCGGTAACTAGGACTTCATGGGAGGTTCATGAGGCATAATACTTGCTAAGGTTTTGCAAATGGGGTAGCAAGCTAAGTGGGCTTGATTGTGGGGAAAAACTCCATAGTTAAGTGCGCTTGAGCCAGATGAGTTATGGGATGGGTGACCTCCTGGGAAGCCCTGGTTACCGGGTGCAAGCCTCAGAAGTGATGATTGGCACTATATGATTCATTTCACTCTTTTCAATCCCACTTATTCACCCTTGTGAGCATCACCCAATGCAATGAATGTTAAGTGGACTATTCAAAAATCATGAGAAATTAGTTACTTATGACTACCTCTCATGGAAATGGTCATGGATGAATGACTTACTTTACGTAGTTGAATCCCAAAAATGATATCTAACAAAATAATTTCGCAAACAAATTTGCAACTGGGAAAATGCGAGGGGTTTTGAGTTTTCGGCAAATTTTGTTTCACCTTATAACTCTCGTACCTCCACCTCACTCACCGTCCACCTTATCCCTCCATAGCACTCCATATTCTTCACTCACATGTAATACATGAATCATAAATAAGTTTTGTAATTTAATTATTTAAAATAAATAATATTATATTAATATTATATTATAATGTATTAATTATAATTTTTATATAATACAATTATAATATTAATATAATAATATTTTAATCAATCATTATGGGTTGAATTATGATTTCTAACTATTTACTCAGAAATCTGCCTTTTAATATTGATTAAATAAACAATGTTATGTTATGAACTTTTTGAGCATATTATTGTTTAATTATTCAAATTACTGATTTAACAAGAAATATAATTTTTGTGAATTATTTCCTAAATGTTGTTCGTTTATTATTTTAGTTAATATATCTATGAAAAGAATGTGGTTTGGTATTCATAATGTTAGTTAATTGAACTGTTTCGTTAATTTTATATTCATTATAAGACAGACATATTTAAATCTCAATCATTTTAAAGTTCTTGCTCTTTGTTGGGTTAGATATATATCTGCCTAATTGAGATAGGATTAGGATAAATTTCCTTTTGTTTGCATTTTATAATAATTTTGCATTTAGATTTAATTCTACATTGCTAGAAGTCCTCTTCCCATAGAGTCAAATCTTTAGTTATGGTTTGGTTGAACCCCAAATTAGCTTAAGGATCACTTTCATGCCTGATCAACAAGAGAAATGATATGATGTCTCTTTCCCATTAGTAGACAAAAGTAATATTTTAAGCCATTGGAGATTGAGAAAATGTAACTGGACCTAGTTAAACCAGTCGGAGCCACCATGCCAAACGGAAAATGAATTGCTTTAAATTTTGGACCGGGTGGTCATCCCTCGTGTTGTTGTAGCGAATTTCGAGGCTTCAACATTTTGGCGCTAGAAGGAGGGTCTGAAAATTATTGTATACTGGAGTCTTTGTATTCTAAAATTTCAGTTTTATCACAATGGCTCCTCTAAAACTTCTAATTTGGAGTTGTATTTCTGGACGTGCATCTTCCAATACTCCACCATAAATAGTAAGACTCTTGTCTTAGGTAAAATTTAATAGTAAGAGGAATACTTATGCATTTAATCACGCTTTACAATTCATTCAAAAATTTTCAAATTCTACTTTTCATGATATTGATGAAGATATTTTATGCATGATTTTCACTCTTACATTCTTGGCAAAAGCTAGAAGCTAGTGTCAATCACTACTAGTTGCCTCAATTCACAGTTGGGATCAATTTATTACAAGGTTCCTTTGTAAATTTGATGGCTATGACTACAAAAAAGTATGTAACGAAATTGAAGATCTACGACGGTTTGAAAGTGAGCCTTTAATCAAATTTATCATTAGATTTCATTTGAATTGTTTAAAATTTAAAATTGAAGACAAACCTTCGAAAGAGGAATTATTAGATTGGTTTGAACATATTTGGTCTCTTCCTCCCTTTCATAATCTATATGAAATCATTTCAAGCTTCACTCAATCTCCTGGAAATTCTATTAGCATAATTGAGAATTACAATATGGAGGTGCAAATAAATGATAATGAAGTGGCCTCTATTATGTATGGTCAATTCCTTCATTTAGTGTACACTTCCTACAATATTCATAATGATCAAGGTGCACCTTCACATTTCAATGAATCTCAGCCACAAAGCTTGGAAAATTTCAATATTCAGCTGCAAGAAGATACTAACAACACTCTTGAAGAAGATACCACTTTGAAATCTGAAAATCAATGTGAGTTAGAATCAGAAAATCAAAGTATAATCTGACAAGTACACACAACAATTAAAATTTCCAACAATACGCAATCTGTTGTATAGATTTCTAAATTCTTTTACGATGAAAAAATACCAAATTCAAGACAACAAAGAAACATTCTTCAAGAAAACACAATTAGGCAAGTAAATGATCTTAAATTTGAAATTTGCAATGAAGAAAATGCACAAGAGTTCTCAAATAGAGATATTCCCAAATGCATTGTTTCAGTTTCATATTTTTCCCTTTATCATGATAATTTTTCTAATAGCAATTTGTCCTCTCATTACGTTAAAGATATTTCAGAAAACAAAGAGGCTGATCTAAATGAATTTCCGATTAGTTTTGATCAAGATAGAGAATTAATTATTAATCATTCTTCTTACATTAATAAACATGAGCTAAATATTCCTTCTTGTTTTGATACATTGAATGATATCGAGGGGAATTCTAATGAATGTCGTGAGGTCATTTATGATAGTTACTTTAACATTGAGGATATTGATTTATCTTCTTCACAACTGAATCTTCCTGATCAAAGTCAAATTACATGTGAAAATGAAGAACAATTTAATTCAGAAAAATTTTCAAATAGTTCTCATTTTCAAAAAATTAATCATAATCATAATTTCAGCACTCAAGTAACCATTACAATCTATGATTTATATGACAATCAAGCTTTCATTCCTATTCATAGTCATAGCCCTCTCTCTAATTCACAAGTTGGTATCAACAATCATTCTAATTGCATTATTCTACCCAATTCTTGTGAAGAGGAAATTGTTGTAAGTCAGTCCCAATTGTGTTGTAACAATAATTGTAACACTAGTGTAAACTATGATTCAATTTTGTTATTATTCCATTATTTATTCTTAACTTCAGATTTATTTTCTGTTTTTAGTCTTATATTTTTAGATACTTTGTGCTGGCATATTGAGAAGCTCAATTTTGAACACTGAAATGATGCATTACCTCAATGGAAAAATGAAGATTCAAATTAGAATTGTGAATATCAAGGGTTATTAAACTTCCAATTCCAATTGATATTCATTTCTTATCAATTACTTATTTCTTCTCAAAAGTAGTGCCAACAAGAGAGTGTTTTCACAATATGACCAACAGTCTAATTCAATTAATAATCTTCTGTTAGATCTATAGTATTTCCATCTATTTTTCAGTGATCCATTTGAAAGACATTTGGAAAGTTTTCCTTCATGGAAGATTGTTAATAATTTAACACTTGAACATAACACTAACAAAATCATACATGTCATCGCTTCTGAAAGATCATTTCTAAAACTTGGCCTATCATCTTCTCTTTTAAACCTCTCACACTCAATAATGGAAATCCATCCAAATTTTTATTATCTAATTGAAATTCAGTTGGAAAGGGCATTTCAAGAGAAGGTGATTGTAAATAAGTTGCTAAAAATAAATGTACATATTGCTTTTAGATTTATTTTTCCTAGTTTAATTATATTTGAATTTTTGTTACTAATGTTTGATATGTACATACATGGAGGAATTAAAATGCTTACATGGTTACATTGGAAGTATGACTATACCTAGTCATGTTCCTTCAGTTCAGTTAGCAATAGGAATAGATTAATTTTGATTAGATTTTTATGTTTTCATTTATTTCATTATTTCAGATTTTCAATAAAGCAAGTAATGAATCCGATTTATTTTGGGCATCTCATTTCAATTGTAGAAAAGAAGCTTAGAGCATTTTTAGAAGCTCTTGAATAGTCAGATCGTACATTTTGTCAAGCCTTCAATTGTCTTGTTTTTCAAAATTCATCACATTGATCATACATGAAGAAACTCCAAGGATTCGCTACAACTTGACAATTTTTTATTCATAAGTATTTCTGAAAAAAGAGCTCGTTTTCACCACTGTTTATCTCCAATATAAATTTGAGGTGGATGAAATTTGAAAAAAATCATTACTTAGCATTTTATATTAAAATAAGAAGGTGATGTTGAACTTATGCAACTTTTGAGAAAATTTGGGAGAACTTGAAGCTTCACGAGGTAAAAGTTACAGTCAATTTTCTTCCAGGTATGTGTTTACATGTTCACCATCATCTATTGTTTGTTTTACTTTTCAAAGGTTCTTTCTTATTTCTATTTTTTTCTGTTTGTAGGTCTTCATTGACTTGATTATGAAGACTCAAGATAAGCGAGCAGCCAGATCTTCTCGAATCTGCAACATGTTGAGGGAAGTATTCATGATTTCGTTTAAAATTTGAAGGTTATCTAATTTTTTCTTATATTCATTGAAATCCTGATAAGTCTTAATAAATTGTTAGAGGAATCATATGAGATCATTACATTTCATAAATCTCTTTATAAGAAAGTTTTGATAAAATTACTTTCCGATCATAATATTCTGATAGTTAATTAAAATTATTAAATGGTTATTTATTTAAAAGAAAATTCAAATTAGTCGCTTTCTTTTTTAATTAAATACTACAATAAATCATCAACCCCACATATGGCATGTCACATATCGAAATTCGCAAACCGGAGGTTCTGAAATGAGCATACTCCAAATATCTACGATCCTCCGACATGCTCATTCCTTCTGATCTCCAATGAAACTTTCTGTCCAATATCGCATCATCCGTATTGCAATATTATATCAGAGGCAACTCTTACCATTTCTCGATAATAAACCTCTGATGTAAGTCTTACAATATTCATTCTTTCTCATTTTTCAGATAAAATGACTTCGCCAAAAATCACGATGTCCACATAAATATGGACCTAATACCACATTTAAACTCAGTTTTGAAAGGTATCACATCCATTAATAAATTGAAATTTTGATAGGGAAAATGTTTAAAGGTTCCAATGTCCCAGATCCGATATGAAATTAAATCTATATAATAAAATTATCGGGTATGTTCTTCATCACACATCGACATATCAATAATGTTACGTTCTATACCCAAATCTTTCGATCGTTGATTTCTTATAAAACCAAAGCCAGTCCCACCAATGAGCCAATCAATTTATCTCATTATCGTTATCGCAAGAATAATATCAGTGTTTCCTTTTATTAAACAACTTCAGCCTTCCGATATGATTATTCTCCGATATCGCCATCATTCCATTGCAGTTTCTCATCGCACATATTCATATCGCGACATTTCCATCACAATAATTATATCGCATCGCTAAACTAAAATGAAGCTTTTCTTTAAGATATTCCGATGCAATAGATGCTGATATATGACTCTTCACCATTTTCTTTTAATTATTATAAAAATTCAATTGCATATTGGCAAAGGTGGAAGTCGCATCTTTTAAGTTATGCATGACAAAGAATCTCGCAAGGTAATGTACCGATGATTAATTCATATTTTTAATTTTATTTTATTCTGAATTTCTCTCCATACTTATCATATAGAGATTCATGTCATCTTTATATATTGTTACATTATTCGAGATTTTGAATCAATTTTAATATTTTGGGGCTGATATAAATTCAGAATGGAAGAAGCAAAAAGAACATTCATTACTGCAATTCATAAAGAAGCATATCTTCATCCTCTTTTATGATGGATTCGATTTATTTCCGATTCATTGAAAATGAAACATTGCTTTCTTCTAGTTTGTTTCTTTTTTACTTTAGATTTAATAAATAATGATTTTGGGTTAGTAAAGCTTCTTCATGCTTTTAATTATAATTAAAGGAAGAAGTTATCTTTTGTTGGAGAAAATGATATCTTTCTTAAATGCAATTCTCCAATGGTAAGTTTCATGTGCCCACTCAGTCATTTTCATTTCTTCACTTTTTGTTTTTGTTTTTTTCTGTTATTTTTTGTTGATCTTGAACTCTGTTTTTACAGGTCTTCACGAACCTTTCACACTTCTACCAAATTAGCTTTTGAAGTTCATTTTCTTTTTCTCTTTGAGATTCTTGAAAGAAGCAGTAGTGATTCTCATCTAATAAGCTAAATTGGTGAGTTTCTGGACTTGTATTTTGTTTCTTGAAGCCTTATTTTTATTAGAAAATAGCTAAGATGCTTTTATGTGGATTTTGTCTTGAATAAGAAAAAAATGCAATAGACGAAGACTTCTCATTCAACATATTATCTGTCATCATTGTTACTCATCCTCTACATTTTGAGAGCCTCATTTCTTCTAACTCAATAAGATAAAAAAATTAAATCTCAACATAGGAATGAACTTACATATGCTTATGGATCAAGGGGAGCTCTGCACCAGGCCAACTGCCATGACCTATGGTTTGGAGGTTTCCACGCAGGCTGCCCCAGGTAGACCTCCTCCCCTAGACCGTTAGGTCGTGAGCACTCTCTTGGTCAGCCTTGAGGCTCACTTATGACAGAAACTAGTGGGGAGATCGCTGCTCCCCCCATCATAGGCTAGCCTCCCATAGGGGTGACGGTAGGAGCTGATATCGATAATCAGTAAAACTCTGGCTTGTCTCATGACATCTAAGGTGCGACTCCCATAGCGCAACAGAAAAATACATCAGTAGTAGAAGAAGCAAACATCAAGTCAGCAACATGTATTCTGAAGAAACCCAAATGAACAATGATCGAGCTCCCTGCACATCCCATCAATGAAAGAATCCAATTCATGAAGGATCATGCGTTGATAGGCAAGTTCATGGGTTTCTGGCCCACTGAAAAAGCCCTCTGAGGATGGATAGCTTCCAAATAGAAACCAAAGGGTCATATTGACCTTCAGCTATGTGCTAAAGGCTTCTTCAATGTGCTCTTTACCTGCATTAAAGAAAAAAATAGGATCATGGATGGAGGACCCTATTTTTTCAACTCTGCCGGATTATAACTCAAACATTAGATGGAACGGTTCAACCCTGATAAACAAGATCTTACATGGGCCTCGGTTTGGATTCGACTCTACTCCATCCCCCAAGACTATTTGGATGAGATGCCCTTTAGAGAAATAGGCAACTCCCTAGGGGAATTCTTCAAGATAACAGAGGAAACAAAGATCAATCGCTATGCAGCATATGCTCGAATATACGTCTACATGAACATAGCGGAGTCGCTACCAGGCAAGGTAAGTCTGCTACATGAAGACTTTGAATGGATACAAACTGTTGGTTATGAGCATGTTCCTTTTAGATGCAGGAGGTGTCACCAACATGGGCATATATTCAGAGATTTCCCTGTAAAAAAAAGCAGCAGCTAAAAATGAATCAAATGACCAAGCATCATAAGGATTCATGAAGGTAGAAATCAAGAAAAGGCATAACAAAAGAACTAATTCTCACCATAATAAAAAAGGACATGCGAAGAGTAATAGCTTCGTAGCTCCAAATCAACTGAATGAGAACGATAATGAACCAGACAACGAAGCCGGGCGCACCTCGAAGGAGTAGCCATAGTCTTCCAAGACATAACAGAATAAGATCCCACTAGAGACATTTTTGAAACCCTCCCTAGCTTCGCAAGGGAAAACCCTGTATTAAAGGGAAAATAACAGGTGTTGGATGCAATCCCATAAGCCATGGAGGAAGAGCCAGAGATAATTGACCTTGAGGGCCTGGATCTCATATGGTTAGAGGATGCTTGAAATAAGAAGAACTTTCGCTTAATATCTGAGCAACAGGTCTAAAAGCTAGAACAAATCCTTACTTGAGCGCAACAGCTCCCCTCTGTGGGCATTTAGGGGGGTGCGCTCATAAATACAAAATACTTCATGAAAGAGTCTCGCAAAAGAGGTGGGAAAACAATGCTACAAAGAACAGTAGAAATGGGCAAGGAAATGGTGGATTTTGGGCAATTCCCCAAGTTAAAAATATTCTACGCCTACACTACCAACCCCCTTGAATGAAGATCATCTCATGGAATATAAGAGGGCTCAAAAACCCCACTAAGAACAGGATAATAAATAAAAGAATCACTGAGGAAGACCCTGCAATATTCTACATGCAAGAAACCAAATGTTCCAGCTCCACTCTGGAAACAATCTTCAAAAATATATGGAAAGGATGCAATACAATAGTGGTAGATTCCAATGGAGCATCCAATGGACTGGAAATCATCTGGAACCCCCAAATCATCTCCCTAGAGAAAATATCAGGCCAATAAGCATTTCATCCAGGCCAACTTTCACCTGATTGGAATGGACATCCATGGCCTACTAACAAATGTCTACTTTCCCCAGAATCTTCACTAAAAAACGAAGCTTCTGGACAACATAGATGAACTCAATAAACAAATATCTCTTCCACTCTGGCTCCTGGGAGGAGATTTCAATATGACAAAACATACCTATAGGAAAAGAAGGGAGGAAGGATGCATATTGACCTAAACAATAATGGATTCATGAACTTCATCCAAGAAAACCACCTCATTGATCTCTAAAGCTCCAAAGATGTCTTCACCTGGAATAATAGAAGAAGAGGCACCCACCAATTAGCTTCCAGACTGGAGAGGTTCCTCATCAAGGAATATTTCATCCGTCTGGAGGGTGATCTAGCAGCTACCATCATCCCTGCCACAGGTTCTGATCACTGGCCAATACAAATTCAATGGTTAAGACCTGGTAAGCATGCTCCCAAACCATTCTGCTTTGAACAATGTTGGATCCAACACTTAGGGTTCAAGGTAATGGTATCTACTTGGTGGTCCTCCCTATCACCTCGGCAAGGAACCAAAATGCTCCAGTTCCAGACAAAGATGAAAATTCACAAAGGTAAACTGAAGGTATGGAACACATCCACCTTTGGAAATATCTTTAAAGATCAAAGAGAGCTGAAGGAAAAAATGAAGAAGCTTCAACAAATGATCAATAAGGAAGGATGCTCAACCGATTCAGAGAACCAAGAGAAGATATTATCAACTCAGATGGAAGAAAGAAGGAGCTAGGAAGAAATCCTATGGAGACAATAATCTAGGATCTGTTGGCTCAGAGAGGGAGAACAAAACACAAAAAAATTTCACCACTCCAATATTCAGCACAGGATGCATAATAAAATCAATGTCCTCAAAAACCAAAATGGAGAGCGTCTGTAAAATAAAGAGGAAATTATGGAGGATCTGCACAACCACTTCAAGAAAATTTTGCAAGAACCTAATCATCAGAGGCATGAGGCTAGAGGAAAAATCACTTAGCACATTCTTAAGCTGATTACAAAAGAACACAACCAGATGCTTCTCAAAGCCACCACTCTTGCTGAGGTGGAACATGTACTCTTCCAGCTGAAAGCCGGAAAAGCACCAAGACTTAATGGATTTACCACCAACTTCTTCCACTTCTTCTGGGAAGCCATCAGAGATGAAGTCTAAGGTGTAGTGGAGGAATCGTGCACAACTCATTGGCTTCTTCTGGCGCTTAATGCCACCTTCATCACTCTGGTTCCAAAATAAGATAACGCAGCCTCACCAAGTAAGTACAAGCCCATAACACTATGTAATGTCATTTATAAAATAATCTCCAAAGTTATTGCTAACAGGCTGTAGCAGCTCCTCCCCATGATCATCTCCCCAAAGCAAACAAGCTATGTTGAAGGCAGGAAAATCCTTGATGGCATCATCCTAACCCACGAGGTCATACATTCTCTCAAATCCTCCAAAAAACAAGGTATGCTCCTCAAAATCGATCTATCCATGGATTTTGAAAAACTTAGTTGGGACTATATCAAAAATGTCCTTATAGCCTTCGGCTTTAGCCACACCTGGGTACGTTGGATCATGAGCCTCAATACCTCTTCATTTCTTTCCATTTTGGTCAATGGCATACCCTCTGCAACTTTCAACCCCTCAAGAGGAATCAGACAAGGGGACCCACTCTTACCCTTCATTTTCATCATCATGGCTAAAGGGTTGGGCCGCCTCCTCGAAAGCTCCATCCACTCATGATCCATAAAATAATTAACATGTGAAAATTGTAGCTTTAAACAAGAAACTTTAAAGGCATAAGCATAAAAAGAGAGAAGCAATTAACATCATGCATGAGAACACATAGTTGATATCGGAGTTCATCCAGGAGGGACTACATCTTCGGACCCTACTCAAATAGTGGGGAGGCCCTGCTTTCATTAAATGGAAAAAATGAAAGTACAAGTACAAAATGAGGAATTACACCCTTATACCTGCCCAAATTGAAATTGGACAAAAATTGCAGACCTCTGATGAAGAAATGGACAACATCATTGGATTCGTGGCATCGAGCAGTGTAGAATTCATATAAATATTACCCCAATCTGACAAAGTGAAAATCTGGCCCCTCTGGAAAAATGGCTAAGATCATGGTTCTTCCCCCTCCTGCACACTGCTCAAGGTTCCACTGCCTCATTTTCCATGCCCGCTCCTGTCTATCCTTGGGCGCACTACAAAATGATGAGTTCATATAGGTGAAGGCGGGAAAATTTTTCCAAAGTTCTGTTTGGGTGAATTGGTTGCAATCTGAGTTGTGCGGGAGGAGGTCGAGTGGTCAAACCATGACCCCTCTGTAAATAGGTGGAAATCTATTTATCAAAAATCCAAATTTACAATTTTGAAAACCAGCATGCATGTTTTAACAACCACATTTAATTATGAACAATTCACATTAATTTTTTAAATCTCGTGCCTTTTGAATTTGAGACACGTGGGGGTCGGGTCCACTTGGGCAGCCTGCCCATGAAAATCTCATCGTCGGCTCTATTTAATATGGTGTGGGTTGGGGCGGTGGAGTTGATAGCCCCGTCCCACCCTTATATGCGTAATTGTTACAACGGTGGGTCCGTAAGGCAGGGCGGGGGTCATGGCCCCCCTGCCTTTTAATATATATATATATATATATATATATATATATATATATTATTTTTTGTTATTTAAAACAAAATGGTTGTTTTCAAATATTCATATTTTTGACCGAAGGAGTGCTTTAAATCATCCAAAAAATTCGCTCGAAATCTAGCCAGGTTGGCTGGAATCTGGTGGCCAGGTTCCAACGAAATTGTTGCCTCCTTAAGATTCCACATCACCAAGTCAACCTTCAAACTTTGATTGCTCCTAACTCCTTCATACAAAATCGGAATTGAGTGTCGTCTGCATCGTTGGAATTAGAATGACGAGATCTACAATCTGAACCTGGTTCGAGAGACTTTGGAACACTTTTATTTTTGAGCCTTGTACTCAAGCCATTTGTAATTGTACCTGTTTAATCCACCTGGATCATTCCTTCCCACTGAAGAGCTTTTGGACCCCAAAATAATTAACACTCTCAGCACACTGTTTGTGTCCTTTCCAAACCACACTTTCAATACTCTGTACCTAAAACTGGTACATCATTTGTAATCATGCACACCACACATGACTCCATCACTCCTCCTTACCAAGAGTTTATAGCACACTCATTGGCCAAGGATTACATAAAAGAAAAACAAAACAATCAATATCTCAAATACTCATAAAGAAAGGCAAAAACATCATCGTTGCATTTTGAGGTGATGGGAAACACACCATCACGTTTACATTTACTTACAACGTATGATTTAAAAATGTGGCCATCACACTGAGACCCCTAAAGGAACCATATTCTACTTAATAAGGTAAATGGATCAACCCTCTGTGGAGGATCTGCCTCTGGAATAGCTTTGGGAACCAAACTCTGTATGGGTGTTATTTGATCCTGGCGTGTTTGACATTTAGGTTTCTCGGGTTCATTTTGGTTGTGATGATTCTTCCTCCTCCATACCTTTCCTATCGTCTTGGAATGCCTCCTCCCGATGTGCCTCCGAGAAGTGCCCATGAATCCATCACTATCGCTGAGGTGTGAGGAGGTGCTCTCATCATCAGTTGTCGGTGGGTCGCTGGCTATTTTGGAGCTTTCTCCCACTTCCTTCCTGGCGTATCCAAGCCCTGTATGACGCGACAATTCCTCGAATTTGACGGGGTTTACGATTCCTTGGCCATTTATGTTGAGGCCCTTTCCTTGATACCCCATTTTCTTCAGCAATTTGGACCCGATCCCTGTAGTATGCTTTTCAAAATAAGCAGACTCATCATCATGAAAAATACATTTAATTGAAGGGTTGCTTTTTACCTTAGGTTGGTTATGTTGCAATTTTTCCAAGGCCTCATCCTTAGCTTGTAACTGGCGTAGTAACCTTTGTTTTTCTTCCCTTGCTTCTTGTAGGAGCCTTCTTAGCTCATCATTTTATGCTTGGATGCCTTGGTTAATCTCTTCAAGTTCTTGGAACTCCGTCGCAATGAGTGTCCCTTTTTTCCTTAGTACATTATCTATTGATATATTTGTTTCATCGCCTGAATCAAAACCCAAGTCTATGGGTCCTTCTGTCATGATACCAAAGGCTGCAAGCTTGATTCCATCTCCTGAATCAGACCGTAGGTCAATTGGTCGACCTCATGTAAATCTTGCCATTGCGACCTTTTCATCTTCCTCGGATCCAAAATCTTCAGAATATTGGTTTTGTTGTATGGTGGTGGCGGTGTCATTTCTCTCAGGTCTCAACACTACAAGAAAAATACCCTCTAGCAGATGTTTTTGAGGAAGCCCTTATAAAAATATCCCAGACATCCATTTATAGTGGAGGTTACAAGAGGAGGTTGGCGGGCAGAGGGTTTTGCAGATGTTTTTCGCTCGGTGCGCTTATTATCCGAAACCACAGCAGTGCGCTCAACAAGAGAAAGCACCTGCGCGCACAAAACATTGGCACATCGAACACCGTGCCCTCCGTACACACCCACCCAGTGTGTTGTATTATTGTAGATCACCGGTGCTTTAAAACTCTTCCGCACCGATGTGGTATTAAAAAACTGCACCGGTGTGCCTATAAACCCCGCACACCAGAACAGGGTTAAATAAAAAAAAATTATGGCCAAAAAACTGCATTTTTCACTTTTCTCAGTGCTCCAGATCTCTCAAGCACCGGTGCAATTTATCCTTGTCTGAGCCACTCTAACATCGGTGCTCCCATTGCACGCACTACTGCTGTGCATTTCCCACGAATCTCCATCTTGCATTTTGCAAAACGGTGGTCAAATTTTCTTTTGCAAATTCTACAGCCAATATGCCTCCTCGATGGCCAAATGTACAGGTATTTTTCTTTTCTTTTTTTCCATAATTAAGCTTTTTGATGGGTTAGAATTTCAAATAAACTTAAAATTAACCATTTAAAAGAAGAAAAAAATATTTGTCACGCGGTGCGCTTGAGCCATTCGTCTCCCACCGGTAAGCGGTGTCGCTTGTAAAATTTACAGGCCGTACCGCAACCGGTGCTAACGGTATCCGCACCATTTCCGGGGTGGTACCAAAAGGTACACCGCGTTATTTTTAAATTTTAAAAAAAGTGCAGTGCGGTCATTTAGCCGGCTGCATCGTTGACCATGTGGAATAGCGGCAACGTGGTGCATTGACGAAAATATCCGCCCCGGTATGTGTCAGCGCACCACATTCGGCATTCCGATAGGGTCAGCGGTGCGGCCTAGTAAAATATCGCACCGTTGACTATGTAAATAGTCAGGAGGTCGATGCGCTAATACAACTATACGCGTTGGGGCGTAGAATTTAGTCAGCGCACTACACTCCTGACACCGTACATAGTCAATGGTGCTCTGAAAAGTTTTAGGTGCACTGCTTACGGCGTGTTGAGTGTCATCTAGGACACTGCCCCCAGTGCGCGACAAACAAAAGATGCACCAGAACCGGCGCATGACTGTTTTTTGTGGCGCACCGACTGTTTAGTTTTTCTTTTTCAAAAAAAATTATATATTGATATTCCTAAATACATATCTCATTTAATAATTTTTATTTATTTAATATGTCAATAATTCAGAGAGAAGAGGGGGAACAAAAACAACAACAAGTGGAGTATTATGACATGGTTCGCTTGTGGGAGGCACGAGAGAGGGAGAGAGATGCATACCCTCGCCCTATTACAGCAGCTACCGAGGGGCTCCTAAGGTAGGTAGGCCTCCTCAAGCTCTATGAGGAGGCTACTTCCCTAAAGGGTTATGGTATGTTTTTGAGACATATTATCCGCAGGTGGAATGCCCACCGACAGGATTTCCAGGCTGGTCCTAACTAGTGTTACACGCCCACTGAGGAGGATATATATTTCATTACAGGGCTATTGAAGAGAGGGGTGTATTTTCCCTCATTCCCATAGGTTCTAGCTGGCTGTGTAGCAGGGATTCAGTTAGTGTACTCCTAGAGATACATTGGAGCAGATGTACTGTCTCCTTTAGATTTTCGGGTCGTTGGAGGTCAGTTACGTATTGGTGCATTTGGTAGTGAGGAGGTGTAGGGCCTATCACTTCTCCTTTCGACCATTTCACACAACACTAGTGACGGGAAAAACATTATTTGATTCCTTCTATATTATGTTGATTCTTTAGTACAGGAGCTACGACTTGTTAGGTAGTCTGCCATTTTTTTGCAGCAGTTCTGTACAACCTTAGATAGATGTCGTGCTCATGTACAAGGGAGGGTCAACTTCCCTTTTTCTTCAGAGATTTTTTTGTTTATTTTTTGAGAGGTTTCCAGAGACGAGGCATAATTTTTTTCGGTAGCCTTGTAGGCTGCTGTTCGAGGCACAGATGCACATGTGGGGGCAGATGATGCCCAAGAGGGGTGAGACTATGTTTCCAGTGAGGATATCACATGATGCACTAAAGTTGCTAGCCAGTGTTGACGAGTTGCATCCCTTCATTATGGTCCCCTGTCATTATGCTGGATTGGATTGGCGAGGGTGTCCCAACATCCTCTTCACCACTGATGAGCCGCTGAATGATAGAGGTAATATTACTATTTTATTTAAATTTATTCTAACATGTTCTTTAACTTGTTTTTATTAAATTGTGTAATGAAATTATCTAATTATTGTTGTGTACTTGTATATATTTTGCAAACATTGGGTCTTTTGATGGCAAGGACAAGTCAGCACCACCACATAATCCAGGTGTGGATCTTGATGACGATCAGGTCATGCCAGATGTCGAGGATCATCAGGAGGCCGGTGCAGAGATACTTGCTCCTATTGGTGCGCCGGTACCGCCTTTTGCTAGGCGTAGTCGACTTGATACTAGATATAAGATGGAGTTGGGCGACCAAATCACTGCATTGATTATTGAGGCGAGCATCAGGCCAGCTCATATGAGAGACATTCAGGCCGATGACAGGCTATTACATATGTGGAGAGGCATGTTGCGTGACATGTACAGGCTTATGTGGCATGTCGTAGGAGTGACAACCTTAGTTACGCAGCTGAGGAGGACCATTGCACATTATAGGTGTGGTTGAGACACAACAAGTGATCGACAGTTAGTGAGCAGCGACTCATCATCTCATGATCGTTCACCTCGCGTTGCGCCAGATGAGCAACCTCCACTAGCATCTAGCAGCAGTCATCATGGAGATGAGGCTGGACCATTAGCCATGTCCAGTTAGCATCTTGCAGCATCTAACAATACTCATGTTCATGAGCAGGTTAAACCATTGACTGTCGAGGCTAAACCATTGACTGAGCAGACCTCGACTAGTACTGCTATTGATGTCATACCACCAGCTGATCCATGACATTTATATTACAATTTTATATTTTTAACATTATATATATATATATATATATATATATATATATATATATATATATATATATATATATATGGTCCATGTATTTTATGTTCATGTTGCATTTTTACTTAATTTACATGTTGGTGATCATCATGATGTGTATATTGTTAGGTCATGTTAGCTGATATTTTCATTTAATGTGCAACTTGCAGATAGATGTGTATGTGATAGGATGAGTTATTTGACATGGGATGTATATTTTATGTTTGTGTTGTGATGATGTTATACAATGCTAATTGTGTTTTGTTAGATGATCATGATCACAATGATGTTAGAGAATTTGACTGTGTTTTTTAGTTCGAATATGATGTCTGTATGATGGTTATCATGATCTTGATGTTTATTAATTAATTTAATGTTAAATTACCATGATATTTATTAAATATTATGTCGTGATTGTAACTGATATTTAAATTTTAATTGTATGGAAAATTGTATTTGTATTTGTAATTGTAATTTTAACTGTAATTGTATGTAAAATATTTAATGTAAATTTTTAATTGTAATTGTAATATTTAATTTATTGTGAAATGATTGTAATTGTAATTGTATATATGACAAATTGTAAAATTGTAATTGTAATTGTAATTGTATGTAAAATTCTAAAATTCTAATTGTATTTGTAATTGTAATTTTAATGGTAATTGTATGTAAAATATTTGTAAAATTTTAATTGTATTACTGTGAAATGATTGTAATTGTAATTGTATGTAAAATTCTAAAATTGTAATTGTATGTAAAATATTTGTAAAATTTTAATTGTATTAATGTGAAATGATTTTATTAAAATTTTTAAATTTGTAAATTTGTAATAATTGTAAGATAATAAATCTTGCATAATATGAATTTTGTAACGTAATCAAGTTTAGAAAATAATGCAAATAAATTCATGTACTTTAGATTTATCATTATTTTATTATGATCTTACGTACAAAAAAAAAAAACTTTATAGAGTATGCCATTTCTAGCCGAGATTCCTTGTTTTTCGTCTAGTGCGCTTATAATCATAACCCGCACTGGTGCGTCTTAGTACTAAGACGCACCAGTGCTTCACAACTCTTTTGCACTGGTGTGTCATAAAACGCCACGCCAAAACATAAACCGCAATCTTACGAACCACACCGGTGTGCCTATAAAACCTTGTGCACCGGAGCAATGGAGGGTTCGAATCACGAGCAAGAATTTTTCTGAGGAGATGAGGGTTTGAAAAGATGAGAGTTCGAATTTAATCTGAGAAGTTTATAGCTGATAAAATGAGTGATTCAAACAGAAAGTCAAACAAAGATGCTTACAGGGATGCAGATAGCTATAGAGCTCGACAGAGTACAAAAGGAGAAAAGGTTTATGAAAAATATGAGACGCACATGAGAGAGATCAATTGAGTCTCTTGAACTGGCTAAGAGATCACATGAAGGTAACGATTCTCATTCTTACAAGGATGGCAGGAAAAGATTAGACAGTAGAGAAAGATAAATCTAGGCAGTCGATAAAGCCAAGAGGCACCTTGAAAGGAAGGATTCTCATTCCCTTAAGGACAATAGAGAAAGATCAATTGACGTTGTTGATCGGGCTGGTAGGTCCCATGAAGGGAAAGATTCTCCAGAATGCGTTTAAAAGCAGCTAGGAGTATTGTCTGAGCTTCGGTTGGCTTACATAAACTTTTACCGGCAAAGCTAACGTTGCATAAAATCACATCTTCGACTTTCAATTGAACCTGAATGGCATCTCTAAGTTGTATGAGCTGTGATCCTGTGGATAATGAGGAATATCACATGGCAGGTACCCAAAAATCCAAAATTTTTAAAGTATAGGTGAATTAGCACTTATCAAAGAACAAAATGCCGAACAAAATGCGAACGGGATACACTTAAGGATTCCCTGGTTCCATTTGTTATTGAAAATGATGCTCTCTCTAGATGAAACTAGTAAAAAGTTTGCGTGTATTATAAATGGAAATCCAGTGACCATTTCTGTGGGAAGAAAAGGATAGATACCTACAACTACCATATTTCCACCTGCAAATCGTTTTCCCATTGGAAAAGTTAATGTAATAGCCCATTTTGCAATGTCTTTCCTATGCTCAACCTTATACTCATTTTCTACGAGAAACCATTGCCTCCACGTGTAATAACTGCATCGTCTAGTCGAAAATCAGTTTTCTTCTGCTAACAAATGAAGAATGAAGGACCCGTTGTCATTGCTCCCAGAACATTCAAGGCATTAGGGGAATTTTGAGGTCTAAAATGGGCCTCCTAAGGAAATTATAAAATAATAGTGGAAAAAATCTAATAAGATTTGATGACATCATCAAATTTTAGAGGGAAAAATGAAAAAACTACTTTTTCAATTCATATTTTCAACTTATCTCCCAAAGTTTTTACTCAAATTTCAAGCAGGAGTACTCGTTGGATGCAGAATTTAATTCCCCATCGAAGGAGTACCCATGTTGCATACTTTCGATGGGTCCTACTACACGAAAAATGAGAAATACATAAAAAAACGTTATTACAATCACGTTTTTTATGTATTTCTCATTTTTCGTGTAGAAGAGTTCATCGAAAGTATGCAACATGGGTACTCCTTGGATGAGGAATTAAATTCCGCATCCAACGAGTACTCCCGCTCGAAATTTGAGTAAAAATTTTGGGAGATAAGTTTAAAATACGAGTTGAAAAAAGTAGTTTTATTATTTTATTATTTTTTAATATTTTTACTTTTTTACTCCAAAAATGGTGAATCATCCATTATGGATGACATCATCATCTTGAATCCTATTGGTTGTTATAAAGTTTATTTTTGTTGTACATTTTTCTTATGAGGCCCATTTTAGACCTCAAAATTCCCCTAATGTCAGTTTCTCGTAAAACAAATATTGTATAAATTTTGTTAAGATCAAGATAGAAAGAAAAAAGGAGAAAAGAGGAAATTGGATGCCAAGATGGAGGAGGAACTTACGAATGAGCAAGCAGATCATGGGGCACCTTTTCTTGTTGCAGGTTATGGAAAGGTTCAAGTTTCTTTTTCTGAAAGAAGAAGAGGTGTAGTTTTGAAAAGAAATGGCCCAAAGATTTTCATAGCAAAATGTACATTTCCAACATGTCTAATTTTGGTGTACACATGTAAAAGTAATTTCGGTGCCTCAACCGCAAATCGGTGCTAATGTACAGATAATTGCACCGATGTGTTCTAGTTACTACGCACCGGTACATTTTAGTTACTACACATCGGTGCCATGTTACCAATAGATGCACCGGTGCGGTGCTATTAAGTGACGCACCGGTGACGAATAAACGCAAATAAAAAAGTGCAACCCTATTTTATTTAAGTGACAAAAAAACGGAAAATTGAAAAATGGGCGGCAAAATATTTTCGAAAATCTAATTTCATAAAACAATTCTTTAAATACTAAACACTTTTCATTATTTTACTATTTTTGCTAAAATTTTCAGCCAGATATTTGCAGGAGACATACTTGGAGCAAGAGAGTACGAGAGCACTGTGGAGCAGCGAAATACGTTCAAACATAAGTATTCAAACAATCGGAATCCAAACCTCTCATCATTCAAACCCTGTAGCATAGAATTTCAAATAATCTCGTGATTAAATTTCATTATTTTTTTTAATTTTTTCTGCAGTTTTTTTTTAATTTTTTCTGTAGTTTTATCCATTTTTAACCTAAACCCTTCATTTTTTTTGTTTATGCCCTTTCTTCTCCCTGTGTCTGTGATTTCAGAATTAGGGCTTTTCATTTTGGATTGACATCCAACCCACGGGATGACTTGCATAGTCGGATCCCAATCCATGTCACCCCTTGTGTGAATTTTTGAAAAAAAATGGATTTTTTTTATCGGTCCGCCCTACGTAACCGAGCTCACCAGTGCACTGTAATATACAGTACACCGCGCAAGTACTGTGTAATAAAAAATTTAAAAACAATTTTTTTAAAATCAGTGTGCCATATCTAAAATAGGACACCAGTGCTCTATGTTATGAGGATAGCACCGTACGGTCTATTACACTGTTTTCCCGGTGCGTTTATAATACCCCCATGCACCGTACAGTTTATTATACTGTTTGTGCGGTGCGTTTATAATAACCCCACGCACCAACATTGGTGCATACATAATTAAAGGCGCACCAGTTTCTTGAGATTTATTTTTTACCTGAAAAGTTGACAATTTCTTTATAAATATATTAATGAATGATATGGTACAAGTTTCAGATTGATAAAAAAATCACTGACGAGATCAAGTAACAAAAATACTGATAACACATCAAGAAAAGCAAAAAGGCAAGTTCTTTGTAAATTCTTTACAAAAAATATTATTTTTGAACTATATGTAAGTTTAAATAATATGTATTGTATACTGTGTATCATGCAGAGCCACAAAATGATGAAGCTCGATAAGATTATTTCTGATCTAGGACCAGAAGATCTTAAAAGCTTGATGGAAAAATTGCAAAAGGACGAATCGGGTGAATGAAAAATAATTATCGATCCAATATGAGTTTCTTTTTAAAATTTTCATTAATAATATACTTAAAATCATTACATAACATGTGTCAAACATTCTATTAATTCACATCTATTTAATGTTCTTACAGACCAACAACTCAGAAAATGAATGTTGTTCTAAGAAAATTAAAAAAAATAGAACATGCAAATGAAAATTAATTGCTCCTTAGCTCATCTGGAGTGGCGCTAGAGGTTAACGAAAGGGGGAAAAACTTTTACAAAAGTTTGAGGGATCTAGTGGAACGAATGTATAGACGTTCTTTCCACTTACAATACAAAAACCAATCCAATGATTCTAAGAACCAAATTTTATCTAAACTATAGGAAGAGTTTCCAGAGAATTAGTCAATGAGATATGTCATACTTTTAATAGTAAAAACGTACAACAACAAAAAAGAAGGAATGAAAAAGTAATATTCCTTTAAATGTTTGTCTAGAATTATTTATAAATATCATTTTTGTTATATTTACTTTTCATAAATTTTCAGGAAGATTATGAAAATCTCAAAAGATGAACGAGCTGATATCATAAATATGCCAGTAGGAATGTCCAAAAAGGTGTATAAGGAGATGGTCAAAGAAATGGACAAAATTGCATCGCAAGAGGAGCCATCTCAACAACAACGTGCTTCAAATGTAATATGTAATCATTGATTTTTTCGATCATTAGGTATAATAAATAAAAAATTTAGCATTAAATATTAATTTTCAAGAATTTTCTTGCAGAAAAGAAAAGAAAATGGAACCCATTTAGCACATAAAACAGGACGACAAGGAAGAAAAAGATTGATATCTAAGTTTGTGAGTAATTGTTACTTCCTTATAACAACTCAACTAGATTTCATTTTTGTAATTTTTAAGTTGTTTTACAAAAATCATCATTGAATGTCTTTAAACAAGTTCTAACATACAAAGAAGAACCATCAGACGAATTGATTGAAATTGGGTTAAATATTGGTTGTGAGTATATGTTGGCATATCATAAATTAATTGTGGAATTTGTAAGCATCTATCGATCTTGTTTTACTTAGCTCCGTCTATAATTAATAAAACAAAAAATCTTTTATATTAAATATATGATTTGTTATGGGGTATAAAACTTGCAGGAAACAAAGTATGGAACTGCGCCAACAGATGAAATTTTGAAAGATGGCATGGTACATGGTTTTGAAAGAATGTGTATAGTTTATGAGTCAATTGTTGCTATGGTACGTCATTTTTCTTTTCGATTTACATTGATGTATATTATTTAATATTGCAATTTTCATTATTCTCACCAATGTATATACACTCATTTTCGGTTTATTTTTATGTTTGTAGATGGAAGGTGAAGAAGAAGAAAACAATCAACAGCATGAACAAACATTCTTTGAAAAATAACCCAAGTCATGGAAGTAGCTCTAGCGGTGACAATAGTTCAAGCGAAGAATGATGATCATTATTTTTGGATATCAAAGCAAGGCGTTGTATTTTTTGAAATATTTGTTTGTGAAATCAAACATTTTGTTTAATGTGATGGACATGGTGTCCAAATTGATAGACAAAGGGATATCAATAACCATCCCATTTTGTATGACAAAGAGTGTCTTATATATATATATATATATATATATATATATATATATATATATATATATATGTTTTAATTTATTCTATTGTGTTCTCCATTGTCTTTCTCAAATGCACTAATAAAAATTTAATTCATATCAATATTGTTATAAGATATATATGTGTCGAATTTTGATGAATAATGAATTTTAAAAAATCACAATAACTATGATATGATATAACAAATTAATCCAAACATCACATTCAAATGCATTAAAAAAAAATTAATTAATATGAATATTGTTATAAGATGTGTCGACTTTTGATGAATAATGAATTTAGAAAAATCACAAGAATTGCACTGTCACAGGTCGATGTTTCTAAAAAATACAAAATGAACATTGGTATGTGTCAATTACTGTACACCGGTGTGTTTGTATGCTACAACGCACCGATGCGTTTCTACGACCTATGGGCACCGCACAAATACCAAAACCAATTAAAAATCTCGATGTGTTTGTGCGATATTGCACACCGGTGCTTTTATGTGAGACTACGCACCGGTGCATTTGTACGACGTATGGGCACCGCACAAATACCAATACCAATTATAAATATCAATGTGTTTCTATAAGTCTACGTACCGGTGCGTTGTATCAACCTATGGGCACCGCACAAATCCCAAGACCAATTGGTACGGCCCGTGCATTGTATCCTGTACGCACCCGGTGTGGTTTTATACCTTAAAGCCACAGTGCGAGGAACCTTCGGCCGCCCTGGGGCCACACCATCTAGATGACATGCACGGTGCGTTGAAACCTTGGTAGCACTGCCAGGATGTAAAAAACATAAAGTAATAACCTCCAGTAGTCGATTTTTTAGTTGTGTTGAATTTCCGTTAAAAGCTCTGCCAAAACCTCCGTAACCATAAACGAATGTTGTAGAAAATGTTTTTTTGACATTTTTTCCCAATTTTATAACACTAAAAACCTCCTTTATAACCTCTACTAGAGGATCTTTTCCTTGTAGTGCAACTTAGGGTGCAGCTTGCAACAATTTTCTTCGTCATGCCCCTCTTTTTCACAGTATGTGCAAGAGGGCTTTGCTCCCCTTCTTTTGGTTGCGGCCGTCCTTTTTGGGTAGTCACTTTGTTCATGTGCCCCCTTGCTTTCTATCTGTATGGCCTTCAAACTCACCTCATCAATGGTAGGAGGCTCAAACTTCAATAATGAATGTCTTATGTAAATATGTAATTACCCAATGTAATCAATTACGACTTCAAGAGAATCTAATAAAATGCCCAAATTTAGTGCTTGTTTTCTAAATTCCTTGGTAAAAAATTTTCATGTTTTTTCCTTCACCTTGCCTTAGGTACTGCCACTCCATTAAGGATTTTTGCTTATAACCCAAGGGATAGAATTGGTCTTTAAGTGCAGTAATGAAATTTGACCATGAGGAAAGTAGGTTACCCAAGTTAATTTTGCCTTGAAGTTTTCTCTCCCACCAAATGAGAGTTGTGCCACTCAATCAAAGAGAAGCCAATTGGATTTTCACCTCATCCTCAAAAATCTGTTGGATCTTGAAATAGAGTTCAAGCGGCCTAATCCAATTTTTAAGCTTCTCGGCATTACTTTCACCATTATATAATGGTAGATCAAATTTAACATCTAACTTAAAGAAAGGCTTGTTAGACGTATTTCCATAATTTTTATTATGATGGTTAGAAGAGAAGGAAGGACTTTCATTTACTGAAGGAGGTGGATCTCCTCCACCATATCCATGTGCAGAACCTTGCCCTTCTAAAGCACGATCTCCTGATTTCTCTAACTTCTCAAGTCTAGAGAATAGCTTCTCTACTTGATCTGTCATGGTATAGAAGGTTTTGTGGAAATTGAGCTCCTCCTCATTTCGATCTTTGTCACCCATGTTCCTTCTCTGACATGCACATCCAACTTCGGGATCAAAAGCCTGTAGCGTCTCCTCGCCTCTTCTTAGCCTGTTTCTTGTTAGCATAAAATCATGTAATTCACATATACAAACACCTGCTTTGATACCACTTGATCCAAAATATTTTGCTTGAGATGTATAAAAGAATTTACATGTGAAAATTGTAGCTTTAAATAAGAAACTTTAAAGGCATAAGTGGAAAAAGAGAGAAGCAATTAACATCATGCACGAGAACGAAAAATTGATATGAAAATGAGTAACTAAACCCTTATACATGCCCAATCTAAAATTGGCCGAAAATTGCAGACCTCTAATGACGAAATGGGTAGCACCGTTGGATTCGTGTCATCGAGTAGTGCAGAATCCATATAAAACTTGCCCCAATATGACAAAGTGAAAATGTGGCCCCTCTATAAAATGGCTCAGATCATGGTTCCGCCCCCTCCTACACACTGCTCAAGGTTCAACTATCTCGTTTTTCGTGCCTGCTCCTGTCTCTCCTTGGGTGCCCAAATGAGTGAAGGTTTATATAATGAACTGCTGGGAAGAATTTACAAAGTGACCCATTGGAGAGTTGGTTTAGGATCTGAATTGTGTGTGAGGAGGTCGGGTGGTCAAAGCTCGACCCCTCCTTAAATAATCAGAAGCTGTTTAAAAAAAATCCACATTGTCCAATTATAGAAATCCACATGCATGTTTTAACAACCGCATTTAATTATGAACAATCCACATTAAGTTTTTAAATCCCACGCCATTTGAATTTGAGACACGTAGGGGTCGGGTTCGCTTGGGAAGCCCGCCCCCGAAACTCCCGTTATTGGCTCCGTTTAATATGGTGTGAGTTGGGGCGATAGGGTTGACAGCCTCGACCCACCCTTATATGTGTAATTGTTACAATGGTGGGTCCGTAAGGCAGGGCGGGAGTCATGCCCCCCCTACCTTTTAATATATATATATATATATATATATATATATATATATATATATATATATATTGTTATTTAAAACAAAACGGTTGTTTTCAAATCTTCGGATTCTTGACTGAAGGAGTGCTTTTAATCTTCCCATAAATTCGCCCAGAATCTGGCCAAGTTGGCTGGAATCTGGTGGCCGAGTTCTAGCAAAATTGTTGCGTCCTTAAGCTGCCACATCACCAAGTCAACCTTCAAACTTTGACTGCTCCTAACTCCCTCATACGGACTCGGAATTGAGTGTCATCTGTGCCGTTGGAATCAAAATGACGAGATCTACAATCTGAATCTGGTTTGAGAGAATTTAGAACACTTTGTTTTTTGAGCCTTGTACTCAAGCCATTTATACTTGTACTTGTTTAATCCACCTGGATCAACTCAGGTGCTCTGCAAGGTATACCCCTCTACAACCTTCCCCCCTCATCCCATCAAAAATTTGTGGATAACAACATGATAATGGATTACCCCTCTATCCAGGAAGCGAGTACCTTAAAATCTCAAAAAGATACCTTCTCTGAAGCCTCCGGTACTGAGGTCAACCCTGACAAATTGCAAATATTTTTCTTCCACACTCCCCCTCTATCTCAGCGCAACATTGCCCGCATTCTAGGCTTCTCCATCGCATCCTTACCCTCCAAATACCTTGGAGCCCCTCTCACTAACATGGCCATTAATCACTCCTCTTGGAGAACTCTGCTAGAAAAAATGGAAACCAGACTATCTAAATGGATGCATCGTGCTCTCAATATATCAGGCTGCTTGGTTCTCATCAAAGCAGTACTGCAGTCCCTCCCCATTTACCTCTTCTCGGTACTAGCAGCCCCCAGATGAGTCCTCAAGGACATGCACAAATTGCAAAGAAATTTCCCGTGGGGTGGAACCAAAGAGAAAAATAAATGGGCTTTAGTCAATTGGAAGGAAGTGTGTACACCAAAAAGTCATGGGGGGCTAGGGCTGCACGACCCTTATCACAACAACAACATCATGGGAGCTAGCATCTGGTGGAAATGGGTATCCAACCCCCACACTCCGTGGGCTAACCTGTGGGCAGCCAAGTATGCTCATTCATGGCCCAAGTAGGACCTTATCAGATTCAACATAGAGCCAGGAGGATCCCAAATCTGGAAAGCAACAAGAAACCAAAAGAAGATGATACAGATCCACAGCTTCTGGGAGTTGCATAGCGGCACTCAAGCTAGATTCTGGGACGACTCCTGGCACCAACTACCAAGACTCTCCTCCATCTTCCCCAGACCATTATGGAGTGAAACTTTATAGGCTAGGCAAAGGAAGAGTGTATAGGATTTCTGGACCGATGAAACAACTCAAGGATACACGAACTGGCTACATACGGGCAGATGGCAAGACGACTAGAACAATGAGAGACACACGTACATCTGGGAGGAACTAAGCACTAAAATAAAAATTAGAGCACAACCAAGACCTGACATCCATCGTTGGGGTCACATGAAAAGTGGAAAATACTCCACCAAGGAAGCTTACAACCTCCTACATTAGCAAAACCCAAATCCAACAAATCTAATTTGGAAAAAGATATGGTTGGCCAAACTCTAGCCCAAAGTAGCCACCTTTTTATGGCTGCTCATTAAAGGACGCATCCTCACATGGGAGAATCTTTTGAGGAGAGGGTTTTTAGGACCCTTCAGATGCCCTCTATGATAGGAAAACTTGGAAACCATCGACCACCTGTTGGACCAATGCCCTATCTCTAACGCCTTATGGGACAATATAACAGTTCTATGCTGAAATACCAACAGAGAAAGGGGCAACACCATCAACACCATCAACAATTAGATGGACAATCCTTACTCCAAAAACCTCCTGAACAGACTCTGGCAAAAAATTCCAGGCATTCTTATCTGGAATATATGGAAGGAAAGGAACAATTGAATCTTCAAAGACAAAGTATCCACCTTAGAGCAGCTTTGGGCAAGGATACATGACAAACTCATTGAAACAATGGCCCTAGACACATGGAGCCAGGAGGATCTCCCTTACTCTATTGCGGAGCGTCACATATGGAACAACTAGCACATGAACATAAACACCCCCTTGGACATCAACCCAAGAAGCGTCGCTAGAACCCCTGATCTTGAAAAATGGAATCTACCCCCCCAAATGGTTTCTTCAAATGTAATTTTGATGGTGTGTCCAAAGGAAACCCCGAAAATGTAGGCTTCAGAGTTATTATCAGGAACTCTCAGGGTGAGCCACTTCGGATTTACTACAGTAACATGGGGTGGGATAGCAACAATTATGTTGAGCTTGAGGGGCTCATCCAGGGTATCCACATCGCAATTGAATTTCACTATTTCCCCCTGGAAATGGAGGGAGACTTGCAATTCATCACTATTGCAGCCACATGAATTATCCATGGTACGACGTCCACAAAGGTATCTACCAGTTGGAGGCTAGCCCACAAGCTCACACTTCTGGAATAACTGATACACAATCACAGAGCAATAAATTTTCGCCATGTGCGAAGGAAATAAAACTCAGTTGCAGACCTCCTCGCGAACAAGGGGGTTGAAAGCCACAGAGAGCTGTATCATTCAAACTTCACCTAGGTAGAGGATGATTCTTTAAGATGAGAATGCCATATTTTCATATATGCAATACCATGGGTAGTTACCATGTGTCTCTCAATACCATACATCCAATACAATGGGCTTATCACTTTATTCCCTAGCTACATGTGGTCCCTTACATAATGTGGGTTAACCACTTTATTTATTAACTATGGCCCAATTATTTATCATTCTTATATTATTAAATCATATTATTCCCTTGGGTACCTCCCTTTGTACCCTATATTATCCCCCCTAGGTATACTACATTACACCCCCCTTAAACATGTTTCGTCCCCGAAACATAAGAAGAACACAAATAATAAGATCTACTCAAAAGAGTATTCCACTGGTACCATTCACGTGCATCCAGCCATCCCAGAGAAAGGTGAACACTCGATCTAGTCGATGTCTCGCTCGCTTGAGATGGAAGTGGGTTCTGGTGGTTCTTCTGTGTTGATGTGTTGTGGGTGGATCGTCGCACCTCTCTATGTGTCATCTAGGGGTTGTTGTCCTTGTTGCTAATTCGTTTCCACCTTCCTGGTTGTTGTCTTGCTGGGTGATGCGGGTGGTGATATGTTGAAGCTTTAACTGATGGAACATCTTTCATTAATTCCTCCATTATAGGTGATGGAGTGGTGTCAGGTTCTTCTGTTGGTACTTGCTCACATGTCTGTGTTTGGCTTTCTACCATCAAAGGCTCATCATTTGATGTGTCTGTGTTGTTAGAGATTTGCGCTTCTTCCTCCCTATTCTCTCCATGGTTCCTAATGCAAATATCGTGCAATGTGATTTTCTTCTTTTTATACCAGAGCTTCATGAATTTCTTTTGCACATTAAAATTGATAGTACCAACGGATTCCATCCAAGGGTGTCCCAAAACAACATCCACAGTGGCCATATTTGAAGCATAAAAATCAGAATGCAACACATACTTATCCATAGAAATCTTCAAATCTTTATAAATTTGAACATCTTCATTATCAACCTGTGTGTTTTCAATATGTTTTGCTGGAACTTGCAATTTTTTAGCCAAATTAACATTGATACAATTATGCTTGCAACTAGGAATGATAGACACAATGATGTTCTCTTTCTGAATACTTCCATTAACCTGTAATATGGAAATATTAGTAGAAAATAAGTCTTTATGTCTCTTAATGTCCTTCTTTTCGGCTTTAGACCACTTGTCCAAAATGACTTTTTCAAGTTTTTTCTCGGGAAGTTTCCTCACTACGCTGTCAAGTGAGGTCCACCATTTATTTGCCTCATCTTTCATATGAAGCCCTATGGAGCATATCCAAAAACTTCGGTATTCAGCCTTGAGATGTTGTAAAAAATCTTCAATAGTAGGGCCATCATCTTTTCCTGTAAACTTCATCTTGCGAGAATCCATAAAATAAAGTAAGGGTTTTGAAGAAAATCACTTACTTTGGCAACAATTTAAAATTGACATTACTCGGTCAATATAACTCAGAATCCTTAATATAACCTGTTTTCGAAAATGGAATACCCATTCTGCATCTAACCATATGACTGAAATCCCGATCTAGGCACTCTGGAACACAGATTTGCGTTGCAACTGTCCCGGCATCACAAAATTTCTGAAAAAATCGTTGATTTTAAATCAGTGATAACTCCCTCATCCGGACTCCGATTCGACTTTTTTATTTTTTTGAAACTGGGTATTTTCCCGTAAGGAATCTAGATCTGATATTTATTTCTGAAAAAAAAAAATTCACCAAATTTCCAGATCTGCTCTACAAACTCGCCGCCCAAAAATTTCCTGCAAAAAAAATGAAAAAAAAACAAATCTCCAAACTCTGCCCAAGAAAGTGCTCCGATGCCACTTGTAAAATAGATCTGACAAGAAAATGTATAGAAATGGAAAATATTCCCAATAAATAACACCATTGAAGATAGAACTTAAGATCTTCATTAATATCAAAACCTTTAAAGTAGGGCAACACCATACATTCACTCTTTAAGGAAGGAGATCACTCCACAAGTCATATGCTTGCCCATACAATAATCCTTGACTTCCCTCAATGGAGAGTCTCTAGCCTCTATATAGGTTTCATATATGCAATACCATGGGTAGTTACCATGTGTCTCTCAATACCATACATCCAATACAATGGGCTTATCACTTTATTCCCTAGCTACATGTGGTCCCTTACATAATGTGGGTTAACCACTTTATTTATTAACTATGGCCCATTTATTTATCATTCTTATATTATTACATCATATTATTCCCTTGGGTACCTCCCTCTGTACCTTATATTATCCCCTCTAGGTACACTACAGCCCCTCAGTACAAAGAGATCCACCGTCAGCTCCTTTAGTCTTTTTTTTTTATACTGTTCTTTCCCTCCTACACACCCAGTCTGTTGCACAACCCTCTTCCTAGAGCTGCGCTGTGCAAAAATGCCGGGGCCGTGATTTATCCAGCCTGCACATCTTATCCCAGCTCCATCTATCCTACCAGTCTCATAAGTCTGCGCGCACCCATTACCCTGCACCCCTTGACGTTCTCTCCCCCTCATCATTCCCCTTGTTCTCTTGTGCTTCTCCCTTGCTTCGATCCTCTCACCCTGCTTAGCAACCCCCCATCTCTGTCTCACCTCTGCTTCAGCGGGCCACTAGGCTGTGCCAAAGAACCATCTGTGGAGGGCAGAGAGGGGCACTCCCTGGTCGATACCACTGTGGGACGGATAACCGCCTGGAGTCTGTTAAAGGCTCCTCTTTAGGTAGTTACGCTAGACAGAGCCCCGAACCTGATCAGGAGGAGGAGGCCCCTGTGCAGGCCTCACGGAGAGGTATATGTGGACCTCAGAAGTCCACCATTGCGCATCAGGCACACCTCCCGCCTCACAAGACCGAACCTCTTCCGGCTCAAGAAGATGAGGGTGATGATGCAAATGTATGGATCATGGATTTTTAAGGTACTTGTATGCGCGTCCCTGACACAGAATACCTGGTGGCTCCCATCCTCTGCGCACCAGTCCCCAAACCTGCGCGTCCACCCATTGATACAGAGGAAGCGGCTGCACAGGCATACACTTGCCCCATAGTGGAGGAAGAGCCAGACAGTAATGATAAAGCTGAAGACTAAGGACTGCGAAGTTGCTTAGTTCTTCCTTGTTTTTTGTCATGCCTTCTATCATCACGGAATTTCAAGATATACTTATGCTTCCGCATATTATGTAATTTCTGGATACAACAATGCTTCTACGCATTTTTTAATTTCCTGCTTCAAGTATTTTCCGGTTTGGTTTCCTCCATGAAGGAAGCCCTGAAACCGCACAACAAAGGCTGGGATTGGTTAAGCGCAACTTACAAACCCAGCCTGTAGCATATGTATTGTTTCTATTTTCGAATTAATATAGATTAGCCTAATTTACCAAAAAAAAAATGTACATATGCTTATTTTCTTTTATAATCCTTTGTTGAGAAATTTATATAAGCAGTGTTGTTGGAGTTTATCTTTTAAATTTAGATTTTTATTTTACCTTCTGCTTTCTTCATATTATTTTTGTTTTCTGATTTCTTTTCTTACTTTAGTTTAGGAATTATTTTCCTTTTCTTTCGATTTTGTTTTGATTTCGGTGACTCTTCCATGATTTATGTGAAACGAATTTTTTACCTTACAGTTGTTGACATACATGGGAAATCTTTTACTCTATCCATTTAAGTGAATTTCATTTATCATTAAAGGCATATCTTTATGGAACCATAAAGCCATCTTGCTTTAAATATTTTTCATGGAGGAACACACATCCTTTCTAAGTAATTGAGCTTAATTTTCAAGGAAAGAACTGATTTGATTTTAACACAATAAATCACTCCCACCTCTCCACATAAAAACCTTTGATTGATAGTTGCAGGGAAAGAATTTGGAGTAAATATTATGAAAGTATTATGTCCATTAAACATCCCACCTCTTTCACTCAAATACATTATAAAATAAAAGTTTCCAAATGTGCTTATCAAAAAGAGTGATTAAAAGAGGAAGCATGGGAAATACAAGTAAACTCGTAGGGGCTATGGACGCTCGTTGGTAGCGAGACTATGCTTGTGTGGCATAAAAGAACTTCGTCGGGATACTAATCAAGCTCGCTGGCAGCGAAGCGATGTTAGAGACAATCATAAAATGGATATAAACTTTATAAAAAACTCTTGTCTCTACCTTCTTCTATTTTTCATATGAGGTAGTTTAAAAAAAAAAAAATCCCAAGTTTGGATTCATTACTTTTACTCAAGTCTATTTAAAGTACTTATCTTTACAAAATCATATTACTTAATCTATTTATGTGGGACCTATGGAAATGTTTTATTGTTAGATGATTTCATGATTTCCATTATTTTTAACCTCTAGGTAAATTTAAGTTCATTATATTTAATCAGAGATAACTGGTTCTTCTCCTGCATGTCTCCATTGTTGTGGTAAAACACAACCCCCCCAGTTATGAATTATGTACTTCAAATAAAGAGGACCCTTTTTATTAATTTTGGCTAAGCATCTTTTATGGTTTTCATTAAGTTAATTGTCCTAAAATTTTACCATTTTTTTCATTTACGTTGGATTTCTATTTTGATTATTTCATTGAATCCTATTTTTCACAAGCTTTCCAACGATACTTGTTTCGCTCCATTTGGTCAACCGGTTTGTAAATGACACTCTTTTGAAGTTTGATCATTTTCTCACTTGGATTAAAAAATATATGAAGTGTATGATAATTCAATTTTCGTAGTTAAAATAGTCATTCATTGTAAATATTAATTTTTAGTTAATTTTTACTAATTTTTTCATTTTTCACTAACAGTCTTACAAAATGACCCAACTAAATTGTACAACAGATGAAAACATATTTTGGAATCTTGGTAATTTTCTCCAATGTATTATTTTAAAATAAATTTCCAAAACCAAAATCTCAAAATTGTTAAATGGCTATATTCCAATTTGTAGGATTGTTAATTCCACGTAGGACCCATTTCATATCCATTCTCCTCCCAAAAAATTACGAAATTGCGAAAATGCGAAATTGTGAGATTACTATAGATCTTTTGAAATATATATATAATAATAATTACTACGATAATTTTTCTTTTGCACATATAATAATTTTTTAATTCATAACAAAATCATTTCGCAAACAAATGTGCGAATAGAAAAATGAGAAGGGTTTTGAGTTTTCGACAAAGCTTTTTTCACCTTATAACTCTCATACCTGCACCTTATCCCTCCATACCACTCCATATTCTTCACTCACACGTAATACATGAATCATAAATAAGTTTTGTAATTTAAATATTTAAAATAAAAAATACTATATTAATATTATATTATTATGTATTAATTATAATTTGTATATAATACAATTATAATATTAATATAATAATATTTTAATCAATCATTAAATTATTTAATGTAATTAGTATTAATTAATAGATAATCGTAATTTAATTTAGGATTAGATTTTTAATTTAAAAATTTTGATTTTTAGCCTAAGCAACAAAAATTCCAGAATTTTGACAATTTTAATATACCAACTTTGGAAACACATAATTGGAGTTTTACTTGGCCAAATGAGGCCCAAGAAAGCTCGATAAATAGATAAAATCATGGATATTATTCCTGAAGTGGTTTCATTTCCATATTTGATTATTTATTGGGTCTAAAATTCAGTAGAAGATCAACCTTCAAATTTTTAAACAAACTAATTTTCTGAGTTTTATTTTCAACAGTTTAATTTGCCTACTGCTTCTTCTGAGTGCAAATCCATTCACTAATGATATCCTTGACCAATTAGATTATCACATGCATCAATATAAAGCTTAGATTTCATTTTCAATTATTTATTTAATTAAGTTTTGATTGGATTTGTTTTAATCCCAGATTTGACATTTTGATTTTGATTTGTTTTTGCAGAAAAAAATAGTTGAAGAGATGAGAAGAAGAAGATCTCAATTAATGAGAAGGCTCTAGAAATTGAAGAATATGATTTGAACCAATCAAAATTTATTGAGAAGAACCACCCTTCAACAAACTTTCTTATGAAGAAATCATTTTGTAAATATTATAAATAGCAGATTGTAGAATGTATTATGGGCTCTTCTTCTTTGCAATTCTGGAATTCTCGATGGCACTATTGTCTAGAGGATTTAGAGGTATATGGTAGAGGAGAGAAAACTCAGATCTGGCGATTATTGAAGTTTTTCTTTTGCATTTTGAATTACGCATGGAGGGTAGAGTTTGTACTTCTACAACTCTTGTTTTAAAAGCATAAATTTAAGCTTTGTAAAGGACTGGTTGGAGATCGGAGTCAAAGAAATGGTTTCAATAAATTGGTATTTATAATTCTATTGTTTTAAATACTGGTTTCATTTTATGATAGTAAGAATGTGTCATTTTATTCATATTTATTCATTTTTGTCGGTATGAGTAATTTGCCTCAATTACATGTTGACATTTATCTCTGCTCTTATGTGTTGAATTCTGATTTCTGAGTAACTATTTACTTAGAAATTTGTCTTTTAATATTGATTAAATAAAAAATGCTATGTTATGAAATTTTTCTGCATATTATTGTTTAATTATTTAAATTACTAATTTAACAAGCAACTTCATTTTTATGAACTATTTCCTAAATGTTGTTCGTTGATTTTCTTAGATAATAGATCTCTGAAAATAATGTGTTTTGGTATTCATAATGTCAGTTGATTGAACTATTTCGTTAATTTGATATTTATTATAAGACAAAAATATTTAAATCTCAATCATTTTAAATATCTCACTCTTAGTTGGGTTAGATCTATACCTGCCTAATTGAGATAGGATTAGGATAATTTTTTTTTTTTTTTTGCATTTTAGAATAATTTTGCATTTAGATTTAATTCTAAATTGCTAGAAGTCATCTTCCCACAGAGGCAAGAATTTAGTTGTAGTTTGGTTGAACCCCAAATTAGCTTAAGGATCACTTTCTTACCCGATCAGCAAGAGAAATGAACTTCTTTAAGGTCCGGACCGGGTGGTCATCCCCCATGTTGTTGCAGCGAATTTCGAGGATTCAACAGAACAATACTAGAGAGCATAAACTATAAGAAAGTATTATCAAATGGAGAAAATAAGAAGGAGAACCAGGAATATTCCAAGGATGGGAAAAAGAAGTTGAAAGGGGGAACTATAAGAATACAACCACAACACACTAGTGCAAAAATTCTAGCTACCACTATAAGATTGATGGTCATACAGAAGAGAAGTGTTGGAAGTTGTATCTAGAACTCAACATGAAGAACCAAAAGAAAGATGTTATGGACATGTATTCGAGTAATTAGGTGGAAAGAATATCATATATCGATAAAAATATTTCAAGTACATCAACGCATAAGGGGGTGAACGTGAGTAGCCTTCAATGGAAAGAAGAGAAGGAAATGACCAAACTCTTACATATAAAGATAAAGGTTGAGAAGAAGAAAATTGATGCTCTATTTGAATCAGGATCACAGGCAAATCTCATAGCAATGCCACTCCAGCCGAACTTCCAACAACCTTGTTGCGTTGCGATAGGGCAACGTATCGATTTCCGAGAATTTGGTAAAAAAACTAGGAATGTAGACTTAAGATCATCCTATCCCATATCCATTGGGATGGATCAACAAGGAGGCAAAGATAAAGGTAACCAAACAATTTATAATTAAATTTTCTATCAGTTTTGTCTTTTTTTCATGAGGTAGGATTGGATGTAGTTCCACTTGATGTAAGTCGAGTTGTGTTTGGGAGTCCCTATATGTACATGCATGATTTTATCTTCACGCAGAGGGCCAAGAAATATCTCCTCATCAAGGTTATACAATCATTCATCATCAACACGCACACGGGAAAGTTGAAATTCTTGTCGACAAGTTCTAACTAGGTTGAAAAGTTGATATGTTCTAGAAAAAAGTATGTTTTATTGCTTTAAGAGAAAATCAATCTACAGAAGAGTCCATGAAAGTTAATTCATTATTGGAGAGGTGTACTAAGGAATAGAAATAGAAAGTGGAAGAGATTTTGGTGTGTGAAACCAATGATTGAATCACAAAAAAATTCATTTTCATAACCATAATATTCTAAATCTAGGTATTGAAACCAATATTCTGATTAATAATCACTAGTAAAAAATGATGAAATTAATGAGTAGGAGACTAAAAATGTTAGTCACCGCAATTATTTCAAGTGAATTACTACTAAATTTGAGCATTTCTAAGTGACCGAACTAAAAATGACTAACTTAAATGACTAATTTAGTCTTGAAATAAAATATACGACTAGATAATAAGTGACTAAACTAAAAGCGACTAACTTAAACTACTAATTTAGTCTAGGGATAAAATATATGACTAGATAATAAGTGACTAAAGTAAAAGTGACTAACTTAAATGACTAATTTAGTCTAGGATTAAAATATATGACTAGATAATGAGTGAAAAAATTAATAATGATTAATGTAAATGACTATTATAGTCTAAGAATAAAAATATGGCCAAATAACAAGTACAACAAGTATATGAATTAGTCATTTATGTCAGTGATTTTTAATTGTGTCACTCCATATATGGAAAATTTCAATTTTTGTACCGAAGTGTTACATTTCACTATAGCCGGTGTCTCTGGATCCATTTGCAGTGTTAAAATTTAGAGACAAAGGGGTCTATGAATTTACAGTGTTAAAATTATGAATACCCTTTGGTCTCTAAAGTTTAACAGTGCAGATGGATTCATCTACAATTAACATAATTGCATGTATCATCTATCAACTTTACACTAATGCCTTCATTATAATTTTAGTAAAGGTAATATTAATTAGATAGGCAAACTAATATTTATAATATTTATATTCAATATTTGGCCATAAAGTTTAATTTTTAAACTTCATTGATTTATGTTAAAAGTGTGAGTTGTTTTAAATCCAAGGTTAAATTTTCATATTTACATTTAATAACTAGATAAATATAACATTTCTTATGTTAAACATGTGAGTTCATTTAAATCTAGTATTAAATCATCATATTTACATTTGATAAATACTAAATAGATAAACCTACAATATATATTTATAGACCTATTTAGTAAATAGATATGAACATTTGTTAATTTAAGTATGAAACTTAATTAAATTTTTAATGATGTATGAACCTTTGTTTTTTTGTAAGTCAATGTTATATTCATGTAGGAAAAAAGGAGTACATATAGCTAGTTACAAAGCAGGTGATCTCACCTCGACTTGGTTTGTTGACAAAAAATTGCACCAGATGCAAAAAAAATGCAAAAGAGGGACTAGGGACATTGTCCATAAATGGTTGGGCCAAAGACACAAAAACACATATAAAACATAAAGAACACCAAATAGCATACTATTCGTCCAACGTTATGGATGCAGAGTTGTCCGGGGTTGTTCCTAGATGCAGTGGAGGATAGAAGTCACACTGACCGTGCCCTTCAAAGTGCGCCAACCAAGTCTCCAGCTATTATAATTTCTCAATGAGTTGATTTTGGCCTCGCCAAACAACTACCAGTATCTCTCCTGGACTTGGCACTATAAATAGTGCATTCAGTCCAATGTTTCCATCTGCTCTGTATGATCCTCATGACATAATCTCTCTGTTTTGTCCACTCTTTCCATAAGGTTGTTGATAAGTGCACGACTGTTCTCTAGGAAAAAATGTTGGTTAACCTGCCCCTCATTTACCTCAAATTAATCAAACCCACAATTCCCCTTGCCAGCACGGCCTCCTCCGCTCTGATGACTCTGTTTTTGAACCCTCAAACCCCCACCTATGTTATCCCCCCACTTACCTCCTCCACCACCCCCATGCGCACCCACACTAGCGAGTCGCGCACGCTCCGCAGTCTTTCTACCCTGGCGTGGAGCCACCATGATTATTTATGAGTCTGCCAGCCCCACAGGGCCATGGATGACAGGGGAGAGAGAACACCCACACCACACCAGGGGCCTCATAATTCGCCAAGGTCGAGGAAACCTGTTGTGTGCAGAGTCGAGAGACCAGACCCCCCACTATAGAAAACAAACACCAACAACGAGGGAGCTAAATTTCTTCTCCCACAACCACAAGGAAGCACAGAGACACCTCCCACTACCAGATAAATACTTCCACCACCAGCAAAAGCAAATACTATCACCCACCAAACTAACACAGGAACTTCAACAACAAATGATGACAAAGTAGCTGACGCCTGAGCGTAACTCCCCCAGGGCAGTGATCAGCCTCCAAATTATCCACACAGAGACCACACACCAATCCACCAAACACCGTCACACCCACGCTGGAGAGCATGGAATTTGGAAAAGAAACTAGTTTTCTGCCACCACCCTCGAGGTTTCCTAGACTACAAATTCTAGCTTCCTCTCTTATCATGAAAAAATAGGCTCACTAAAAGCCAAGAAAAATGGAAACGAGTGATCTCACTTCCCTTCAACTTCCTATCCTCAACCCAGATGTAGTCAGTGGCTAAGAAACTGAGCAACAGGGACCGATTGAACACACTACACTAGCAAATTCCCACGACAAGCACACACATTAAACCACATGCGCTCCCTCCATAAACCTTCCTGCGACGTTTACACTTCCTCTTCATAGGCCACCATTAAGACCAACACTAAACCATATTTAGGAGTCTAATGTTGGGCTCCCTCATCTTCCCTTGCCTTATCCTTTTACCACCTCCGGACTCCAATGCACAATTATTTTTCACACGAATTGCCAAAGTGAAGCAAGTAACTCTCAACCCATAACCCATTAATTCCTCACCCCTAACCCCTAAAATCCTTAACTGTTAAATCCCTTAACCCCTAAGCCCCTAATCCCTAATCCCAGCTTAACCACTAACTCATTATTCACCTAACCCCTAACTGCGCCTAAATCCCCTGACCCATAAGCCCCCAATCCCTAATCCCTTAAACACTAAATCATTATTCCCCTAACCCATAAATGCGCCTAAATCCCCTAACCCCTAACCCCTAAAACCCTAACCCCCTAATCACTAACTCATTATTCCCCTAACCCCAATCCCTGATCCCTTAACCTCTAACTCATTATTCCCCTAACCCCTAAATGTGCCTAAATCCCCTAACCCCTAACCCCTGAATCCTTAACCCCTTAAAACACTAACTCATTATTCCCGTAATCCCTAACCCTAAGCCCTAAGCCCCTAATCCCTAATCCCCTAACCAATAACTCATTATTCCCCTAACCCTTATAATGGTCCTTAAAACTCATTGAGACTATCCATTCCAAACGAGAGT
The DNA here is from genome assembly GCA_034641835.2 of Pinus albicaulis. NCBI lineage: Eukaryota > Viridiplantae > Streptophyta > Pinopsida > Pinales > Pinaceae > Pinus > Pinus albicaulis. The sequence continues at coordinate 1,268,812,933 of CM076579.1, forward strand.
AGGTCTAGTTGGGACCTATGATAGGGTTAATTCCCCCATGTTGGCAAGATTAAAATGGTTAATCTTCGATATACAAAATGTAGATCTAATCTTTCATTAAAAAGAGTGAACCATACCCTCTCTGCCAAGCTATTCCTATCGGTTGCTTGGCCTCTTCATGCTCTCACATGAATGTAATCTTGCTTGACTGGTACAGAAGAAGGTTTCACATTATCAACTATTTGTTTGGGACAAATTTCAGTTGTTTCATCACTGTTGCATTCTTCAAGCTTATCCTTTAAATCATCCTAGTATTTTTTACTCTCTCCAACTTTGTAGTGCTTTCCATTCTTCTCAGTCTCATCTGTTTCCTTGGTTTGTTAAGGGACAAGGTCAACAACATTAGGATGTTTTTGCAACAAAAAAGGGTATTTCCAGGACACAATCAGTTGGAGCAAGAGTATAATCGCCAACTTTCTCATGAATGTGGGACACTCAAACTTAAGCTTTTCTGTAGCAGTCATGAGGTGCAGTGTGGTTATTGAGACTTCATCAGATGTCCATTCTCCGGACTCAAATTATGTGACAACACTGTGGCTGAGTTTGAAACTGGAGATTGAACATACATTTGGTTTAATTGCAGTAGACATTTTCATCGATAAATGTAAATAAATGGCTAACAAATACTAGAAATTAATAGATAGAGAAGACATGGCAACAATCAACAATACCTAAAAAATTGTTACATTGAGACACAAAGAATAAATAACTATTGTGCACAAACAGAGACCAACGAAACTATCATCTTAACCCCTAACCCCTTGAACACTAATTCCCAACCCTTAACCCATTTAACCCATAAACCCTAAACCTCTAAACCCTTAACCCCTAACCCATTTAACCCCCTAAACCCTTAAACCCCTAACCCATTTAACCCCCTAAACCCCTAATACCGTAACCCATTTAACCCCCTAAACTTAACCCCATTAACCCCTATCCCCTAACTAGTAAAATCCTTAACTGCTAAATCCCCTAACCCCCTAATCCTATAAACCCCTAACCCATTAAACCCCCTAATGCAACAAGTAGATGCCAAGCCAAACTGCATTACCTTTTTATTCACAATGATGTTATTCATTGACAAGATTTATTCAAACCAAAAATTTTGCCATGGCGTAGGGTAGGGATTAACTAGAAATCGATGGCCTTTTAGGTGCTAATATGTTTTGGTTGATCGCATACCGCGCTTGCCATGTGTTGATTTAGAGAGAAACCACTGCAAGTGATGATATGATCCCCAAAACACAGAAGGACCCATGAATGCGACTCTGTGTTTTCCATGAGAATGAAGGAAACCCTTTGAAACATGCAATAAGAAAACACGTGGAATTGAAATGTCAATTGAGGATAACATAAAAACGTGGTTGTAGAGAATTTGATGAAAGACACAAAAAAAAAGCTACTGTAATGAGGCATCCTTGTCAGTCTTTTGGGAAAGAATAAGTTTAAGATGCTCAAAATAACTCTTGGAGTCATGTTCCATGAGTGCCCATAAACTTAGGGGTGTTAGAGTGGCTAATAATCATAATTTATGGTGGATGATATTCACCATACATAACATTTGTCGTTTAGGTAATTTTTTTGGTGGTCAATGTTGGTGAATCAATATATTATATCATGGCACCGTATATTTATTTTTTAAAGGAAAAAATCTATTGAACATGAAATAAGTTGCATCTTGTGTAAATGTTTAATGTCATGATGTTGTGAATGGTTTGAACATTATATGTATCATATATTTGTAATCACTTATTTCAATTTTACTTTAAGAAATAAAGGAAGAGGTGCAGGGCCTTACCATAAGAAGGACTTGCACTAACTCGTCTCCTCATATCATTCAAACATTAGCCCATAAATCAAACACATACCCTAATTTCTCTAGTATGGAAACCCTTGGATGCATATGATAATGAAATCCTCCCAACCGCTAGTTCTAAACCAACTATTGAATGTCTTTGGTTGGCATGTGTAAATGGCTTTAATGGATCCATGGATATGTATGAAATCCAATTTTGCATTGAAATGATACAAATACCCAAATTAACATGAGGTATAGAAATTTCAACCTTACAACTCTCTCATCCAATATTAAATACTTCACTAATTAGTGAAGGGGTAATCTACTTAACTGTATATTTATTAAAAGCACTCATAGTAACACAAGAAAGTAATAATAGTATTTAATATAAAGCTATAATATAGGTATATATTGCTAAATTGGCACGTGAAACCCCCTTGTCCGCGGGACAATGGATGCCCTTCATGCAATGATTTAACTATTTAATCCATGGAGGTATACATACCTCAATTTCCCTTGGATTCAAACCTGTGACATTTAAAAGGGAAACAATTTAACAAAATTCTAACAAGTAGATACAAACTTAATTTGTATATGTATCAAAGTTAGTCTAAGTGTTGCATGACATGCTTAATTTTGCACGAAATCAACAGAACTCGTGAAGGGTTGATCACAATAGGCATGTATGGTCGATTCTGATTATCATAGGTATATTAGTTTGGTTTTCCCAATTCACAAATTGCACACATTGTTACTATTGTTAAAGGTATTCCATGTTGGTTTACTTGTTCAACATCATGCACATTTGGTCGTGTTCATTAAAGGTATTTTAGTTCATTGAAAAAACCAATATTTTGTCAAGATGGTCAACTTAGATTGGTGATGTATTAGGTTGGTTATTAACATATATTTTTTATTAACACTATCTAGGAGAAAACAAAATAAATTATAAATATAATTGCCTTTCTTTTTGAAAAACATCAAAACATTTATAACTTTTAATAACTTAAAAAAATTTGAAATATTTATTATATTCAAATAATATTCTAAAAAATAAAAATATTTATTATATTTAAATAATATTCATTTTACATTGGCCTGGAATTTCATTTTCCTGCCAACGAGGATTGCCATGAAAATGCCCACAAAACACATTGATTCATAATCGGTAACGCTGTCGACCTCGGTACCTGCATCATCAACATCTTGCAGCAAGTGCAAGCGAGGCCAGTGGAACGAAGCTCTGGGTGTACTCCATCAAATGCACCAGAAGGGAATCTCAGTCGATTTCAATACATATGCATCTCTTTTGCAAACCTGCGGCAATGCCAAAGAAAAACGCAAGGCTATGCCCAACATGGGTTTCCCGTTCCTGTCACCGAATTGGTTAGTATTCTACATTTGTCTCCACTTCTATTGGTTTCTATTCATAAACCTATGGTCATATCCATGCTGGGCTAGCTTTGATCAGCGCCCTCTCTGGTTTTCTTAGGTTTACATGGCGGTTGGTTGTTATAAGTACAAAATCCCAATTGATATTCGTGGAAATCGCTGCTATTTTTATTTTGTTGCAAATCAGTTTCAGGTTAAATATATTCTAATCCATGGCACTCTGTTAGAGTTTGGAATGAGGGGAAAATTTAATTAAGGTTTGATTAAATTATGCATTCTCAAAGAATGTTTCTCAAGCTGTCTTGAATGTCGCATGTTTGCGTTTTTTCTTTAAATGATTTCCTGCTGATGGGATTATATGTGGAAACCCTGCTACTTTTATTTTGTTGGAGATTAGTTATATTCTAATGCATAACATTCTGTTAGAGTTTATGATGAAGGGAAATTTACTAGAGCTTGGATTAAATTATGCACTCTCTAAAAGATTTTCTCAAGATTTCTGCAATGTCTTATGTTTGGGATTTTTGTTTTAATGATTTCATGGTAATGGGTTTTGCAATTTGGTCCTACAAAATGAAATGTTTTAAAAAGTTGTTTACATGACAGGGTATTGGTTTTAAGGTTGATTGGATGGTTTTTTTTAATTATGAAAATAGTTACTCTGAATCATTATTGTTATTATCTCAAATCACAACCAGCGGAGTGGAAACTATTCAACTACTAACAACGCTTTGGTTGTTGAATTTACAACCAATTCTCCTCATATCCTGGGCCTACCAAACTGATCTGACTTAAAACCATAAGTCTAACAGCTGTGAAATACCTTTGCTTAGCCAGGTGTTGGCAACTTGTAACATGAGTGAGAAGAAGTTGATCCTGCACCAATCGTCCCTCCGAAAGCTCTGCATGTATCTTTTGGTTTACAGAGATTTATTAAATATTAAATTTGATCCCTAATCACTCCAATGGAGGAGGATGAGCATGCTCACTTCTTTTTCTAATAGATAAAGAGATCAGACCATCTTAACATATCATGACCACCACCTACCAGTGTCATTCTCAGTCAGTAATAGAATATTGAAGAATTAGGATTGTCTAATACACATCAAAATCAACTTACAGGCCAAAGTGAATCATTTTTCTGTACAAGAACAAGGTTGCAGGAAATTTCACATTGTCGAAAATTTGGCTAAAAGAATGCAGTTGTTGTTAGTCAAAGCTGCATCCAAAATATTTAACCATGCTATAAATAGGATATATTAGATGGAACAAAATTAGAATGCATTATGTAATGGTATCTTCAGGCATATGGATTGTTTCTGCCAAAGATCCTTCCTCTTTTTTCAAGCCGTTTCATGGAAGTAGACTCTATGACATTATCCACAGTTCACTGAATGGTGCATGATGAATATGAAGAAGCCACAAACAGGGTTATAGTAAAATAATAAGAACTCAAGCTGTGAAGCCACCTAAAGAGAGTGTTACCATTTACACCTTTTGGAGCTGAAGCAAAGAAGATCGCTAGGAGTGCTGGAAGTTTCAGCCACAACGTGCAGTTTCCTTAACAAATTTCCAAGACTACTCCAAAGGTTTTTTTTTTTTTTAATGAGACTATCCAAATGATGCTTCTACAATCTTCAACAAGGATGTTCTAAAGGAAGTGCTTCAATAAACTTCAAAAATACTACTCTAAAGAATTCTCTGTGTCAAATCCAAATTTTGCTTCTAAAATGTTTAGTGACTATTATAGATGATGACTTTGGGAGTGCTCCAAATAGTCTCTGAGGGATACTCCAAAAGAACTGTCTCAAAACTCAAAGTAACACGAAGTGCCTAAGTCCATTTTTTTGATGCTGCTATAATCTGAATTTAGTTGTTACCACAGTCAAAATTAAGATGCCTCAAAACTTCTTCATGTCAAGACTTCTTAGCACTTTGAGTTGAAGGACACCTAGCATGGGAAAAGCTTTGAATGGGGAGAGGCTTGAATACTTAAGAGACTTAAATAGATAGATCCAAGAGGAGAGTTGATATTATATGCAAAAAGCACATGAGCTGGAAAAATAACTAGCCAAACGCCAAGACGATTTCACCAACATGAGGTAAGAATTATACAAGAGCATCTTGTAACTCTTGCAATTATGAAGTAAATTCATTTATCTAGGTAATTGGTAAGAGGAGAGGTTCACCAAAATGACTGCTTAGTTACCAATGTTTGAAAAAAAAGGAGGCATTGAAGAAGCTACAAGCAACTGTCCAAGAGACCAATCAAGCACCGTTAAATGCCATTGCAAAAGCTACCATCATGACAAAACCAAGCATGATAAACTCACCTTCCAAGATCCTATCAAAATAGCCCCTTAGAGATTTCCAAAAGCAGAATAAAGACACTGGTTCCAAGTCATTGGGTCAAATCGTCTACGATGACCAAGGGTTGCTATGCAAGAAATGCCAAGGGTTTATGTTCCTTATTATAGCTCAATAGAGGCTCAAGCATGAAGTCTAGGATTCAGTTGATAATAATCAATCACCCGTGCATTTTAAAAATATTCATCACCTCTCCAATGGTTTCCCAGGGACTACTTTTAAGACATAAAATTTTACCATTTTAAGGACTTCTTATTGAGATGGTTAAGGTCCCTCATGACCATTAGTGACATTTATAATTTAGTGATCCTATTTATCATTATCATTTTCCACTATCCTTGGACACTGAAAATTAGTGATCCTATTAATCTTTTTACCATAAGTACTGTATTTATAAGTTAGGGATTTTATTTATCATTTTCCCACCATCCTTGGACACCATTTTCTGCAGCACCATTGAGTTAAAATTTCTAATCAATTGCCTTTGACTCCAGAAGTGTTCTGTCATATTCTTGCACAATTATTCTCATGAAAACAAAATAATTATTGCAAACTTCACAGAGCCTAGACAGAAAGACGAACAAAATATTGAAACCCATGTCTCAGTTTTTCAACATTTATAGAAATCAATACATAGTTTCTCTACAAAATATGTTTGATATAAACATGACAAGTATTTGAAGATATTATTATTTTTATAATGCTCAAATTTTATTTCCCATACCTCTTTTTTACTAGATTTATTTTCAAAGTAACATGTCCATCAAGTTCTCCTATGGTAGTCTGGCAGCTTTGCTTGCAATCATAGTTGTGATAGTTGGTGAGTTTCCATGTCTATTATTCATTACTAAATTGTCACATGACGGTCATCTACTAAAGATTATGAAGATACAAGGAATAGTACAACTTTGACAAGAATTTTCGACTTGTAATAGATACAGAATTTCATAACCAACTTAAATCACATAGGAGATAGAAGGATTGTCTAATACACATCAAAATCAACTTACATGCCAAAGTGAATCATTTTTCTGTACAGGAACAAAGTTGCAGGAAAGTTGGCATTGCCAACAATTTGGTTAAAAGAATGCAGTTGTTTTTAGTCAAAGCTGCATCTGAAATATTTGACCATGCTATAAATAGGAGATATTAGATGGAAAAAAATTAGAATGCATTATGTAATGGTATCTTCAGGCAGATGGATTGTTTCTGCCAAAGATCCTTCATCTTTTGTCAAGCCTTTTCACAGAGGTAGACTCTACGACATTATCCACAATTCACCGAATGGTGCATGATGAAGATGAAGAAGCCACAGACAGGGCTATAGTAAAATAATAAGAGCTCAAGCTCCAAAGCCACCTAAAGGGAGTGCTACCATGTACACCTTTTGGTGCTGAATCAAAGAAGATCGCTAGGAGTGCTGGAAGTTTCAACTACAACGTGCAGTTTCCTTAACAAATTTCCACTGAACTCCCCCCTGTTCCACTTTCACTTCTAGCAATCTCCACTCGAAAAGAAATTAGGATTTTCACCAAATGCATATTTCAATCTTCTAGGAACATAGTGAAGAAACCAAGCTTCACTGCCAACATTTACATCATGAACAGAAGCAGGATCAAGGACTACAGTAAACCAAAAATCCACTAGATTGTGTGGACGATAGGAAAGAATCCAGGGACAGGTCAATAGTACAATAGTAAAAACTCAAGCTGTGAAGCCACCTACAGAAGGTGTTACCAGTTGCACCCTATCAGATATGAAGAAAAGAAGATTGAAAGTAATGCTTTATTGTTTCAGCCATAGATTGCGATCTTCCTTCACTAACATCCATTGAACTCCCACAAACTCCACTTCCACGTCCAACAATTTTCACTTCTTTAGCTACTCTCTGTTTATAGCTCTCCCAATCCTCAATACAAGGCCCACTGGCACATCCATGATGAATAACTTCCATGCTTAGAAGAGACATGTTTAGATTTTCACCAAAAACATATTTCAATCTTAAGGAAACACATTGAAGCAACCCACCTGCACCACTGGTAGCATCTACACGAGAAAAATAAGCAGGATCAAGGGAAAAAATGAGCTTAAAATCCACTACATTGTGTGGGTGATCATAATGAATGTTGCTCTTTGATAGAGCACTGGCTGCTTTATTTGAAAAATCCAGATTTGCATTGTCTAGAGACATTACTGTGTAAGAATTCATCTGTAAGTGATTGTCTAAGAATAATTCAACACGGGGCCTTTCTGAGGGAACTGTATCAGCACCCTAATCTTGAGCTATCCCCTGCTTCCATGCAATGAGCCTCAAAAATTCTCGAAGAACTCATATTGGCATCAATAACAAAGTGACAAAGGAAGCAATTTTAAATGCATCATATGGTTCCGATACAACTCGCCTGCTAAAAAAGTCACATAGTTCACCAATTTCCTGGGAGTTTAGTTCATCTTGGCTATTTGTTTGCTTTCGTGGTAGTGGTTGGTGTTGCTACTGCACTAGTGTGTACAAGTTATAATTATCCACACTCAGACCTTGCATATGAAGTTGAATTGGAATTTTATTTTGTCCTCCTAAATCAGGAAAACTTACTTCATACTCATGGCCCCTGCTAAAAAAGTCACATAGTTCATCAATTTCCTGAAAGTTTAGTTCATCTTGCCTATTTGTTTGCTTTCGTGGTAGTGGTTGTTGTTGCTAATGTGCTAACATGTACATGTTATAATTCTCCACACTTATACCTTGCATACGAAGTTGAATTGGAAGTTTATTTTGTCCTCCTAAATTAGGAAAAATTACTTCATAGTTCATACACATGGCCCCTGACACGAAAAATAAAAGCTGGATCACAGAATAAGTAATCAACCAATTCTCCATCTGCTTTCAAAGTCGAGCGCAGAATGTCTAGTAACTGGTAAAATGACCATAGAATTCCAAGATACTTCGCAATGCCGCATAATTTTTTTTAAGAGAAGCAAGAGGGACCCAACCACCTCCATAACCACTATCATTCCCAAGTTGAACATAAATAGACCTCTCTTCATCCTCATCCACTGGCAGATCAGTTCCTATAGTCTTAGGAAACTCAACCAAATTCATTCCCGCTTTATGTGCCGCCAGACATTGCGTTTCCAACACATTTTTTATGTTAGTTACTCTATTTAATATAGTGTCTTCCCTTCGGGTTAATGGTGTTGCTTGAGAAATTCCAGGAGAAACGGTGCCTACTTCACTGGCACTGCCGATGGGAGACTGCCCAACATTCATACTTGAATTATCTGAAGTTCCTGGGACCCCTAAATGTGGATTAAGATGAGTTTCCATAGTATTTAATCTGACATCAACATACCTCACGATAACTTGATGAAATTGTGGATAGAGCATTGAGTCTCCTTCAGGAGCACCACCCTTAGGTGGTATAGTTGGCTGCAGCCATACTTGATCACTAGCAAAGCAGCACATATCAACTGCAAACTTCTTGCGATAAATGATACGAATCCAATAGGGACTTTGTAATACAACAGAAACATCAGTAGGCAATAGAGAACTTGGCACTATGGTCGGCCCTCTACATGTACTTGATACAATGGATCCATTTTGTGTATTCAGATTGCTGCTAGCCCCACTACTAGGTGCTCCACCAGATATAACCACAGTAGCTTGAGGGTCAGAGGAAGATTCAGTGCTTTAAGCCAGCCCTTGAGACACCATCAATTTATTTGTTTTAGCAGTTATTGGAAATCCTGATGGTACTAAACTTAAGCCAGTGCTCTTCTTGTCCATCAAAGAATTAGGATGTCATCATGATCACTTCAAACCTTAATTTAGCATATGAACTCCAACTACAATATGTATCCATAAAATAAAAACCTAATAAAAGACATGGCATGTGCTTGCATAGTTAGTAAACCATGCTATAAAATGATTGTTAATCTGTCAGTGTCCTAGAGGACCATGTCTCTAATAAAGATAGCTGGTTCTATCTTGGCTACACGGTCGTATTTTGAGGCAGAGTATTTCCTGTGAACATTAATAAGCTTCCCTTCCCCTGCCTTCTGATGATAATGCACCATCATCTTGGCAGATTCCCAAAGTTGCATTCAATACTTCCATTCCAACATGGAATTCTTTTCAGGATACATTGTGCAGTATAAAATGCAGCCGCCGCAAGCATGGAGTGTTGATATCTCAACATAGCGTACTCCACCAGGAAAAGCTCCATGCAGAAAAAAGAGAATCTCTTTGTCTCTTCATCAGATTGAGCTACCTTCAACAATCTCTTCATGAAGACATAAGGAGTTGGCACTGCCATATTGAAGTGCAGAGTACTAAGTATCAATCTCTCCATTTGTAAAACGTATCCTTTAGTGTACGCATTGTCAGAGATAAGAACGAAGTTATCAACCACATGAACAGAGGCCTCCTCACACTTGCATGCCAAAAGCATGGCGGTGACACCTACAAGCTTCAAATGCTTTCTCATCACTTTCTGTCTTGAAATTTGTCTGTCAACAATGTTGACAGTCAAAAATAGAGTTTCATCCATGAGCTCAAACTTCATGTGCAACTCAATGAGCTAGACAATCAGGATAGCCCTCATTCTCTCATTTATGTCTGATTGCTGGGACATTTAGTCATTCGGAACACAACTAAAATTCTCCCTAGTTTTATACAAACTATAAATTTCTTATATATATTCTGAAACAGCCATTGGGTCTCCTGCATCAGACTCGTCGATGTTTGACATCGGATCAACTGAATCTACCATTTCCACTTCATAGCTTTCCTTAGTCTAAACCACAAAAGGTATAGTCAATTCTAATGCAATCTGATCTTCCATATCAATTTCATGCACAATTTGATGTTTATTGTTCCCTATAAATGAGAGTGTCTTTTTTGCTTCACTCCCACCCACAGATTCTCATCAGGTCTATTCACAGGTTGGGAATCCTGTACAAAATGCTGATTGTTTGCTAATGTGGCAACATATTTCCTTGTCATTGGACAATTGAACAAAAAAAAATTCTTTAGAACCAACAGCACATGGATTCCTTTGGGGCATGGCAGAAACAACATTCCCAATGTCGCCTAGAACGTGATGACCATTTTCTTGTCCTAATGGTGTTGTTGCTTTTTTGCCATCCATTTCAGGAGGACCTTTAGTGGTGGTGGGTTTGGCCAATCTAGGTTTGTTTTCAACAAATCCTACCATTTGCTGCCTCGTGTAACATTGTTTTGAAGAAGGGTTTGATGGGTTTTCTGTCTGAGTCCAATAGAACAGATAGGAAGATCTGGACTCTACAGGGAAGCTTCCTTGGACAAACAAATATGAAGGAATAACACTGTATTTACGTCAAAATGGGGAGAAGCCCAATAATTGCATTTGAAATGGGTGTAATCAAATTTATCAGTCTCATAACTCAAAGAACAGAGGGACTGCACAACATGGTCGATCTTATACTATATAGACATTCTTTATCCCTGCAGCATGAAAAGTAGTGATAGCAACACCTCTAGGCATCATGGGTACTATTACAATAAGAGAATGAAGATGTCTGGCTGCACCTGAGCATTGCTCAGCTATTTATCAAATGAACTGGTTATGATGGAGACATCTAGTAGAGGTATTGAGGGTGAAATCTAGTAGAGTTGTAACTCCTTCAAGGCATTGGCAGTAGTGCAATGTTACTATATAGCATTAAAGGTTTAGTTGTTGACACATTTAAGCCCTGCGGCTTGTTACAAAATTTCCATGTTGTATGCTATAATTGCAATCCATGTATATCAGAGCATAGGTGAGGACAAGCCCAAGCAAGAAGAGAATGCAATACAACTGAGAAGTGAGATATTCTACCTTGAAAGCATGACTCATTAGGTATGTAGCTGAAATGAGAGATAGCACAGGAGATATTTTTCCTCTGGGATCCTTACATTGACTATGAATTTTTTTAGTAAACGTTGAGTTTTCATAGTGACATGATTTTGCATAGGAGTCTAGCAGTTATTTGTATGTTAGAATAAGAGGCAGCTTGAAATTTTTAACAAGAATTGAGTTCATCGAAGTTTGGCCAAATCAAACAAGAGGCCTAGTATTGACTTGATTCTTATACTCTGAAAAACAAGGAGTATTGTTGTAGTACCACTATAAGAATGAAATGCTAAACTTGCCCATAGTCCTAAAGCAGTCATTTGGACCTCCTTAAGGACAAAAGGTTTTGTTTGATCTTGGATTCTTCATTTTGTATGTCTGTCACTTCAAGTGGGTATGCTCTGAAATATTTTGACTTTTGGAGAAGTGATAGTCCTATTGTGGTGTGGGATTTTTTGGATACATGAAGGTGCATTAAAGACTCTAAGGGCTCAGTCTACAGGCATTTGTTGACAACTATTTGACACCTGGCTATATGAGTCATAGCTATACGTTGATAAGACTTCATGCCTGTCCAAGTTTTAAGAATGACTTCAGCTCATGTTGATCCGAGTTTCAAAGATTGCAAACCATTCTTATCTGATTTTTAATGGAAGATTACAAATCTAGGTACAAAGGTCCTTCTGTCCGAGTTCGAGGATTTATTTAATCACTCTCTTATGCCCTATAACAAAATGACCTGTCTTGCGGATTGTTCACTTGAAACAACCTCAATATAGACCGATATTTATTTGGCTTGAATTCTCTTAAATTTGATTTGAATTTCTGAACCAGATTACAGTTTGTTGTTGTTTAAGGTTCTCATAAGCAATTGTTGGAAAGCTGTGGCCCCTCCTCTACTCTTTGAACAAGACTATTAAACATAAGTATGATAAATATTTGTTATTAGGACTAGGGCCTAAAGAACAGAAGTGTCATTGGCATATCTCACTTAAGTTTCATGCATGAATATTTTACTATTTGAAAGGCTAGTTGTCTAAGTATACATCTGATGTAGAATGAGTTCAAACTTGCAAGAAGACTTCTCTAGTCCAAGGGTTTACAACCAAAGTCTTGATCAAGACTCAGTTCCTAGTAAGACCATCTCAAATATTAGTTCTCCAAGGACTTGAATTGTGAGCAGTAACCTATTGTGACATCTCCAAAATTTTGATCTTCATAATGACAAGGCAGACAACATACATCTTCAGGACATCAGAGGTACATCAACTTATTTTGATTTCTATCTTTTCTCATTTGAAGGAATTATCATCAGTTGAAGTAAGTGTAAGGCTGGTTACAGGTCAGATTAGTGGCATCCAATTCGTAGATCCTTTCAAGAATATAAGTTTCACATTTCTTCACATTACAGGACATTTGTCCTATAAAAGGTAGAAAAGCTAAGATATTGAACAACGTTCAAAACCCATCATGACCGTCATGATCTAGTCAAGGACCTCTCCTTCATAATTTTTAGGGTGTCCGAAGCAGATCATTTGATTTTGAAAAGCGCAACATGCAAAGTAGTGATAGCAACACCTTCAGTCATCATGGGTACTGTTACAATAAGAGAATGAAGATTGTGTAAGTCTATAATGGAAACAACCTTATTCAAGATTGACTATGAATCAAGCATTCTTGATCCTTAAAGCAAATGAGAGGCAGAAACACCTTACGATTTGAAACAATATTTGTTATGGCTAGTTAGCTGAGGAGTTTAGAATGATGGTACCATATAACCTGGAAGTGACATTTTCATAATGACAACTTTCTTCATGAACAAATTTGTATAACAATAGATGAATTTTAAACATGATTATGACCTCTAGGAATAATATGCGGTCCTCGTAAGTCTAACCATATGTCATTATAGTAATATTATGTGATAAGTAATTGGATAAATCATAAAATTTCTCAGGGACAGTTCACTCTATGATGATTACATCTACTAAAATCATGAGCGCTTGTTCACAGAGTTTATACTCTGAATGGAGAATAGGATTGTGTCATAAATTTCATCATTGTGTTTTACAAAGTAATTGAGATAGTTGTTTACAGCACACGAGCTTTTGAAATTCCAAATCCACTCTTTCTTGATTGCATTTTACTAAACTTGATAGGATTACAATGAAATGTCATTAGCCTATCGACCATCTCATGCGGATGCCACATATGACTTCAAATATGGTGTTCGTTCAGTTTAGGTATGCTTAAGCATGCCTATTTGCTGAGTAGTATGCCTCTCTTCAAATGCTTCTTGCTTTTGAAGATACAACTTAGTGATTTATGTGTTATAACTGCATTTCTATAAAATGCAGGGAGGTGACAGATCTTCAGCACAGGAAACAATTGGAAGAGTAGCAGCTGGGGCTGTGTCAAAGAAGACACTTGAGCTAAAATCTGGGACTAAGGTACAGTCATACTACTTTCAGTATTGCAATTTGTAGAAATGTGTTGAGGCTTCTCGTATACTTTTTTCCTCTCTAGATGAACTAGACATTTTTAATTTCTGGGAACATTATTTCTCTACTACCTTAAATATATATTGTTGATCTTTGAATTTCCAGAAAATAATATAGTGTGGAATACCTCATTTAATTCCAGAAATTTCCAATTATTGAAAGCAGCGCTGTGAATGCCATGTCAAACTGTTTTCTCTGTTGGTATCTATGTGAAAATGGCTACAGATAATCATTAAAGGACTCATGATAGGCACGTGGTAAACAATATCATGTACGCATACTGATATTGCTAGGATGTAGGAATTTCCATTTTGTAGTTATTCATAGGATGCGAGCAGAATAATTGTTTGAAGAATTGAAATTATGCCAAAGATATGAACTCATGAATTTTACCATGCCCAATTTTAGGCATGTGGCTTGGGAAATACTAAATATTAAGTTGGATTTCGTTGACACTTAAATTACAAAATTTGAAAATTAAGACATGTAAGTGCTCTAAAGCCATTAGCTTCTAGCCATCCTCTAGTTAACCAACAAAATGAGCAATGGAAAATTAGTGGAAGTCATGAAAACTAATGAAAATGCATGTTATCAAAATGTCCAATCTGATAGTGTGTTAAAATTTCTTTGAAACCACCATCCTGGAAATTTACCACCTATCAGATTACAAATCTACTGAATAAAGATACAACTGGGATGTTAAATTATCCTAAAACCAACTATCTAAGCAAACAGATCAAATCTAGTTACTTGCTGGAATTATTAACTCAAAAAACTAGTTACTAGTGTTCTTACACATTCATCACCCAAAGATATATCACAGCCACTCATTTCAATGTCAAACACGTGGCTTCCATTTTTCTAATTTAGGGAACAATTCCTTGTAAGCAAGGAGGAAGAGGTGAGAATAATACTAGGTGACAAGTGGCAAGTGGGAATGTATCAGTGTATTTGTAAACATCTAATTGCAACTCTCATGTTTAGGAGACAAACAACTACCAATGAGCCCATTGATTTCTCCAACAATTAACTTCATTATATTTTGGATTTTATGTACTACAATATATCTTCATTTGTGGCATTCCTCTTTTGTAGTCTTCCTTTTATTTTTAAAATGCCACTTATATTACTTACACTTATGCAATTAGTTACACTTGTTATCATCATCTTATTTTCGTAAGTCTTCTCATCTTTGTTTGTAAGAAAATATAAGATATTGGGCAAAATCTTGCCATCTTTTAGTAACAGTTTGATCTATTGTCAATTGATTAGCACAAGCTAATGTGCATCTTTGACCCATCCAAGGTAATGTGAGTTGGGATGAGTTGAGGTTGGTAACTTAATTTTCTTTTCCAATTGAAGCAAGAAAAGGTTATTTTGGTTGCATTATCAATGACCATATATGCTAGTTTGTGCTTGATTTGATAGTTTTATGTACAAAGAGCTTTCTTGTTGCTGGCAAGGCTATCTTGGGGCATTAGTATCAAGTGTGGGTCAATATAGTTGGGATTGTTGACATCAACCTCTAAGTCTCCAAACTCTCAATAATTCTTATAAAGGAAGTATTTTTCCTTTTGGAGCTCTTTTGGCGTAAATGTTTGACATTCCTCATTGGAATGGGCAAGTTTCCTATGATAGGTGCCATATTTCTTCTTGCCACAGTGGGTAGAGGATATGGTTTTGGTTTCTCCTTTGTTCTACCCAATATTTTTGGGCGAAGTAATTATTAGAAAGAAAATGAGGATGAAATTCCCTTCATCTAAAATAATTGAATGGTCTTATGTAACTTGGCTTCAATCTTGGAACCAATTTGCATAAAATACCCTGAGGAGGAAATAGAAGAAACTCTAACTTATTTTTAATACTAGGGAACAACCCACAAAATAATTTGGTGTAGAGGGTATATTTTGGGCCTTTTGAGATCTACCTTGATTTGGGAGAGAGGTCCATTTCTGGCTCTCCATAATTATAAAGATCTGGTCTCCTTGGGTCATTATGGTCGAAGGAAATATTGAGACTTTAGTTCCAATGTTTCTAGATCAAACAGAGGAACATTTTTATCTTGGCCATGAACATCAGTGTTGCTGACAAGGGGCTATTTTGTATGGGAAATTAGAGCTAACTGAATATAATCTGTAGTTAGGAGAACAACCTCCTTTGAAGATCAATTATCATAACTATGAACAATAAGATACAAACCTGGAAATGATTCTGCTCACTATGTAAATCAATTATGGGTTTGCGGACGTCCTCTTGTATTCCTGGATATCGGTTAGTTCTTCCAATATGACAAGATTGTTCATCTTCAATAATGATGCCTTCAACAAATGGAATTGACCTTTCTTCCTTTGTCTCATATGGTTCACAAAACAAATTGATGATATGATCAACGTTCTTTTATTCCTCATTAGAATCCATGTCATATGTAGGATGGATGTCAAAGCAAAAAATATAGGATCTTGCACTGTTCTATTCGAACTTTATAGGTAATGTTGATTGGAGATGCACATCATTATGGGTGCCAAAGTTTCTACCATATTCAAAATCACATATAGGACTGTTGGTCTCTTGAACCTTAGGGGATCTTCAAGCTTTCCCTTCATTAATGAGTTTATTATTACTCTCATCCTCAGAGAAACTAGAACTATAGTTTCGTCCATTATCTCCATCTGCACTCAAGATTTTGTCATATGTTGGCTGAATTTTAATTTTCCAGTGTATAAAAAAGGCATGGCATGATACCCCTTTCATCACGTGCTAAGTCTTCTCGGGTGATTGCAAGATTGGTAGAAAGTTGTTTCCTACCCTCCTACTGATACGGGTGAATCAAATGAAGAGAAATGTCCAAGTGTAGAAAGCCAGCTGAGCAAGCCGAAAAAATTGTAGGAAACTGTTCTTTGTCTTCTTCAACAGGGTGGTCATTAACACTTGCCTCAAAATGAGTACTGGCTAGAATGAAGCATCCCATTGTTTGCACTTCACAGTCTGTCTTAGGAATAGACCTCTTTTTATCTCTACCACACTCATCATCGACATCAAAATGCAGTGTAGGTGTTATATTTATATTTTGATCAAACTTGGAATGCAATTTTGAGCTGCCAAATGTGTTTCCAGGAATGCTCATAGCTGTATTACCCTCACAACCACTTAATTTTTTAAATGCCACTTATATTACTTACACTTATGCAATTAGTTAAACTTGTTATCATCATCTTATTTTCATGAGTCTTCTCATCTTTGTTTGTAAGAACATATGAGATATTAGGCAAAATATTGCCATCTTTTAGTAACAGTTTGATCTTTTTCAACCGATTAGCACAAGCTAATGCGCATCTTTGACCCATCCAAGGTAATGTGAGTTGGGATGAGTTGAGGTTGGTAACTTAAGTTCCTTTTCCAATTGAAGCAAGAAAAGGCTATTTTGGTTGTCATTATCAATGACCATATATGCTAGTTTGTGCTTGATTTGGCAATTCTATGTACAATGAGCTTCCTTGTTGCAAGGATATCTCTATGCATTAGCATCAAGTGTGAGTCAATGTAGCTAGGATTTTTGACATCAACCTCTAAGTCTCCAACCTCTCAATAATTCTTATAAATGAAGTATTTTTCCTTTTGGAGCTCTTTTGGCCTAAATGTTTGACATTCCTCATTGGAATGGGCAAGCTTCCTATGATAGGTTCCATATTTCTTCTTCCCACAGTGGGTAGAGGATATGGAATTGGTTTATTCTTTGTTCTACGTTCTACCCAATATTGTCGGGCTGAGTAATTAGTATAAATAAAATGAGGACGAAATTCCCTTCATCCACAGCTTCTTGAACCACCATTTTTTTGTTGATGTTTCTAGGTTTTGCATTGCCAGATAATACCCCAAATTAGTTAAATAATGTCCACTTGAGTTGTTACAGGACCAAGCAATTTCATCATTCGAATCACTTAAACGAATGTGGGCCTTGCTTTCTTTCATGTCCCAAATTCTATGCTTGGACCCATCCCTATCTCCAATTTTTCATTCAATTGACAACAACATTTCTATTAAGTGTGCATTGACGTGTCTCTGGAATTTGAACAATAAGTGTCTCTAGCAGGAAGACATTTTTCCCAATCACAACTATTGCATCTGTGCCAATTTTGACCCATGGGCTTGAACCCAACTTCCATGCTAGGTATTGTCCAACTATGAGAAAGGCTAGAGCTAAAGCCTTCCATTGGTTTGATACATTCTGGTATTTTTTTGGCTATTGCAGATCCAATTCGAACTTGAGAATTTTGAGGATTAGGCTTTAAGAGAGGGGGTGCATTTTTATGTTATTTTGTTTTTGGTTTTTATGCATTTTGGTGCTCTATGTGTTGCCTAGTTTCAAATGGATTGGTTTGAAATTGGATCATAAGTGGGTAGGTCTTGTTCAAATCAGTTGGTGGTTTAACCACCCAAAATAGTGGTCTTGTCAAGGTCTTCATGAGAGTAAATATACAAATGAAATATGACTATAGAAAAATGCAAATCAGCAAGCATAAAGACACTCAAAATACTAGACATAACTCTTCGAATAGCACCAAGTTGACTGATAGGAGCCCTTACAAATTGGGAGGTGAATAACTTGCTATAGACTTTAGTAAATGGTTGTAGATGATAAATTAACTTGCTGTTATGCACCTCTATATCTGAGAAATGCAGTAAGACGTGGAAAATAATAAGCTAAACCACCCCTTGGGGGCCACCCACAAGTGTAGAGGCACTTTTAAGTGTTGGATCTATGGGTAGAGAAGCTAGGGAAATGAATAGATAATAACAAAAACCATCCCATCATTCAGAGTAGATGAGTAAAGCTAATGATAATACAATTGATTACCCTACAATTGGGGTCAAATCCCCATAGGGTCAAAACCCAATTTTATTTTTATTTACACTTTTTTTATTTACCCAAGTTTAAAATTGTTTATCACTTCAAATGATGATAAAATATAATGTAGAAGTGAAGAAAAGAAAAATGATCATGAATACATACCTTTTTTTATCAAACCCTTGAATGAAGGTTTTGCTTACATAGTAATTAGTACAGCAGCATTTGTTGTTAAATATATATAAATAGGGGACATGCAATTTAAAAACAATATTTTAAGGGCAAATGGCACAGATATTTCATTAAGAATTACAGTTATTACATCCAGGAGCCAAAAAGTAGTCAAATAAGAGTTTATTGCCTACAAAACAAATAATAGTTAACACTCCTTGACCCCAACTTAAAGATTGCCCACATCTTACCTAAAAATGGCAATGTTGGGCAACAATTACATAGTTAAACTTGATCTAAATAGTAAATACATAAATTTCTTCCAAATTGAACAAAGTGTTCATCTCATGAAACGTTTCCTAACTGTGTCACTTCTATAAGTAGGAAGGGATTGTTAGACAAATAACATCCCGCAGTGCTACATTCTTCTTGAACCATCCATTTGCTCCCAAATAGAGCATTATTCCAATGAACACAAGAAACAGAAAAATTAAAGATTAAAAGAGAGATTTATATTAATGGCTTTGAAAGATAGATTCAAAGTTGTAACATGCCATACAATAACCACTCGTTACACCTCTTACAACCTAATATTTTGGAGCATGTATGATTCATTTTGGAAAGCAGGGAAACAGATTCTTAGTGGTTATTCTTGGTCAATAAGTCATGTTCAAGACAACAGAGGTCTCTCTATGGGATGCTTGGCCACCATTAGTTTTTCTGGGTAGCAAGATCTTCTCTCTGTGATCTGTCTATGGTGCACCCAAGCTCAGACCATTGGTTAAGGAAAGGTGAGGCTATGAGGGGTCCTTTCTGAGGCACTAAATCCAAACAGGAGGTAGTGAGGTTGTTCTCAACCAAACAGGAGATCAGTAGGTTACTAGGTGGTTTTCAGGGCCCAGTTTGAATCATTTAGGGCATCACCTGTAGGCGGCCTTCCTCCTGAGTGTATTTAGGGCCGCATAAGATATCTCTTTCAGGAGTCTGTGATCACATGAAGCTTTGAAACCACTCCCCAACAATTACAGGCCAAAAATTACTAAACATCCCAAGCAGGCCTCCAGAACCTATAGTTTGTTGACATGATGTAGCAACAGGATCAAATCTCCAACCCCGGGTGAAATTTGGATCAAAAGGGGACTGTCATAAGATCTAACCAGCCATTTGACCAGGTTAGGAGACTACTTCAACTGCAAATTGAAAATCCACTAAGAAAGGGTTGTCACAAGCTCTTCCTAACAGCAAACAAGTTTGGAGGCAGCACAATTAGATAGTGACCTGTTAATTAGTATATTACCAACTAAACTTGGATAGTGCTAGTGTGGGTTACAGTTGGAATATTTATCTATTGAATATTGACATTACAGTCAGAATTATATTGGTGGATTATTGGTTTTATAGGTCTACTGTTCCTTAGGCAGTTAGCCCTAACTTGTGGTGGTTTGCTGAAGAAACAAATGACTGTTAAATATCTCTTATATCATTAGTGAATTATATAGAAGGGTACTTACTGTTATATGAATTGATAAATGTGCACTGTTGTTATGATTATTTTCATGATTGGAAAATCCTAGATAAGGATTGAACCCCAAGGCCAAAAATTACCTAGGGACATTGCATACTTCCATTAGAGAAACAGTAAAAAATGCACTTCAATCTACTTGGATCATAAGCTATAAACAAAGATGTTGTATTGTCAAATCCATGAGAGGTTGGGGTAGGATGATGGCCCACAAAAGGTAGAAAGGAGTTGCAGCAAGGTAAACTTCAGTAGGTGTGCATTGCTATTGAAGTGGATCTCCATAATGTGTCCCTCTATGGTGAGGATGCATGGTAGGACATAATGGTTCAAAGGGAGGTGAAGCAAAGGGTAATATATTTCCAAGGGTGTCTGAGTTTGTTTCAGGCTGCAGTGGATTAATAAGGGATATGAGGGCTCAAAATTCTATTTTGACTTTTTGAAAATAAAAGTGGCAATGAACAGGATCTTGGATTACTCCATGCAAATGGTTCTTTTTTTGGCGCTCCAATTGACATTATGTTCAAATTGCAATTTCAAAATAATTTTCTCCTTACACCGTGATGGATCATGTAGTGGTTACAAGAAATGCTTATTGTAGGGTCAATCTTCATAAGGTTTTTATTGGTCACTAGAGCAGGTTGAAGAAAGATGACTTCTCAAAAGAGAAGGATTTTGTAGTACTTAGCTACATGAAGAATGGCAAGTCCCTGGGTATAGAATCTAGATGGAATTCTGTGTGAATTTTACATGGCCATGAGCCATGATTAGTGACAATTTTTGTCATTTGGCAAACACATTCCCAAAAAAGCAGCCACCAACATAATTGATGATTGGCATCCAATTACATTGCTTAGTGTGGCACACAAGATCATGGCTAAAACAGAGACTCTAAGGATCGAGGAAATGCCGTGGAAGGTTGTCTAACGATAACACAAGTTTTGTGTACAAAGAAGTAATATCAATACCATGTTTTCAACATGTAAAACCTTCAAATGTGCACAAAAACTAGCCAGCAACCCCTTTTCTTTGAAATTGCATTTGACAAAGCTTTTGATTGAGTGGATTGGAGTTTCATTATTCAGATGTTGACTCATGTGGAGTTTGGACCTATATGTGTGACTATGGAGAACACATTTTTCACTAATACATTAGCTTTTATATACCAAATAGTGCTTAGATAAGTTTAGTTGATGATGCTCACGCTTGTTTAGACATAATCAACCTGGCATCAAGTGATGTGTTTAGTGAATAAAAAACTATTTTTTTCCTAGTGGGGTTGGACTCTCTTCCTAACTAGAATCCATTAGCTTGGACATTTACCCCACCCTGGATGGTTGTTAGATATTTGTGTATTCCCTTTAGTCTAGATCTTTTGCCAATATCCATGTAGAATTGGTAACTTCAGCAACTACAAAGGAAACTTCCTGTTTAGCATCATCGAGACCTTCCCTTTACGAGGAAGTTGACCATGGTTGCACAATCCTACTAGACTTGCAAATATATTATGTGTCTTTTTGGTTGCATAGCAAGGCCCGATATCAATAGTAGAGCAGATTTTTGGATTGTAACCATGGTCTCAATAAAACAAAAGGGTCTTCCATTGGCCCCTTGGGATGTGTTACTATCCCCAAGGATGTCAAGGGGATTGGTTTGATCAAGCTTCCCACTCAAGTGTCTATTTTGGCTACCATATGAGTGTCAAGGGGTCTAGAGGGTGATGCTCCATGGTAGGTTCTGTTTTGACCTATAGGATGTCAACAAGTGGGGAAAGTGCAGGGGGATTTTTCTTTGTGTGATATAATCTCCTTCATCCTCCCCCTGTTTATGATGGTAGCACCAGACAGGTACTTCCAAATAGATTTGAGTGTCTAGACTCTAGACATGTGATTGGATGAAAAGGGAATTTCATCCAAGTGATATGTTTTGAAATCTGCAATGCAGCAGAGTGATTTCTGCAGCAAGGATCATTCCCAATAAGGTTGTACAACAAAATTCTGTAGATCATCCAACAACAATGGCACAGTGCGTCCATACTCATCTTGAGAGAGAAACACGAGTTGTGTGGAGGGTTCAAAACAATAATGTGTGTTGCATTAGGGACACATGTGCTGTGCAAAGTGAGCAGAGCAGTGGCACATGCCACCTGAAGCAGTAAACTATTTCACGTGTTGTGGGCAAGGGTGTAAACAATCGCACAGGTGACAGAAAGGTTGCACTGCAGGTTGAGCAGATGGCAAGTCATGTGGTTTCGTAGGAGAATTTGGGTAGTACAACCTGCACAGGTGCGCAGAAAATTTCTATAGTTCTTGGCGATTGTAATTTTCCACAAAGGACCATGTTTCCAGTAAGGAAAACCTTGTACGATAAGATATTATTTAATGAACACCAAATTTTGATGTGCAAATTTTCTGTGTATGCATGTGTGGGATTGGTGTACAATTTGCAACCGCTGATTTTATTTTATTTACTTGTTAAATCCCAACAATGCTTTTTATTTAGTAAGCTGAAACTTTAAATAATCTACAACAAGTAAATTTACTAGAAACTAAATTTGCCAGTTGCTAGGTTTAAGAAAATTTAGCACACCAAATTCCAGGTCTCAAGCTCACTTATTTGAATTTCCTAGAGTAATTGGTTAGCATGGAAAGCAATTGTGGGCTTGGCTAGGTGGAACATGAAAGACAAATTGGGATCTGGCACGTAGTCCATTTGGAGTTGGAGACGCAGGGTGATTGCCTTCGATAGTTGCACCACCTTCATGCTCTCACATTCAACAAGAAAGACATCCTCTCTTGGGGATACATGTGAGATGAAACTAATTGATATTAGATGAATTGGTAGTGCTTGTCTCAAGAGAATGACCTTCTCGGCCCTAATAAAGATTCAATTATGGAGTTGGTCAATCCACAGCAAGATCTAATGAAAATAAACATTGAAATTTCAACTCCATTTTAGAAGGATTGGGAGTCGAGTTTTGGTAAGTCTTTGTAATAATATATCTCTTCTCAACTATATTCAATATTGCATCAACAATATCCAATATCCCCCTGAGCTCAATGGAAATAAGTTTCCAGTGAATCATCCTATTGTTCGATATCATTAGTAGAAGCACTGCTTTCTCTTGTAACAACTATAGTTTCTTCTTCTTTTGGCTGCACTGCATTATGGGATGTGGGTTTAATGCCAACTTTGCTCCCTCTTCTCAAATATTTGGATCCACAACATATACACTTGGTAACATCTATTGTGCATGTTCTTGAGCCTTTTATGGACAATAGTAATCCTACTGAAACCTCCTTTAGGCGTTTTGGAGCCTTGGACAACACCATAACACATTTGAAGTCTGCCATCTTGAGGAGAAAGGAAGAAGAGTGGAGAATCACAATCAGGTTCCAAGGGAAAGTATCCTCTTAAAAATGCTGCTAGGTCAAAGGAAATGCAAACTTCTTAACCTGACACATTGTTTCCTTATCATAGAATAATTATTATGAAGGCGTTGCCTTGGGCTCTATCTCTTGGCACACATGCTCCTGGAAATACTACCAAACTATAAGATTTGAAGAGTTATTTCCCATTTTGCTTGTGCAATATATTCATAAGATCAAAGGACTTTGGTGTTAGGGTCTTTTCACTTGAAACTATAGTCACAAGTGATCTTATTTACAAAGATACAACTTGCTATTCTGCTCTAGATGTTGTTGGTCTGCCTACTGATTTATTGGATTTCATCGTGGTTGGTATCCTCCCTTCTGCAGATGCAGTAGATTGTATACCATAATGCTTAGATGGTTTGTGACTTAATAACCTCAGACTTCAAGCTATTAATGATTGTGGTGCTCTAAGATCTTTTGTGAATTTTTTTACATCAAAAGCCTACTTACGGGCTTTGGCAAGGGACACTCTTAGTTCCTTATCATCTGCCTTGGATGAGATGATACGACATGCTTCTTATTTGAGGGGGCATGGGGTGGATGTATTGATTGAAATATTAATACTATTGAAAAACTTGGATTTGGTGCTGAAGTGTCTTCCCTGTTGCAAAAAATTGCTAGCTCTTATGTGCCTGTTCCCATGAAGATTGATTTAGAACAACAAACAATTAGTTCAGTGGATGGAGATGAATCATCGATGGTGACATCTGAGTTAGGGGTTGGTACTTATGCTGAAAAATTGTCTTCAAAAATGGAATTCTTTCTCCCAGATTGTATAAGCAATGCTACATGTCTCTTAGAGAATATTCTGCATAATATAGATACATGGGTGTTTATTGAGAAAAAGGGTATAGAGGCTATGCTTCAACTGTTTGATTTATGCCTCTTACCATTGTCATTTCAAGGTGCCTAGAATATTGTTGTTGCATTTAAGAAATTTTCACAACAACACTCATCTCCTCTTACAAGGGTTGTTTGTACTACTTTGAGAGAACACATGAAACCTGCAAATGAATTCATGGATTTGTAGGCTAGAACAAAGTTGGCAGATATTGAGGTAGCACAACACATATGAACTTTGAGATGACTTTCAATTCTAGATGGTATTTTATCCTTTTCAACACATTTACTGAAAATCACAACAATAATTATGCCTGAAATTGGTTCTGGGGATGCAAACATATTGAAGCATGTAGGGATGGTGTACAAAGAAATAGTTTGGTATAAATCTCTTGTTAGTGATTCAAAAGTAGATGCAAATAAAGAGGTTGAAAAGGATCTGCAATTGAAAATTTGGCACCAAATGCAGCATCTACAGAAGTTGGCAATGACACTAACACAGTTTCAGTTGTTCGACATGTGAACCCAATGTCTATGAGGAATGGGTTTGCTTCTCATTAGTCCATTGAACCCTAATATATTTTTGTTATAGAAACAAGACAAAAACAGACCATGGTATCGAAGGGATTTCAAGAATGTGTCTTGGTCAGCTTGGGCGACATGCAAATGCATCAGAGGATGACATTGGAGGCTCTGTAAGTGTAGGAGAAACATCTCAAGCCCCAAAAATTAAAAGGATGTCATTTGATCTCTTGGACTTTGACAATATGAATAAGGTTGTGTCTGCAATGTGATCATATTATGTGACTCTTGTGAATGTTTTTGTAGTTCACAATCGACATCGTGATGATATAGGATTGCTTAGTGCAGCAACGAAGAATGTAATACAACAATGGTGAATTATTTCTATGATCATGGTATAATTAAAAGTCTTTTTGACTACTTTTGAAGCAACAATTCATTTACTCTGGATAGTACCTTTATCTCATAGCAAGGAATGGAAACATAAAATGACAAGAAAGAGCATGCACTTTGGTAGTGGAAGAAGCTTTAGAAGTTCAAAAATCTTCAAAAAACTAAGTGACTAGATGCATATATACCTATGAGCGATATCGTATTCAATTTTAAATACAGGGCTTTGAATAAAGACTTAAAGGGTTGTAAGGCATTGCGTCTTATAGTGTTTTGATGTATTTGGCTTGCCAGAAACTCTGACATATTTCAAGGTAAGTATTAGCCATTGTTTCAGTATGTCTCCAATTCATGACTGAGCTTTCAAAGTAAAAAAACCCCTAACACTGGTAAAGGAAGGACATTGATCCATATTTCTATTATTAAGAGTGGGAATGGTGTTATTTCAATTTTCAACAGTGTCAGTCAAGGTCAACAAGCAGAATATGTTGTAGGAAGTATCCTATACCATAGTGATTCTATTATATTCATATCTTCAAAAATTAAAGCATTTATTGGTACATTAAACTCTAACATTTCTGATGAAATAAAGGCACTAAATTTTTTGTTAATAGTAGCAATAGAGGAGAGGTGACTGAATTCTAGGTCTTTGGGGATTCCTTGGTTATCAATTGGTTTTTTCAACCCATTCTAGAGTAGTTGAAGACAATCAAGTCACAGTCCTTGAAGATATCATTCCATCATATTTCTAGATAATTTAAGTCAGAGGCTAATGGACTGTCTAAAGAAGGCTTGTTAATGACGCAAAACGATGGTTTAACATGGGAAAGTAGTTATGGTGTAAGACTCTAGGAAAGGTCATTGTAAGAACTAGGCCCATGACTTTATATATATATATATATATATATCACCTATAGATCTCAGTCAAGTATTTTCTTGTGCTTTCGTTCTTTAGTCCCTCAGGTCCATCTTATTTAGTATCATTTCAAACATTTGTACAAACTTTGTCAGTTGATAGGTACCCCAATAAGAAATTGAGCACAACAACATTAACACTTGCAAATTCAACATGTACGATTAGAAAAGTTCGCATGAGTCCTTCCTATTATCACTTTGTACTTATTTTGATGCATGCGAAATAAACGTTTAGGTTGACCCTAAGTACCACCAATAGAACTACTGAATTTATACCATATGCAAATACTTGAATTCTATTGATGGAAAAATAATTGCCTCTTTTATTATTCGAAGCATCCATTGTATCTATATACTATTCATAAACATTAAAATTTTAAAAATAGCAGTGAAAAAACATCTTGCACAAAGCAATAATTAGATCATACTAGCAAGCCAAGAACCTTCAAATTATTAATGACACCATTGTGCAGAAATGAAAATATTGGGCATTTAACACATGCATCAATCTTGATAGAATATAAAAATTTGAATGATTGGTTTCATGTAAATGTACTCCACAACATGCTATATTGTGATATGTGTATGCACATATTTTCTCAAGCTCCACATAGAAGAAGGTTTGAAAACTAAGGAAAAATATTTATGATGTTACTTGTTTACAAATTTGAGAAAGCCTCAAGGGTTACAATCAAAATCAAGAAATTTTGTTTCCTGGTGGAATGTGAGATATTCTTGGATTTGTATAGCTGTTCAATGCTTGTTTAGGATCTAGGTAAGTGTGAATGAATAAAATCTTTCTGTCATTGTTCTATATTGGATTCCCATTCTCTCTAAGTTATCAAAGGAAACTTAAAACCTGTTTAGACTAAGGGACAACATATTCCATTGCCAAACTTTAACCTTACAGGGAAGTGCACTACACTTGTTTGATACTTCCACACATTTTGAGGGCATGCCAATAGAACTGTCAATGTTGTTGGATACACGGGCGTTAGTTAGTTTTAGAAAAGTTCTCTTTGTCAAATATGTTGTTTTCATGAAGTAATATTTCCAACCAAGAGGATAAAGACTTGGCATGTCTAGGACATAGTGGTGTTATTTCTTGCCTTTATTTGTGATTTTTTAGTATTCCACCACTAATAACTTCATTATGCAGTTGTCTGTTTAGTAGTATATTACAACAATGACTTGTTAACGGAAAACGATTCTAGTTTGTTTGAATATCATAAACTGTAAAGAAATCTAGCTTTGAATTAGAAAAATGGAATATATTTTGAAAAATATGTTTTTTGATCAAATATAGGCTAGTTCCCTAATCATTAAAATAAACAATCACGAAAATAAACAATGATTTTGGACACGATGAATTACAGAACTCTCCAGCTCAAAAACAAGTTAGCATATTCAGTTTTTTCTGCGTTAGAGAAAAATGAATGAGTAACATCAAGTTTTCTTTGAATATTTATAGAATAATTTTAGAGATTCTAAATGGAAATTGCGTGTGCTAATCTTGCTCAATTAATTATAGGGAAAACAAGGGGAATACATAATTTTTTGGCTTATGGGAATTGGATTCCTTTTCCCTTGGAATAGTACGTTGATAATTGAAGATTACTATATTGAAGCTATATTCCCGGTTAGTATCACAATTTACAAAGTCTTGTCTTATTCTTTTTTAGTTTCTTGTTGGTAATCTCGTGTCAGCAATACTTTTCTGCACCCATTAGATTTCTACTAACCAGTTTTATTGTTGAAGTGTCACTACTTAGAGATAACTAGAGGAAATGATACAACTACAAAAGTGGAGCATGAGACATTCTTATTAGAAATTGCTAGCTTTGTTGTGTTTATTTGCGACGTTTTAATTTCTTTGTTTATACAGGTCATCTGGCCACATAGTGGCTACTAGTTCTCAACTAAAGAAAACTTGTTCGAGTTTCTTTCTTTTATGGGGAAAAATGACATTAACAATATTTCCGATGTTGAGGTATATATCGTATAAATCCTTTATAGTCTACTTTAGTTTATATTCCAGTGTTCATCAACTTTCATGTATTATACTTTGCATTGTAACTTTTTTTGTTTTTTGTTTTTGCAGAAAATGCACTTAGTATTGATGCTAAGAAGCAATGATTGAAGAAAGAGGGGAACAATAACACTAGAGTGACAGAGAGAGAAGTGTATTGGTCTCGTGGTACTCGTAGAGCCAATATTTCGCATAAGATACACACATAAAGATTGATGGTCAAGTTTTCAGAGCTGGTGAATTCACTTGCAATTCCTTGGCAAGATAATGATAATGCTTTGAAATGATCAACAATATTTTACCTGTAAATTGTACTCCAACCAATATTAAGTTGGAAACTCATATTGTAATACTTGACATTTTATATAATATAATTTATGTGGTTGGAATTATTTATAGTTGCACTTGATATTACTTGGTATTGTAATTAACATATGTAACTTTGGGTTTTCATATTAGATGAACATATAATTTGTATGACATTTTTTTTAAATTTAGTTGCAAATTCATACTAGTTAATTTATGTTGATTAATAATGAACACATAAAATCAATCTAAAACTATTAAAATAGTAGTTTATATTCATTAATGAAGAATACAGGGCGGAAACGTGAAGCTGGGTTACACTTTTGTGAGAATCGGGGGCAAAAAAAATTTTTCGGCAATAGTTCGGCCGAACATTTTATAAAGTTCGGCCGAACTTTATAATAGTTTGGCCGAACTGTTTTAGTACGTTCGGCCGAACTTTTGAGTCCGTTTATATTGACGGCACAGTGACGGCCCAGCAAACAGAATTTTTGCCGGAGGTTTGGAAAACCGGCAATGGTAGTTCGGCCGAACTTATAAGTTCGGCCGAACTACGTTTTTATAAATAAATCGCCCGCGAAGGGTCTCAGTTTACTGTTTTCATTGTTTTCGCGCGACTTTCTGTTCTGTCGTCGAGGTTCTGCCGCATCTGGTCGAGGTTCTGCCGCATCTGGTCGAGGTTCTGCCGCATCTGGTCGCATCTGGTCGAGGTTCTGCCGCATCTGGTCGAGGTTCTGCTCGTCGTCGTTAGGGGCGCCACAGTTAAAATCTACCGGGTACGTTCTGTTACCCACGCCATAGTATCCCTTCAGAAAACAACTAAAGAAAACAGTTAAGTTGTCTATCCACTTTTCTCTTCTATTTTAATTACAAGGTTGCCCACAATGTTCTCGTTGGGTTTCACTATTTTCCTGACTCCAATACTCACTGATTTGGAAGTCTGTTTCACTGCTCTTGAGAGGATATTTCCTCACAGACAATGCCTAGGCGTAAATTCTGAAATGTGAAATGAAATTTCCATATTTTCTACCTATTCCAATTTTATTTTAAATAGGGTGTTGTTGAATTTCGGAATTTGTCTATGTTTTCATTTTATCACCGCATTTTCTGAACCCCCGGTGAATGGTGGAACAATCCTCAGACTTCTGCTATTGCATTTTTTATTTCTATCATTGGCTTCTCTTAAGACTATTAGCATACATAACTGACTTAGTATGTTTTTAAGTATGTTATTCCCTATTTTTCCCTTTTCGTTTGGGTTTTTTGCGTCATGGTTCCTGGATTTCAACACATCCATGTGGTTGAAGTCCCAAGCCCTTTTTCTCTCCGGTTACTTTATCTTTTGCTAGAATATTATTACTTTTTGACAACTATGTAAACGAATAAGTTTTCCCCTTGTACGCAATATATGTGTATATATATCTCCACCATATGTGTACTTCTTAGGCTCTGCCATGCTGTTGTAACGTTTTCACTGATTTCCAGTAATCTGTCATATACTGCTTCTGCACCAATTTGCTACATAAATTTTTATATTTAATCATGTTTATTTCAAACCCTTCTATATCAGAATCTGATTCTGTTGATTTCAGGTAAAATTTCAATATTATTCCCATTGGGATTGGTACACGTTTTATATCTTTATTTCGTCCCTCAAAATACAGGGCTATTTCTTTTCAAAGGTTGGTTGGACACCTACTGGTTTTCTTACATGTAGTTCTGCGTAGAATTTCTAAGAACTATTACAAATTTGTGAAAAGGAGACAGAGTGTTTCATTGTAATTTTATTTATTATAAACAGATTATATGTAATCCTATAACTCTTGGGGCTGGACAGTTTACAAATATGTTTCTAGCTTCTAAATATAAGGCTCTATTTGGTTTAAATGAAGATATTTTATATTTTCTATACCATGACTTATTTATAGTCAGTGTTTTGTCCACAGTAACATGTCCTGAATGCATCTTGAAATTATGCACATACTATTTCTTGCATATATTTTAGATCATAATTTGTTACATCCAAATATACGACAGTATATGAATATTTCTTAACTATGCGATACCTTTATTTATCCGTCAGACATCTCTATTATGGACTAGTAACTATTTACAATACTGTACTTTTTATTTTCATTCATGTATAACTAACTGTTGCTCAGATGTAATTTAGTATCAAATATTAGAATGTTTTCTCTATGCAAAGATGCTTTGAATTTCTACTTTTAGCATAAATATACATTTTAGAGATATGTCTGTCTACCTTAGTTTCAGTTCTGAATTATTTGTCTATAGTTAGTACAGAATGTGTAACCGTACAATACAACATATCTATGGCTATAAAGTATCTACTTATTCCATATCTTAATATTAATTTCTATTTCAGAATTTGTTTCTCTATGAGCTATACAGTTTGATAGTTTCCCACCACACCAACACAACTATTGGAGATTCAAACGACCTCACCACTTAGAAAATGATAAGAAATTATTTCACCCCCTTGTACTTGAAAAATACATAGAAAGAATAACATAATTAATACAAGAGATAAAAATATGAATTAGAGAAAGGCATGGATCACATATTAAAGGAAATGTAAGCCAACCTAGGAAGAAACCAACTCTTCGCTCCCACTTCAAATAATTTCTAAG
This sequence comes from Pinus albicaulis, assembly GCA_034641835.2. Taxonomy (NCBI): domain Eukaryota; kingdom Viridiplantae; phylum Streptophyta; class Pinopsida; order Pinales; family Pinaceae; genus Pinus; species Pinus albicaulis. The sequence goes on from CM076579.1 coordinate 1,268,844,523, forward strand.
AGTAAACAATGAAAACAACAAATTGATCTATGTACCAGATGTACAACATTCAACCATACTCTATATAAAGAGTGTACAATGAAATTAATGTTGGTTTACTTCAACACTTGGAAAATATCTTGTTTCTATCCCATTTGTGGAAGTTATGCAAATATGAAATAAAGATATGAGGTTAAGAAGTTCTTAAAATTTGATGAAGTAGATGACCCTACTTTTGAGGATTATCCTATAGAGTTATAAAAGATGAATCAAGGGAAAAAAAATGTAATTCATAAACATTTTCATATATTCCTATTTATAAATAAAATATTATTACACAACTATATGCTAGATTTAGGAGAAACAACTGATGTAATTCCTTTGAAAGTGATGAAATAATTAGGCCTTACAACAACTAGGGTGCATATAGAAATGTATGTGCTATGGATCCTATGAAAATCGGGATGGGTAGAGTAATAAATACACATGTTTTGAAATTTTTGAGGAGTAACTCAAAGCATGCATATATACAAAATGAAGTGGCTACTTTCTTCATATTCCATGAGGGACTATTGTTCTTCCTAAATACTATTCATATCATGTACCTCTGAATTATTTCTAGTGAAATTAAATGACTTGAAATTAAATTTCCTAAAGCCTATTGAGATTTCTCCTTCAAAATAAGGATGCACTCCCATTTGATTCTCACAGATAGGTTGTAATCATGAGGCTCTCGCTCAAGAGTGGACCTTCGCAAAATCTTGTGACGTCTTGTCACAAACAAAACCATCAAACTGAAAACACATCATTTTTCTCCTTCAAAGAAAAAAAAAATTCACATCATGTGAATATGTCTATGTACTCTTACATATTGGTGTACAAAACCATCAACCAAACACAAGTTGACAAAACATGCCTCTTCAAACAACTGACTCTCAAGTCAAATAATAGAGCTCATGTACTTTCAACATCTTGCTTCATGCAACATGCACCATACTTTGAATTTGCAAAGAAATTAATGAAACATCAAAATACATGCTAGACCTTAATTGGATAAGAAATCTAACCATTTTTCAGCAAACCATTTCAATGGCGCTTCTTTTTCTTTCAACTATGTTGAATTTAGTTTTTAGTTATATTTTTAATTTTGAAGAAAATAACTATTTATTTCATGTGTAATTAGATTAGTGATTTCATGTGTTAGGGTTGTGGATTCAGGCATTCAATCAACACCATTATATTTCAAATTTAAAAATGATGGTTTGAGTCCTAGGTAGCTTAGAATCCTACTTGTTTTCAAAATAAGGATGCACTCCCATTTGATTCTCACGGATAGGTTGTAATCATGAGGCTCTCGCTAAAGAGTGGACCTACGTAAAATCTTGTGACGTCTTGTCACAAGAAAAACCATCAAACTGAAAACACGTCATTTTTCTCCTTCAAAGAAAAAAAAAATTCACATCATGTGAATATGTCCGTGTACTCTTACATATTGGTGTACAAAACCATCAACCAAACACAAGTTGACAAAACATGCCTAAATTCAAACAACTGACTCTTAAGTCAAATAATAGAGCTCATGTACAAATTTCCATATTTGTTGCATTTATGTGTGTCTAACATAACTCTACTTTCAAAATCTTGCTTCATGCAACATGCACCATACTTTGAATTTGCAAAGACCCAGGAATTCTCCACCCCCATTAAAATGACCCTACAAGTTGATTCTTTTAGTTTTTTCACTCTATAAGCATCGACGTACGATTATGCATGATGGAGAATCTCTAGCGCTTACCATTGTTAATATATTTAACAAGGGAAAGCGCTAGATATTCTCCATCATGCATAATCGTACATTGGATTTGGTGATAATTGTCTCCATATTTTGGCTTTCTGACCCGCAAAACATAATTATTTTAGAAGGGAGGGAAGGAGGGATGATCACATTGACTTGCTTGATGACCTGTCTATGAAGATTAACTACCTCAAGAATTATTTTTTTGCGTAGGGAAAGAGACATTCCCATGTCTAGTTCTTTGATATTGTTAATGCCTCTAGTGTTTACTTCTACAAGTTCTATAGGCAGAGTCTGTAAAGGGCCAGGTAGCCTCTGGATCTCATCTTTTATGAAAGGTGACATATCTAGTAAATGCCCCTGCAGTCAATCTCTGGAATGGATCTAAATGGAAGTTCTTCATTTTTTAATATTCGTAAAACACAACAACTTTAAGGTAAACTATGTACATGTTCCATTCATCATGAACACAAACCTCACAAGCCTCCTTGGCTTTGGAGCATTTTCCATGTTTTCCATAACCAAGACCCAAATAATTAGGCCCTTCTTGAAGAACATTTTGGCTCAACTATGCCTTGCACATGCTTGCCTTTAAAACCCTTTACTTTCATAGCACATTTTCATCAAAAATTTGGACCTTGTTCCTCTAATGTCTCTAATGTCTCTCAAAAGCACGTACACATTCATTTTCAGAGGAAATTGAAGGTAGAAACCAATAACTAATTCTTCTAACTAACCTTGACTAAAATGAGCTAAATTGTACTTTGATACGAACTTGATTTAAATTGTCCACCCCACATTAGGCACCAATGATTATAACCTTTAATGGTCTAGCACTAGTTTGTAATCATCATCTCAAAATGGCCTAGTAGATGAAAAATTATCATGTTTGTAATCATCGTTTCACACCATCTACATATGACCCTTCTACACATTATATGATTGAATTTATGGTAGGTCATCCCTTCTATCTAGACCACGATTGATTGTGACATTAGGTGAATAAAAGAAATTTGATAAGGAAATGATCAGTATAAGTTTGTCCTCCTCCACGCACTCCATATCTAATGATTGCCTATTTTTCTCTTCCAACATTTTATTTTGGAAATTCATTTTGGTAGTTAATTCTCCTATTTAGTCACAACACACTTGGAAGTCAAAGAAATTGTTATATACACTACTAAACTCAATTAACATTGTTTGTTATTGGACTTTACAATAACAAACAACGTAGAGTTCATTAATGTAGTAGTGTATAATATGATAATTATATGTATAGTGGTGTGGCTATCGATAAAATTAGTTGCTAATGAATTTCGAGAATAGAAAGTTGGAAGTGGAAAATTGAGAAATCACTAGCTATGGGGCGGATGGAGGAGGACAAGCTAGAAACTATCTTCTGCTTATAAATTGTATTTTATTCACCTGTTGTCACAATCCATTCATGGGATAGGTAGAGAGGATGACATTTCAAAAATTCATGCATAATATGTAGAAGGGGTCATGTATGAGATGGTGTGAAGTGATGATGATGGACATGGTAAATTTTCATGTGCCAAGTCATTTTTAGATGATGATGACAAACCAATATTAGCCATTTTAAGGTTATAATCATTAACAATAAATATGGGTAAGGAAATTCAAAGTGCCAAATTCTAAGGAAAAAGCCATATTTGCTTCTCAAAAACTTTATTTGATATATTCTTAAAAAACCAAGTACAAATTTTAGTAATCCTAGAATCATGCTTTACATAAGGTAAAAGTGGGGAACTCATGACTTGTACTATAGATTAAAAAAACATTTACACTTACCAAAAAATATATGATAAAAATTGACAAACTACATACCCTTAAGCTCAAGGGGATATAATCATTCTTGCCTTCCATATAGATAATAAAAATGATTGTTCTAAGTCTCATGTTGCTTCTCATGTTATTTTATAAACCTTGGTTGGAAAGAAAAATAGGAGGGCAGAAATGTAAGAAATATATAGAACATATTGGATTTAACAGCCCCAAACTGGATTTTACTTCGAGGTATTGATTTTTTGAAGTCTATTTTGTGAATGTTGACCAATAGATATATATCATGGAGGATGAAAGACGAAGATCGGCCGAATCCCATATGGAGGCTCAGGGATTGGAGGATGTTCACGGTATTTAAATATAATCTTAAATCTCCATACATGTGTGTACGTATGGAATTGATTTTTTTATTAACTTTGTCAGTGAAATTAGTTGTTAATAAGTTTCATATTTTAATTTTTAGGAGGCAAGAGAAGAAGGCTTTCTACTCCATCAATGGAGCGTGGCCAAGGTTCAACTGGTCGAGGTAGCAGGGTGCGAGAAGGGGGTGATATTTATTCCCCCGAAGGCCAGCAATCAACGGCTGCTGGTTCTCAACAGGGTCACTGTGGGTCTGGTTCTCAGCAGCATCATTCTGAGGCTGGGTCTCGGCAGGGTCATGTTGGAGATGATGTTAACCAACAACATCAAGGTTGCCATCAATTTCAATATTTTTTCATTAAATTTTTACAACTTTTTTTACACGTGTTTTTTCTAATATATGAAATTTTATATATATTGATGCAGAGGCTGAAAATGTTCGAGCCAGTGGTCAAAAAATACGCAGGGCAGCGCGCTACATTGAAGAAGAAGGCTGTCAACCTAGCACAACTTATCCGGCTGAGATTACTGATATACCATGGGAAAGGAACATGGCGGAATGCACCTTACAAAGGTGTGAAAGCCTTTATGCAAAATTGCAGACAGATCTCCAGGATTTGACTATACCTGCTGAGAGTAGACAAAGCCTATAGATAGTTGCACATTCATTGAGTGAAATGGTAAAAGTGTACAAAGATTTGGGGCCAACCACTGATTCGTTTGTAGAAGTGATGAGGCAGAGAAGAGAAGCAGTGATAGGTCCCGATAAATGGCAGGACATAAAAAAACAAGTTTCAAAACAAGACGCTAAGTCAATGTTTAATTTTAAGGAAGGGCCAAAAAGAAAGATGTTGAAGGTGCAGTATTTCAAGCACCCAGACATAGAAAAATATTTGTATAGTCGACATCTTGCGGCCTTTGGAAGGCTTCCATGGAACGATGAGGTTCCTCTTTATTTTGCACAAATGTTTTATGCAGAATTTTTTTGGGTATGAAACCCGACTACAATGATCTTCCTTCAGAATTTTTTGGCCCGGGGAGAGGTCGATTATATCAACGTAAGGGCGCAAAGCGAGATGTGGAGTTGCCTCGCCCTGAGCCGCCATTGGTGAGTCGACCGTCTCGAGTCGAAACCTTGCGATCAGAGATGGATGCGACTTCTCAAATAAGTCGTGAAGCAAGAGATGTTGTGATCGAAAATGTTCATAGCGGATTGAGTGGAGTCGATCTTGGCTTAAATCGACAAAGAGCACGTGAAAATGCACGTGCCAATTTTGTTTATCATACAGATGAGGAGATTTACAACATGAATGTTGAAGATCTTCGAACATACGCAATAAATTGTCGCAATGGTCTGCAAGACCTAATTTTTCGTGAGGAAGAGGGCACCGGAACGGTATGTGTTAGTGACCTTAGGATTTGAAATTATATTTACATATACATGTGTACAATTTTTAATAAATACATGTGTATGTACACATGTATACATTTATTTGTATGTGTACATTAATCTAACAAAAAGGTATGATTATATGTTAAAACACCATTTGCAGTTCTCAGGCATGATGCGTGATGAAAATGTTAATATTACGTTCGGGACCTCTGGCTCAAATGATGCAGATGGGTCTGACCATCATGATATGTTGGCACATGTATGTTAGTGCTTTTTAAGTGACTCTAAAATAAATAATTGTTGCCACACATGTACATGTATGTATATATATAATTCGATAAAATGTTTTAACAGGTACCGATTCCGTCTCATGTTTTTGGGATCCCGGTACCTTCTTCTTCTTTAGGAGATATACCTTCTACTTCATTGGGAGATGACCAAGTATGGACAATTTTTCACGAGTTCAAAATTTATGTTACCTCAAAAAGTTCCATAAAAAATTGAGATATATAGAGAGAGATCTATATTTTGAGTTATTTAAAATTTTTTGAATTTAGGTTTGTATAGAAGATTTTTTTAATCCGAGGAATTTAGCGACGGAGATAGGGACATCCACAGCATTTGAAGAAGTTGTCTTTAGTTCTTTTTTTTAATATTATTGTTCAAATAAGTTTATATATATGTACACACGTGCATTTTCATTTGAAAGTTTTTAATTTATATAAATTATTTCTGTATATATATATATATATATAAATATATATATAAATTTATATTTAACTGTACATGTATATTGTACAGGTTACCACTAGAGATGTTTCTATGGCAGATCCTGTTCATCAAATGGAGAGGCAACCTTATGAGGTATTGCGCGATTTTTTTGTTATATTTTGTTTTTTACATGAAGTTCTAGATATATATATTCTCGTTCATTTTTAAAACTTCAAATTTTAATGTTCAAGTACATGTACATTGTGTATGTAGGTTTTCCCTTTACAAGATAGCGAGCCAATCGAGACCCGGAGGCTAGATCTTCCATTTGATGGACAAGATACACAGTAGATTTGATTTTATTTCAAAATTTAGATGGTTTTAAAATTTGTTAAACTTGATACAGTTTGATACTTGAGTGAGATTTACAATTTTTGGACATATTTTATTACAATATGTTTTTTGGACATATTTTTGGACATATGTTAAATGTTTTTGTTGGATAGTTGAATTATAATTAGCATGGCATGTGATATTTAATGTTAAATGTTTTTGTTAGATAGTTGAATTATAATTGGCATGGCATGTGATATTTAATGTTAAATGTTTTTGTTAGATAGTTGAATTATAATTGGCATGGCATTGGAAGTTTTTAAAACTACATGAATGATGGAATGTGAACCTACATTTGCACATGTGGTAAATTGAAATGTTACTTGTAACAAGACAATCCCCATTGATTTCATTACATTATATATGTTGATTTCTGATTTGATATAATTGCATACATATGATGGTACATTACTTGTAAAGTCATTGGATTAATAACTTGTTCATTGATTTCGGTGTTCTTTGGATGGTTTTAGTACTTTTGGCATGTGAATGTGAAGTAATGTTGTCATTGAATTACATTTGACATTTGATATTTAATGTTAAATATTTTTGTTGAATAGTTGAATTATAATTGGCATGGCATGTGATATTTATTGTTAAATGTTTTTGTTGGATAGTTGAATTATAATTCTAATGGTATCTGAAGTTTTTAAAACTACATGAATGATAGAATGTGAACCTACATTTGCACGTGGTAAATTGAAATGTTACTTGTAACAAAACAATCCGCATTGATTTCATTATGTAGTATATGTTGATTTTTGATTTGATATAATTGCATGTATGATGGTACATTACTTGTAAAGTCATTGGATTAATAGTGTTCATTGATTTCAGTGTAACATGAATAATAGAATGTGAACCTACATTTGCACATGTGGTAAATTGAAATGTTACTTGTAACAAAACAATCCGCATTGATTTCATTATGTAGTATATGTTGATTTCTGATTTGATATAATTGCATGTATGATGGTACATTACTTGTAAAGTCATTGGATTGATAGTGTTCATTGATTTCAGTGTAAGCGCAAAAAATTATTGACAATGTAGAATGATTTTTGTGTTATAATAACTAAACCTAATAATATTGGAGAGCAAGAGAGACTTGAGGTATGGTGTTTACTACAAGAGTTTGAGCTAAATATTTAAATGGTTTATCTATATTTCATAAAATAGTTTAAGATTGATCACAAGAATTAAGAGAATGTCTCGGTCCATCATTGGTATGGTCCATCATTGGTATGGTCCATCATAGAATGATCATCCATGTCAATGACTCTTAAGTCTATCTTTCCAAACCATGACCCTACTCTCACATGTGTGCTTTTCATGACACCGGTCGTGCTACTTTTATCCTTGAGTTGACTGCCTTGAAAGCACTCAACTCTTTCTCGATGCTAGCCTTCCTCTTTCTAAGAGATGAAGCTGCCTTTCGACTTAGGAAGCTATGGGTAGCCCCATGTCTATCAAAGCAGAGAACTTTTTCCCATGTATGGTTGTAGACATGAATCTCAAGTCCAAGGAACTTTCATCATCATTCCTCCTTGTCTTGTGCCTTACTTTCGCAATCTTCTTCAACATTTCCTCTTCCAATATGTTTTTCGAACTAGCCCTTCGCTTAGCAGTGCTTTTCACATATCTCTTCTCATGAAGCTCCATATATAACAATTTGATCCTGGGCTTGCTTGAATTGGTTCAAGCTCTTTCTTTTTCGAATTCTGTCTAATTGCTCCAATACGACATATATTGACTCCTTCCAAACGAAGTGCACCAATCCTCTTAGTGTGGTCGTCTTCTTTTCCAAGTGTGCCAACACATGCATTTTCTTTCTTCAAACTAATAGGTTTCGGATCAAGAAAGTCCCTCTTGATCTTATCTTCCATGTTCTTGACTTTACCCTGCAACGTGGTGCTTATTTCCTTCAAGTGAGCCCTTTAAATTGATTGACAGTCTAAGACTTTCGAATTTTTCCGAATGCCAAATGATCTTACAAAGTTAGTATTTATAATATTCTAGTAGGTCATTCGGCGACAACTTTTACCAAAAACTTGAAACGACTTTGGCGTGTGATATTTAATTTGTTAAATGTTTTTGTTGCATTGTTGAATTATAATTGGCATGGCTTAACAATGCTTTTCACATATCTCTTCTCCTGAAGCTCCATAGAACAATTCGATCCTGGGTCTGCTTGAATTGGTTCAAGCTCTTTCCTTTTCGAATTCTGTCTAATCGCTCCAATACGACATATATTGACTCCTTCCAAACAAAGTGCACCAATCCTCTTAGTGTGGTCGTCTTAGTGTGGCGTGTGATATTTAATTTGTTAAATGTTTTTGTTGGATTGTTGAATTATAATTGGCATGTGGCATGTGAAGTTTTTAAAACTCCGATTTTGGATGGTTTCAATCTACATTTTGCATGTGATATTTAATGAACTTTAAATGTTAAATGTTTTAATGATGCACAATATATAATCGAAAGGGTTTTAATACTTAAAGTTTTGGATGGTTTCAATTTACAACTTAAAGTTTTGGATGGTTTCAACCTACATTTGCACATATGGTAAATTGAAATTATGTTACTTGCAACAAGACAATCCCCATTGATTTCATTGTATATGTTGATTTCTAATTTGATATAATTGCATGTATGATGGTACATTACTTGTAAAGACATTGGATTAATAGTGTTCATTGATTTTACTTTAGGCGCAAAAAATTATTGATAATGTAGAACGATTTTTGTGTTATAATAATTAAACCTAATAATATTGGAGAGCAAGAGAGATGAGGTATGGTGTTTACTACAAGAGTTCGAGCGGGGCATTCAGTGACAACTTTTACTAGAAACTTGAAACAAAGAGAATCTATCTTTGGCTAGGAAATCATGTAAGATGCTCGACATAAACAGTAAAATTGTACTTAAAAGCCGAGATTCGGGCAAGTGGGGACAACCACTTGTTATCTCGTCCCTTGGAGGCTAGGCCATATGAGGACCGAATCTGACTTTACAAAATAAAGTGAAATAATTTGTACCATATGGTCGGAGAACATATACAAAAACAATTAATATACAAGAACAATTAATTTCATTTTAGAATATATATATCCAATACATATTTAACATTTTTAATCAATGCACATGTATAGAAAAACTATTTTCAGTGGAAACTAGAGCACGTGATTGTACCCAAACAATTTGTAACATTTGCAAACCACAAATAACATAAGCGGTTCAATTTTTAGTTGAGTACTGGAAGGTTTAAAAGATAATAAATTGTTGTCCTGACACTTCACTCAAAAAAATTCTAATGGAATTCCATCCTCAATAATCCGTTCATGATCGGATTTTGACATTTTCCATTTCTTAATTTTTGATTTTTTCTTTGATTGAACTTCTATCAACTTTATGCGTGCTGCACACACCAAGTGACTATATTGACAACTTATGGAATTAGGTTCATAGTCTTCGAAGTAAACAAAGTCTCCACTTTGACGAGTTTGTTTGAAAAAATAACCTTTCGGTATAATAGACCCTTTGTCATACTGAAATCCGTGATCATTATAGTCTTGTAATAATTTCATTTTTTGTTCAGTGCAACGCATCAAATAATACTTCACACTTTCATCGTTGTCAATAGGTGCAATTACAGCAAAAACATCTCCTGCACAATAAAATAAATTTAACATTTAATTATGCATATTTAAATTTAAATTTGTAAATCTTTAAATCATTAAAAAGTAATTTAAATGTTACCTTCTCTAACAAGATCAGAAACTCGATCACCATCGGATGATATTGTAGTTTCATCTGATTCCATTTCTTCAATCATTGCAACAGACATTTTTCCCTTTGTATTTAGCTCTGTATGTTTCCAATCGTTCACATACATTTTGTTTTCACAGACGTCATTGGATTTTGTGTTGTCTATGCAAACATCACAAAACAAGAATATTTTCTTTTATCCAATGCAAACACATTTGTGGACAATTTTGTTTGAATTGAATGCAATTTTCGAGTCCCTTTTATTGTTCCAACTTCATTTCCAATTGATCTATTTACGTCTCCGATTCCAATATGCCAGAAAAACCTTTATATGGAAAATTAGAAAAAAAATTTGTAAATATGATATCAAAATACAATTAAAAATAATCAAATTGCATGATAAATGTACAATGTTTAAAATTAGATTACCAATATAAATTAAATTGAATGTACCTTTGCACTTCTCGTGATGGGTTAATCTCATGGCTTAGAGCATTTTTGCACCATTGAACAACTTCTTCAGCGTTTGCAAGTGGGCGTGCAAAGTGGTTCATTTGATATCTTCGAAGTACTCGTTTTATGCATGCTCCTGCACCGTCATGTTCTCCTTTTCCATGGCCAGTCTCAAAGAAATTCCAACAATGTTTAATGGAGGTTTTCTTATGAAGACGACACAACCAAAACAATGATCGTGCAGATTTGAATTGACCTGCGCATCCGTCTGACCATATCCAATGTTCATTGAATGTTATTCCACGATTTTTCAATGAATCATAAATTCCTCCAAAACAATGTTGTACAAAACATGTATCATGTGTACGATCGTCACTGATATAAAAGTGATATTCTTTAATGATATGTCGATTTTCACTCGTGCTTTCTATATGATCGACATTTTGTTCAGCATGTCTATATAGAATATGAACGAGCATGGAGACTTGGTCAGAGTGATAGTATTCACTCTGAATTTCTTTTTGTGGAGCAAATGTGTAGTTTTCTGCAAAAACAATCACTGACAAAATGGTTCCTGGTGGAAAAACTTCACGAGATTTTTTGAATTGCAAGTCTTGCCATCAAGCTCTATGGGAATGCATGGTGTATTTGTAAATTTCTGCTTCAAACTTTCTCAAAAGTCTATTAGAAAAATTTCGTCTTCTCGTAATTCGATTCTTTTAACACTATCTGCACTTTGAATCGATGTACTGGTATATTCGTATCTCTTCCATTTTACTTTCATGTTGGACAATGATTGATCATTTATATCAATACGATATTTGTTTTGAAATTTAGTCAAATTTCCACAATCATCGCATTTTTTACCACCAACACATTTCTTTTTGTAAAATAGTTCATCGCTTTCTCTTTCACATAGAATTTGAGATATGAATTCACGGATAGTGGAAGGAGGTGAATCCTTCCATAATGTTCTACCGAAATCAAGGAATGTGTCATAATATAACTCAAATTCCACATGATAACGGCAACAACAAGTGTCGCGTACGGTGATAGGTTTTACATGCCATGGTTTTTGTTGAACAAAAGCACTGAGTGAAACTTGAATTTGACGATTCTCTTCTTTGAACTTGTTGAATAACTCTATTTGAGTGGTTTCCAAGAGAAGTTTTTCATGTTCTTCGTATTGATTTCGCGCTATTCTTCTTCGCATCACATGTCTTGCAGTGGGTGAAACACGCGAATTGTTCTTCCAATATTCATATATTATTTTGTTAACATCTTCTCCAAGTCTATCTTTGTATGGTTGCCTACAAATAGCTCTCCAACAAGCGAGTTCATCATTTACGTCTATTTGCAGTCGAAATTTTCGATGTTTGTGCAGAGTTTTTCGCGAGGTTCCCGGTGCTCGTGCCATAGATGTTAGATTCAAACGATTCTCTTGAGTACTTGGTGAAACCATTGCCATTTGTATTCCTCTACGTATATTTGAAACATCTTTATCTCTAGATCTCTTAATTGACTCTATAGCACTACTCATATTTTTTTATCACCTCTTCTTTCATTTTTTTATCTTTGGTTGATTTTCGAATACCCAATAGTGTCGTCGCTTCTTTTAATTTCCTTGATGATAAGAGACCTTTCAACATTTGAGCTTGAACTGTCACCTCAGTTTTGAAAAACATTTCCAAAATTTTCTCGACACGATATCGTATAATATAGTCAGGTTTTTATCTCCATATGTGTGAGTGTCGACATTTTCTAACATCTCATTATCGATAGTGATTTCATCTGTACATATTCGAAAAAATAGTACATATTCAATAAATAACTAAATTAATAAATATGTCAATAAATATTAGGAAAAATTTAAATATATCAATAGATCATAATATCTACATTTACATACCCGATTCAATTTATGCTTGAGGTTGATTTTCTTCTTCAATATTTTGAGGAGTATCTCTGTCTGTTTACATTAAACAAAATATTTTTCAAACTAGTTCATCAAATAAAAATTAAGCTTCACATTCTACATTGGGAAAACTTTTAAAATATATCAATAGATCATAATATTTACATTTACATACCTACTTCAATTTCTGCTTGAGGTTGATTTTCTTCTTCAATATTTTGAGGAATATCTCTGTCTGTTTACATCAAACAAAATATTTTTCAAACTAGTTTATCAAATAAAAATTCAGCGTTACATTTTACATTAGGAAAATTTTAAATATATATCAATAGAGCATGTAATATTTACATTTACATACCTGCTTCAATTTCTGCTTGAGGTTGATTTTCCTCTTCAATATTTGAGAGAGCTTCTAACTTTCTTTTGCGATATTGTCTCGTCTCTTCTCTACGTTCCTCGGGCTTTCTTTTTCGATCATATTTTCTCACACAAATTCTTCGATTTCCCATGATAATAGGGTATGAGGTTCAAAAAATTTCCTTTAAAAAATTAGACAATAACTCAATTACAAACAATATCACAAAAGATTTAATTTAAAAAAATCTTTTCTAAAAAATACGTAATCCAATCCAAAGCACGTACATATCTCTAAGAAAAATCACACCGCCTCCAAGAAATGTCTTCCAAAAAAATTCTTTAAATCTTAAAATGTGAAGAAAAATTTTTGAACAAAAAAGCTCAAAAGATTTATTTCAACACAAAACACGTACATACCTCCAAGAAAAATCACGTCGCCTCCAAGAAAAATCACGTCGCCTCCAAAAATGTCTTCCAAAAAAGTTCTTTAAATTCAAACTTTGAACCTCCAAGAAAAATCACGCCGCCTCCAGAAAATGTCTTCCAAAAAATTTTTTTAAACCCAAACTTTGAAGAAATTTTTTTGAATTCAAACCAAGTTGTAAGATGAAATGAAGTGCGAAATGTACGAAAATTGTGAATCATTTCGCGGCAATTTATATTGACCGCGAAATATGTGTTTTGTAGGGGGCTCCACAAAAATTTCCAGCCGACGGAAAATTACACAATAGTTCGGCCGAACTTTTGATAATAAGTTCGGCCGAACTATTGTGACGTTAGTTTTAACTGCTCGTAAGCGGAAAACATAGTTCGGCCAAACTATTACTAATAGTTCGGCCGAACTAACGCGTCACCAATTACGCAGACCCAGGCTCTGAAAACGGTTCTGCAACTTTGGACTGATTAAACTCCATGAAAACTTGTTAATTAACTATCGGAACCAAGACAAGCATTTTCAGAATTGAATCTACTTTCAGGAAATATAAATTTTATGAAATTTCGTAAACGTTTATTAATTTTAATTATTTTTCTAATAAAATGAGTGCAAACAATTTTTGAGGGTCATCGTGATTCGGTGAAATCAAAATTTTGTATCTCCCAAAATACATTGTAAAAAAAATTTAAAAAATTATGGGGCATTACATTGGTCCGTTGACTGTAATGGGTAGCTTTTAGATTTTTAGTTTATAAATTGTATGTTAAGAAATTTGTTGCCACACGAAACATATCAAAAATACGCAGTTTTTCGTATTAGACCAGTTCAAAAAATTCTAGTAATTATGATATGCATCCATTGGCTTTGTAAGTATGACGAAACCAAAGTAGACTCTGTCTAGATTGTTGTAACATATTTTGTTTTTTCAAAAACACAAATTTTCAATGAAGACAACGTTGCCACATAACATGACTACTTATGAATTCTTTGATTGTTAAGAAACACACACTCAAAGAAACGCTAAGTTGACATATCAAATCCGCATAAAAAAATTTCAAAAAATAAGTAATAGAAAGCTAACAAAATTTCTCACAACTTTTATTTTTACCGCAAAATGAAATTCTACACGGAAAAATTGTTATAGTTTGCAAAAAGTTGAAGAACCCAAAAAAATGAAAATTTTTTCTCAAAAAAGGGCAAAAAGTGTAACCCAGCTTCACATTTTCACCCTAAGTACAAATAAAATGAATATACAATTAAATTAGTAATTTATAATGATTATTAGTGAAAGTAAATGAAATAAAAATAAACTACTAAATTAGTCGTTTATATAATGAATAAATGACTACTACAAATGATAAATTTGTGACCACAAATGACAACTAAATTTTGCATATATACGACTATTAGTAGCTAATTTACAGTATCTTATAACACGACTAAAATTTAGTCATATTTTTTCAGTCATTAATTGATTTCAAACAATGACTAAAATTTGCATATATATGACTATTAGTAGCTAATTTACAGTATCTTATAACACTACCAAAATTTTGGTCATATTTCTTTGGTCATTAATTGGTTTTGTCGGGTGATCGTATAGTAATATATTTTGTTGTATATTTGGTTATTAATTGTGAGAATTAATGACCAAATCAAGGATTAAATCAATGACCAAATCAATGGCCAAATTAATGACCAAACCAACGACTAAATTAATGATAAAATCAATGACTAAATCAGTGACTAAATTAATGACCAAATTAACAACTAAATATACAACTAGACAAAAAAATTGAGATAACCAATTAATGACTAAGCTAAAAACGACCAAAAGTTGGTCACGTTATAAGATACTGTAAATTAGCTACTATTGGTCACCGACCAAAAAATAGTCGTTTATATGCAAATTTTAGTCGTTTTTTTAGTAACTAATTAGCCATTTTGTACTAGTGAATTCATTGAATCTAGGTTGTGAAATCAATTTTCTGATTAATGATTCATATATATCTTTGCTTTGAAATCAAATATTGTCCCCCCACCCCCCAAAATAAGAAGAAAAAATCATTAGTAGTTTTCCCTAACATGTCTACAGTCTCCTCTTCGAAGAACTAACACCTATCCCAATAACCTGAAAAAAATGGCCACAAAGACCAATAAAAGGCCCATAACTTAGTGCTATGATATACAGATAGAGAAATAGTTGCAACAAATGTTTAACTTGATAAATTTAAGTGTTTTATTTCAGGCCATTAGTCACCATGACTATAAAAAAATGAAACCAAAGTCTTACACCGAATATATGAAAAACACACACATTGTTTTTTTCATTCCCTGTGTAGCACAATGCCCACATTTCTAAAAAAAAAAGGGCTAATATATGGATTAAGTACTAGCCACTAGAAATTATAGCTACGATTAAATGAATATACCCAATTACAGTGAAGGCATAAAGCTTTCAAATTCAACATATTCACAAAACGAATATTGATTCGAGCGAACCCCCCAAACCCAGTGTGAGTCACTACGCTCATTCTCAAAGCTTTAAATGACATCTGCATGATTTTTATCATCTTTGATATAATCATATTGTTCCCAAATTATGAAGTAAGAAGCACCGTGAGAAATTCTCTCACCCTGCAACAGGGTAGTATAATCATGGCTTCCCATGGAATCGAGATAACATTGAACCTCTATACTCAGAAAAGAACTCTGAGGCCTCTAGAGAAGATCATTGTTGGCTTCAAAAAGAGATCCTCTCAAACAATCCTCCTCTCCCACCTGCTTCTCTATAAATTCTTCTTCAGTACTTTTAACTACTGCAGAATCGTGGAGATAATCCAATATATAATACTTCTTCTTGATAGCTGCTATGCTTCGGACTCAAAAACCTGCATTATCCTCCCAACTCCATGGATCCTTCAACAACATCGAATACTCCTTCTCTATCTGCAAGAATCCTCATACAGGCTCATCTCCTGTTCTTCTTTGATCTGCTTCTTGTTGGCGCCTATTGTATTCATATTCGTGGTTCTCTGTGGGATATTGTTTTGAATCAGAAAAATAAGCAAGTCCCCACCTAAAAAATCATGGGGAATCCCTAAACCTCATGACCGACTGAATATTTATGTACAATTGAACAAATGGTTGTTAAATGTGAATTCAAATGAAGATGATGCAGCAAAAGTCACTAACGCAGACTATGCTAAAAGATATCGCTTACACCAACACCAACCATCGCTCTTGACTTTATCCCTTCATTGTGCAACCATGAATTTCACTATGCAGCCATGAATTTCACATGATGAGAAATATAGAACTCTTCTCCCATCTTCCTGTGTAATCCAAGCAAAGTAAGGCCTGCCTGAAATGTGAAGTGTGATTTTTTTCTCCAGTTTTTTGTTGTTGTTTTATATTTGTTCTGTTGTCTCTATATGTGATTAATTGTATTCTATGTTGTTGCCCTCTTAACCCATCAACTGGTATTAGATCTGAGGGTTGTGAGTGTGGAGATTGTGGTTGAATGTTTTTTTCTCTGTGACGTTATGTGGAGCCCAACTAAGAGACAATGAAGCAAAGATTCGTTGTGTGAATGGTTTGAGCCAAGTGGTATACCAATGTTAATCTTGGCATCAGAGGAAACAGTGGAAGTTTCTAAAATTATTTAAGCAGAAAATCGTGACATCGAACAACATAGAAGCCATCAGGAGGACTGTTTGATGAGAAGAAGAGTGCGGAGATCTGTCCAGGAATGTGGAATCCATGGACGTAGTAAGTTCGTTATCTCATTAAAAATCCCAACGCCTTTTAGCCTTTGCATAAAAACTGGGCACTAATCAATTTAATTTTGCAGTGTCGAAGGCATCAAAGCTACCATAGTTTTTTTTTGTAAGTTTGGTAGTACCTTTCAATTTTTTTTTAATTCCATCTTCATCAAAATGTTCGATACATCACCCCGATTTGGGAAGGGAATTGAACCTGTGATGAGTGCTATAACAACCCGTCTCATCACCATTTAACCAAGGCCTTGTAGACATTAAAGCTACCATAGTTTTTTTGGCATGTGAAAAGGACATAATTCCTTTCAAATTCTATTTAAGTTTTGATTAAGAAGTGAAACAGACTCATTATATGTTTTATAATTATATATTATATATATTTATGAAACATGTGTAATTATATATGATATATGTTTATGAAACAAATATAATTATATATGGTTAATAATTATCGTTAATTTTGTGAATTTTGGACACTTTAAAAAGGCAAAAGGGGGTAGGCAAAAGGGGAAAGGTCATCATTTGTTAGATGAAATTTTGTTTAAGGATATTTATCTTGGTTTTTCAATTTAAAATTTGGTAAAGTGTGATAATTAAATTTTTTATATCATAAGTGGAGTTTTGATCTTTTGGGGCATCAATTTTATTGAGAATGGAGACAACAGTTACTGACATGGAGAAGTTGAGTGGGGCTAATTTTTCCCTATGGAAATCACAAATGGAGGACATATTGATTTTAAAATATCGATATTTTCCGATTGAGGGCACAACAAAGAAACCCTCATTGATGACAAATGAATAATGGAATAAGCTAGATAGAAAGGAAATTGCTACAATCCGTCAATTTCTAACAAAGAATGTGTATTTCAATGTGTCTAGAGAAAAGACGACAAAAGGATTATGGAAGAAGCTCCATGATCTGTATGAGAAGAACACAACATCAAACAAAGTGTTCTTGATGAAGAAAATTTATAATCTCAAGATGAAGGAGGGTGCTTTAGTTCTTGAGCACTCGAATGAATTCAATATTATTACTAGTGATATTGCCTCTATTAGAATCGTTCTAGATGATGAAATAATAGCTATCTAGCTAATGTGTTCTATGCCAAACAACTGGGAAAATTAAATTTTAGTTATGAGCACTTTAGAACTTGCAGGAACCATGAATTTTTATGATGTAAGCACAAGTTTAATGAACGAGGAGTTGTGTCGCAAGTCAATTGCGGAAAACCATGGAGGAGAAGCTCTAGCTCTATCTTATCGTGGTAGGAGAATTGGTCGAGGGTAGGCTCATTTTCTTTCATTGTGGTAAACTCGAGCACATGAAGAAAGAATTTTGAATCTTGAAGAAAGGACAAAAGGATCAGAAATCGGCTAGTAAAAATCACAAGTCATCCAACACAAATGAAAGTGAGACTACTATTGTAGTCACAGATGGTGATATGTTATTTACTCTTTCAGTAGCGGATGCATGTTTATATACATCTAGCAGTAGCTTTGCTTGGATCCTTGACTTTGGGCATCTCACCATGTAACCGCATGCAAAGATAGTTTTGTTGCCTATAATTCTGGTGATTATGGTAGAGTGCATTTGGGAAATAATCACTTTTGCAGTATTTTTGCAATGGGAGATGTCCAGATCAAGATGAAGGATGGCCAAGATATATTGTTGAAACAGGTTAGACATGTACCAGAAGTGTGCATGAGTTTGATCTCTATGGGACGATTGGATGATGAAGGATATTCCACAAGCTTTGGAAAAGGAGGATGGAAAATTAGCAAAGGAACATTGGTCGTGGCTAGAGAAACCAAGACAAGAACATTATATACATTGAAGGCAATGATAGGAAAATCATATTTGGTTGTTGTCACAAAAGAATTAAGTTTATCAGATCTATGGTATAAGCACTTGGGTCACATGAGGGAGAAGGGCTTAAAAATAATTGTTGGTAAAAAAATGCTTCTAGGTTTGAAATCATGTAATATTGATCTTTGTGAGCATTGTATATATTATGGTAGACAAATAAGGGCTTCATTCCTTAGAGGTGGCCATGACAGAAAGACAAATTCATTAGAATTGATATACTCATATGTGTTTGGGCATGTTAACATCAAGTCATTAGGAGAAGCATCATATTTTGTAACATTTATAGATGACGCGTCTATGATGGTTTGGGCCTACCCTATGAAAATTAAAAGTGAAGTGTTTGAAATATTTCAAAATTTCCATGTTGTTGTTGAAAGAGAGACTAACAACTTGCTCAAATGCTTGAGAACAAATAATGGTGGAGAATATTTCTCAAAAGGATTCAAGGAATACTGTAATAAGTTTGACATAAAGCATGAGAAGATGATTTTTGGTACTCCTCAACAGAATGGTGTTGCAGAAAGGATGAATCGCACCATTACGGAGAAAGTGAGGAGTATGTTGTCCAATTCTAGTTTGGAGAAGCATTTTTGGGCAAAATCAATCAGGACAACTTGCTACCTTATAAATTGATCTCCTACTACAGACTTGGATGGCAACTTCCCCGAAAAATTTTGAACTGGTAAGAAGTTGAATTATTCTCATTTGAAAATATTTGGATGTGAAGAATTTGTACATATTCCCAAAGAAAATAGAACTAATCTAAATGATAAATCTAGGAAACAAATTTTTCTGGGATATGTGAATGATGAATTTGGTTATCGTCTTTGGGATCCAATCAAACATAAAATTATTAGAAGTACGGATGTTATATTTAATGAGTCAAAAATGTACAAGAGGTATGTAGATGAGTTGGAGGTCAAGAAATTTATTGAGAGGTTTGAAGAGCAGCATGAAGACATCCCACCAATGAAAGAAAATGGACAACAAATTAAAGAGAAAGAAAGAGAACACGTTGAAAATGATGAATACCAAGAAGAAGGAATCTTGCAGGAACCTTTATAGGAGATTCAACCTGATAATGCACTACCACAGTGTTGAAGGCTGAAGAGTGACTTCCTCAACATTATGGATTCCGCCAAGTCGGGAGCTTAAAGCAACTCCTTGGAACTCCTTTTCCTTTGAAATGGTGGGTCCGACTGGGGATATAGGGACCAGTTTCCTGTATAAGAAGAGAGTTTATATAAAAATGGAATAAAATCAACACAAATGGGGTGATGTATTCTAATGATATCATAAATAAAAATAATTCTAATTACTTCCTGGGATGGATTGATTTATATGATTACAGAGTAAGATTTCATAAGCATGAAACAATATAAATCATTTGCATACTAAATTAATGTAAGCACATTAAAAAAACTAAATCAAGAAGAACAATAATCATATAACAACTTTCAAAGTCACTTATCTAACAACATATCATTCAATACATTTTATCAATAGTAATAAGAATATATATTATTTCAATGCTTATAAAAAATAGACAAATATATAGAAACAAGTTTTCTAAAATCTCATAAACATAAAACGATTAATACATAGATAATAGTACTCATTGCATCATAGCTTATTTCTCAAGAGATAGCCTCGGGGCTCAGACTTTCAATTAGATACTTATGTTCAAACAATAGTGTAAGTTCCAAAAGCCTCCTTTTCAAAAATCTGGACCCTTTTCTAAATGCATGAAAGGGGTTTAAATGCTAATTAATATTACATAAATAGAAGACTTGTGAAAGAAGTCTTCTTAATCTAATCTAAAATTTAAACCAAAATCTAGGAAATTAAAATGCAGAAGTTATAACAATCTCAAGGTTGTTTCTCGGATCCACTCTCTAATTGTTCCTTGAGCTGGAAAGCTTTGATCATATATTCGAGCTTGGGGGGATGCATTGGCTGCACTCTCATCTGGCCCGTGAATATTGTGTCATTGAGTGATGGAAGAAGTTGAACTGATGCATTGGAAAGACACCTCAACACTCCCAATTGATTGTGAGGCTTGATCAACAAATCATCAGTAAACTTCCATATTTACCTTTGTCAATTTTTCAATGTCGAGAGCTTTCCTGCTTGATGTTTCTTGCCAATATTGTTTCAAAAGGCTGACTTCTGGCATAGTGTCTTTTGGAATTTCCTGGATAATATTGGCTTGTATAAGAGAATATTTTATATACTTGGAGATGTTTAATGACATGTTTTTAGCTCTGATGATAGCTAATTTTTCACTTTTCATTTTCATGTCCCGGTCTCCAAATATTATATCCTTTATTGATTCTTCAAGGCAAGGAAGATCGACCGCTATTCCTTGCATGGTGTCTTGCCAATCTATATACTTTGAGACTTAATCATCAAATTCTTCATAATAAATCCTCAAATCAGAAATTTGAGTGAATAACTGATCACTTATTTTAATCTACTCTTGAATCTGTTTGTACTTCCGATAGAAAATTGTATGTTGGTTTACCAACGATGTTTCTGTTGAACCCTTAGTTAAACTAAGAGGGGGGGGGGGGGTGAATAAATTTAATACATTTATGGACTTTTAAAACATCTTTTAAACTTATTTACACCTTCATTTCATGATCAACTTAATGTATAATGAAACTACAATCTTAATATGTGAGAAACAAGTATTAAGAAGATTAAATAAAGAACATCAACACATAATCATCATGCACATAGACAACAGATATAAGTGGAAACCCATAAGGGAGAAAACCGCATCTTATTATTGTTGTGATTTAAAGGCAAGCTCCAACTTTATCTCACCACGAATTTTCTGTAGGCTCCAACCTACAAGAGACTGATACCTCAAATTCTACAATCTACAACTTGCAAGGAAGCTCCAACTCCCATCTATTTTCTGCAAGCTACAACCCACGGGAGGCTCCTACCTCAACCAACTACAAATGTAAATCTATCAAGCTACAACTTGATATGGAAGCACTAACTTCCTCACACTACAATAAAATCATATGTTGATTTACCTAGATATCAACTCAGTTTTTCTCCTTCTTCACTGTTGTCCTTCCAGCCTTCAAATCTGCTTTATATCAGCTCTGGATCTTCACAGCTTCTTTATCTGCTCTATCTTATTCTTCCACTCTCTAACCTCTCTATTCATATTACAATACCATAATTTATAGGGATCACTTCATGGTTGTTTTCATTCTATATTGGAATATGAAGTGAACAAGCATGAATCTTTCCTTCCACCCATTCATTTCCTCACTATATACTCATTTCAGTATTGAATTGGAGTTTTTCTTTGCCTACAGAGACTTGCCTTTGCATCACAAACAATATAAAATAAATAATACATTTACAGTTACAATCAATTATTTTACTCAGCCCTTTCAATTTATTATCTTTGTTGTGCATTTTTCCTCTTCTTCTTGTTGTCCTTTTGTATTTTCTGTTTCTAGAGTTATATTTCAACTGTGCTGCATAAATACCCTTTTTTCCCAACTCGACCCATGTTGTTGCATTGTTCTGCACGGGGTCAGATCCTTTTACTTACCCAGGCCTTTCTTTCTTGTGTTTAGTCTTTTCGTTTAAAATACAATTGCATCTTCACGTCACTTTTCATCTTGGTTGGCTTCTTTACACAAACCCCGCGAACACGTGGGTCATGGTCCACGTAACTCCCTTTATACACACAACGGATTACAAATTTGGAGTTAGTTACAAACTACATACATTAGCGATGAAACATCTCATACACTTTAAACCAGACTGCACATAAAACCAAATCACGTGCATACATGCAGAACTTCCCAGTGGAGGGTCCCACTATAACTTGAACCAATCACAACTCATCGCAAATACTTTCCCACAAGTTTCCCATTCTACCGATAACGATAAACTATAAACCATGCGAAGTGTTATATTTCACAGTGCTGACATGTGGACTCCCTTCATCGCATCATGTCGTTCGATCCTTACCTCATCACAATTAAAACAACATACCTTGCGATGTATTAAAGTTAAACCTTAAAGTTGCCGATGTGAAATTTTGTGATCCATCGTCCGCCGTTGATCTGCTACACGATCCAATGGTCCTCACGTTCTCCCTTCATCCCATCGTATCTTATATTGTTTGACTTGCGAAATCATCACGCCTGTGTTAGAAAATTATATATTATGGAGCAATGCAACAAATAAAATATGCAGAAAATACAAGCACACAAAACACATAAAACCAGAGAGACACAGATATACGTGGTTCACCCAGTTTGGGCTACGTCCACCCCGAACAGCCAGTCCTTCCTTTCTATTATCCAGCAAAAATGAAGAGACACAACCTACAGCAGATCCGCTGTAATATCCTCTGCCTTCCTCAGACCCTCAGCTTCCCTCCTCGTTAGCACTCCCGTAATACATACATGACAAGACATAAACAAGAATACAATACTCCTTATAAAAATTTAGGTTGTCAGGGAAAAAAAACCTAATCTAAACATAACTTCACCTGAAGATCATTCATTATGAACTACCAATACTCAGAAATTACTATACTTACAAGGCAATTCATACCATCTCCTGCCTTCTGGGCGTCACTCTAAAGCTCCCACTCGTGGGGCTCCAAGTAAGGCCTTGCTTCCCCGGACCTCCACACCATAATCTACATGCCTTTTCATGTGTACAAAATCCAATGTAGAGATACAAAGTAAGGAAGATAATCGTGCTCCACACCCAACAACCTCGTTAGGGAACTCCACCTTCAAACTCAGGATCTAATCATGATTGTCTGCTCACCTTCACGTGGCTCTTCTTCACCTCTTCTACCTGCTTTGGATTCACACACTTCTAACCCTATCTCTACATGTAGACCTTGTCATCGATTCCTCCTTAAGAATTCTTCTAAGTGTTCTGTCTTTATTCGATTTATGTTCTTTATACTGTCTCTATTCTGTAACACCAGTTCCTCCACACTACTCCTCCTGAGCTTCTTCAGAGTTCTTCAATGCGAATCTCTTTTGAGCTTGTTCTTTTGGTTATTCACATAAACATTACATCGTATCGAGCCTTCATTTGCTGCCTTTGCTGCCTCTGCTACCTCTGCTTCTTTGTTGCCTCTTCTTCCTTTGCTGCTTCTCTGCTGCCTTTGTTGCCTTTGCTGCCTTTACTGCCTCTACTGCCTTTTTTGCCTCTCTACTACCTTTGTTTCCTTTTCTACCTTTGCTGCCTCTACTGCCTCTCTACTGCATTTGTTTCCTCTGATGCCTTTGCTACTCCTTTGCTTCCTTTTGCTGCCTTTTCTACCTTTGCTGCCTTTGTTTCCTTCGCTACCTC
Source organism: Pinus albicaulis (assembly GCA_034641835.2). Lineage (NCBI taxonomy): Eukaryota > Viridiplantae > Streptophyta > Pinopsida > Pinales > Pinaceae > Pinus > Pinus albicaulis. Next base: position 1,268,868,890 of record CM076579.1, read on the forward strand.
TTTGCTGCTTTGCCTTTGTTGTTGCTTCTCTGCTCCTTTGCCTTAATGATAGTTCTGGTGCTGCTCCTTTGTGTTCCTTTGCCATCAATGACAGTATTTCCAACAATCTCTTGCTTTGGAATTGATGGCAACACATCCACCAATACTCCAATACTTCCTCCAAGAATTCCTCCCCCTTTAACATCAATGGCAAAGGGTTGCATTATTTCTCTCTGAGTTGTATAAGCCTTCTTCTTCTGCCTTTATACCTTGGAGCTCCAGACTGGTGTACAAGAGTTGTTGGGAGAACACTTTGAAAATTATTGAGATCGCATGGAAGGCTTGTTACCATAGATTGTTTTGTACTTATGTCCCTTACTGCTTGATAGAGGTGATATGTGCTAGACTTTTGATGTACTTTTGTCATAATACTCTGATCTTGAGGACCTGTACCATACCACTTCTCCATAGCTCTAGCTCTTCCGTGAAAACTTTTATAGGTTTCTCTCCCCTTGGAATGATGCTTTCTTGTCTGATACTAACTATCACTTGTCTACTGCATTGTTGATGTTCCTTGTATTATAGCCTTTGCTGGTGTATTTCCAACATCACACACACACACACATATAATTTTTTATTTTTATTTTTATTTTTATTTATGATCATATCTGAGAGTATCATCTGCAGACACTACCCCTAGTTTGTCTCTTAGATATTCGAATGGTTCTCTAGTAAGAGGTTTTGTGAATATGTATGTTGTTTGTTCCTTTATTGGTACATACTCCATCTTTACTATTTTCTTCGCTACTTATTCTTTGAGGAAGTGGTACTTTATTGGGATGTGCTTGGTTTTTGAATGAAGTACTGGATATTTTGATATACTTATTGCACTTGTATTGTCACATTTGATACAAATGGGTTCATTGATGCTTACCTTCATGTCTTGGAGAGTTTGTTTCATCCACATTACTTGTGTGCAACAAGTTTCTGCTGCTATGTATTCTTCTTCTGTTGTAGATAGAGAGACCGATGTTTCCTTCTTGCTTAACCATGCCACCAGACCTTCTCACAAATAAAATGCACCTCCACTTGTGCGTCTTTTCCTGTCATCCACACAGCTGGCCCAATCTGCATCTGTATATGCTGTCAATGTGAAGTCTTTGCCTTTCGGATACCATAGCCCATAATGTGTAGTTCCTTGCAGATATCTAAATATCCTCTTGATTTCTATCAAGTGATTTTTTTTGGTGTTGCTTGATATCTTTCCACAAGTCCTACTTCCAACATAATGTCTGTTCTAGAGGCAGTTAGGTATAGAAGACTTCCTATCATAGATATGTAAAGTCTTTGATCTACATTTGCGGATCCATCATCAACACATAGCTTGCATCCAGTGATCATGGGAGTTGACACAGGTTTGCAATATTCCATTTGGAACCTTCTCAACATGTCTCTTAAGTATTTTCTTGTGAAATGAATATTCCTGTGTTCTTTTGTATAATTTGAAGTCCTAAGTAGAAGGTAAGCTCTCTAATAATAGACATATCAAATTATGACTTCATCTCTTCTGCAAATCCTTTTGATAACTCATATTTATTGCTACCAAACATGATGTCATCTACATATACTACTCTAATTAAGAGTTCATTTTTATCAGCCTTTATGTACAGATTGTTGTCTAATCCTCCTTTCTTGAAACCTTGTTTTTGTAAATATTTGTCTAGCCTAGAATACCATGCACGTGGAGCTTGTTTGAGACCATATAAGGATTTCTTTAATCCTCACACATATTCATGTTTATCTGTTAAGGAAAATCCTTCAGGTTGTTCCATGTAGACTTCTTCCTCTAGATCTCCATTAAATAAGCCATACTTCATATCCATTTGATATACCTTGAAATCATGATAGCATGCAAAAGCCAAAAACATTATGATTGCTTCCATTATTGCTATAGGGGAAAAGGTTTCATCATAATCAAGTCTTTCGATTTGAGAGTATCCCTTGCATACAATTTTGGCTTTATTTCTGATTACCTGGCCTTGTTCATTCATATTTTTCTTGAATATCCACTTTATTCCAATGATATTTTTCCCAGTGGCCCTTGGCATTAACTCTTAGGTCTTGTTCTTCTCAATTTGGTCTAGTTATTCATTCATAGAATTTACCCAATTTTTGTCTTTGATGGCTTCATCAAAATTATTTGGTTCTATATGTCAAAACATGGCTAGGTACACTTCTTCGGTCTATTCAGCTAGTTGTCTTCTAGTTTGGAATCTTGCACTCTTGTCTCCAATGATTTGATCTTATGGATGGTTCTTCTAAGTGTGTCTCGAGGGTCATTTTGAGTTTAATTCAGTATCTTCTATTGCATTACTCTGTTCTTCATTTTCTTGATTCTCATATTCATGATCATCTGGAGGATTGGTGCAGTTTGTGCTTCTCGTTCTGTTTGGGAGATATTTTTCAAATCTCACGTCAATGATTTCCACAATTTTATGTAGTATTTTGTTGTAACACCTATATCCCTTACTCTTGGATGCATATCCCAAAAATATTCCTTCATCAACTCTTGCATCATACTTCCCCAATTTTTCATCATTATTCTTTATGAAGCATTTGCTACCAAAGACTCTAAAGTGCTTGATTGATGTTGGTTTCCCATACCACAATTCATATGGAGTCTTGTCACAATTTGGTCTAAGATGAGCTTTGTTAAGGATATGAACATATGTGTGTACTTCTTTTGCCTAGTAGGTTTGGGGAATGTCACTTTCTTGCATCATGGCTCTGGAAATCTGTTGTACTGACCTATTGAGGTGTACCTGCAATTGTAAAATGTTGCTTTATCCCACATTCATTGCATAGGTCCGCAAAATCATCGTCTATGAATTCACCTCCTCTATCTGATCTGATACATTTTAGCTTACATCCACTTTGATTTTCTACTAGTGCCTTGAATATATTGAATTTATCAAACGCTTTGGATTTATATTTGAGAAATGCCACCCACGTCAATCTGGAAAAATCATCTATTATCAACATGCAATATGATTCTCCACCTGGTGCATTAGTTCTTGAAGGTCCGCACAGGTCCATGTGTACAATATGGAGAGGCTTACTTGTAGATAGATGGTGTTTAGCTTTGAATGATGTGCAAGTTTGTTTGCCCAGTTGGCAAGACTTACATATGGTATTTGGAGGCTTCTTTATTGCAGGCAAATCTCTGACAACTTTCTTCTTGCTCAGTTTGATGATGTGGTCAAAGTTTAGATGTCCCAATCTTCTATGCCATAACCAAGATTCGTCACGTTTGCTAATGTGGAATGCTTCATTCTCTTCTTCTAATATATAGAATTTACTCTTTGTTTAAACAACTTTGATCAAGGGCTTTCCTATGGTGATAAACCTTACTTCACAATCTTGGGCTCTGAAAAGGAACTCACAGCCTTTATGACACATTTGACTGACACTTAGCAGATTGGATTTCTTGATCTTGAGCTATTAGAACCAGATCACACTTATTTGGCTTCTGCTTCCATTGCATGCAGTTGTTTTCTTGGTAAATTTCTTGAGGAGACTGACCACAGTCTTTGAGAGGACATTCGTGGGACTTGTGCCCAATTTTATGGCAACAAAAACATTTGATTGTATTTCTGAATGGATTATGTATATGAGTGAATCCACCATTTTTCTTAATTCCCCTTGAGTTTCCATACACTAGTCTCTATATATACGTTTTGCACTCCTTGGCTTTATGACCGAACCCTTTACAATAAAAACAATACCCATGGAAGTAGTACTTGTCTCTGGCAGAGAAATTTGTTTCAGGTAATATTTTCGTTTGTTGCATCTTTTTCTGGTTGGAATGGATTTGTTTTGTCTTACAGTATGTTGCAATATGTCTAGGTTTATGATAGGCAAAGCAAGTGATACTTCTCACTGGAGGAAGGAACCTCCTTTGACATCTTCCAAATTTGTTCAATTCATCCTTAGGAGTGCATGAGTCTTTTGCAGTTGATTGTTTCTTCGTTTCTTTCCTTTTCACTTGAGGTTGTTTCTTGTTTCTGATTGTTTCGTTATATATCATGGTCTTGCTGGTTTCTAATTCTGTGGATTCCATTTTTGCTACGTCATTATCCTTTACAGCTTTTACAAAAATGATATTCTTGTTATCTTCTACCTTGGATTTGTTGGTTTCTCCTTCATATCCTATCCCAGCCTTTATATGAGGAGATCTTTGAGCATTAAGAATTTTTTCCAAATGACCAGAGATTTTCATTTGAGAAATATTCATAGTTAATTCAATTTGGACCTTCTCTAATTTCTTCCTCAGGCTTACCACATCCTCTTCCAACTTTTCTTGCTCCTAATTTTTCTCCTTTATTTCTCTTTTCAGAATATCCTCTATTTTCCTTGATTCTTCTAGTTCAATCTTCAATTTAATAAGATCTTCTGAATCTGGTTCTGTCTTTGCATATTTTAGAAGAATCTCTTTCTGTTTCTTACTCTTAAGTTTAATTTTTCTTATTTCCTCCAAGGCACTAATTATCTCCCGCTCAAGATCTACCTCACCTTCGCCTTAAATTCTAGGAGATCTTCCTCAAGCTCTTCCTTGGCCATCACAATGAATTTTGGTGTTCCTACTTCGTTGGGGGATTCATTTGAGCTCTTAGATGCACTAATGTCTTGTTGAACATAGAACGATCTTCGATTAAATCTGTTCCCTTTCGGTCTATTGCTGAAATTGACTTTCTCTTTCCCTCTTGACTGATTCATCATTTTCTTATGAGGACATTTAGATGTATAGTGCCCCACTCTTCCACAGTTAAAGCACTTAAATGGAAGCTTACCTTTATAATTACATGTGCCTTTCTCCAATCTTCTGACAAATTTGGCCTCTTCTTCATCAGAGCAGGAGCATGTACCGTCCTTCTCTTCTCTCTAGTCATCAGCCTTAAAGGCTTTCTCCCTCACATTTGACTTCCCTTTTCGAAGTCTCATCTCATAGGCCATCAAGTTTCCAAGAAATTGGTTCATGGTTAATGTTTCCCAGTTTGTTGTTTCTTCTACGGCATAAACCTTAGGGTTAAACCTAGATGGTAAATATCTCAATATCTTTTGTACAATTACAAATTCCTAAATAGTTTCTCCTAGTGCTTTCATGTTATTCACAATTTACGCAACCTTTAAGAAGAAACTGGGTATATCTTCATCTTCATTCATTTTTACATTTTCAAACTGAGCTCTATAGGCTTGCGGTTTGGCCATCTTCACCTTTTTATCTCCCTCATGGATATTTTCTAATGTATTCCATATTTCTTTGGCAGTCTTAATGTGCGTTACTTTGATAAATTCTGATTCACACAAACCACTCAAGAGTGCATTCATTGCTTTTGCATTAGCTATGAAATATTGTTTGGCTTCTTTCTCTGTGTTAGTATCCTTTGGAGCATATCCTACTTCCACATCAGCCCAAACTTCTATTCCTAGATACATTATGTACGTTCTCATTCTTATTTTCCAAAAGGCATAGTTTGTGCCAATAAAAAAAGGGGATTTATTTGTTGAGCATCCTTATAGGCTAGCCATCTTGGGGACCTAAGATATCCTTCTAGTTGTTAAACTAATATAGAAGGATCTGACTCTGATACCAATTGTTGAACCCTTAGTTAAACTAAGAGGGGGGATGAATCAGTTTAATACATTTATGGATTTTTAAACATCTTTTAAACTTATTTACACCTTCATTTCATGATCAACTTAATGTATAATTAAACATCAATCTTAATATGTGAGCAACAAGTATTAAGCAGATTAAATACATAACATCAAAACATAATCATCATGCACATAGAAAACAAATATAAGTGGAAATCCTTAAGGGAGAAAACCACATCTTATTATTGTTGTGATGCAAAGGCAAGCTCCAAATCACTCTCACCACTAATTTTCTGTAGGCTCCAACCTATAGGAGGCTACTACCTCAAATTATGCAATATACAACTTTCAAGGAAGCTCCAACTCCCATCTATTTTCCGCAGGCTACAACCCATAGGAGGCTCCTACCTCAACCAGCTACAACTGGACATCTAGCAAGCTACAACTTGATATGGAAGCACCAACTTCCTCACACTACAATAAAATCATATGTTGATTTACTTGGATATTAGCTCAGTCTTTATCCTTCTTCACTTCTCTCCTTCCATCCTTCAAATCTACTTTATATCATCTCTAGATCTTCACAGCTTCTCTATCTGCTCTGTCTTATTCTTCCACTCTCTAACCTCTCTATGCATATTATAATAACATCATTTATAGAGATCACTTCATGGTTGTTTGCATTCTATATGGGAATATGAAGTGAATAGGCATGGTTCTTTCCTTCCACCCATTCATTTCCTCACTATATACTCATTTCAGTATTAAATTGAAGTTTTTCTTTGCCTAGAGAGACTTGCCTTTGCATCACAAACAATATAAAATAAATAATACATTTATAGTTACAGTCAATTATTTTACACATCCCTTTCAGTTTCTTAGCTTTTTTGTGCGTTTTCCCTCTTCTGCTTTTTGTCCTTTTGTCTTTTCTAGTTTTGCAGTTATATTTCAACTGTGCCGCATAACTTCCCTTTTTGCCCGACTCGACCCATGCCGTTTCACTGTTCTGCACGGGGTTGGATCCTTTTACTTACCCGAGCCTTTCTTTGTTGTGTTCAGTATTTTCGTTGAACACACAATTGCATCTTCATGTAACTTTTCATCTTGGTCGGCTTGTTTACACAAACCTCGTGGATCCATGGGTCATGGTCCACAAAACTCCCTTTCTACACACAACGGATTACAAATTTGGAGTTAGTTACAACCTACATACATTAGCGATCAAACAACGCATACAATTTAAAACAGACTGCACATAAACCCAAATCACGTGCGGACATGCAAAAATTCCCACTGGAGGGTCCCACTATACCTTGAACCAATCACAACTCATCGCAAATACTTACCGCAAGTTTCCCACTCTACCGATAACGATAAACCATAAACCATTCGAAGTGCGCTATTGCGCAGTGATGACACGTGGAATCCCTTCATCGCATCGTGTCACTCGATCCTTATCGTATCGCAACCAAAACAACATACCTTGTGATGTCTTAAATTTAAACCTTAAAGTTGCCGATGTGAGATTTTGTGATCCACTGTCCGCCCTTGATCTGATATATGATCAATGATCCTCACATTCTCCCTCCATCTCATCCTATCTTACATTTTTTGACTTGCGAAGTCATCGCGTCCGTTCATCTCTCACCTTCGGATCTACGATCTAATCATGACCGTCTTCTTGCATTCACACAGCTCTTCTTCGCCTCTTCTGCCTGCTTTGATATCTGATGTCAATTATTAACCCTCGATTCCATGATCCGATCCTTGCCGTCGATTCCTCCTTAAGAATTCTTCTAAGTGTTCTGTCATTATTCGATTTTTTTTCTTTATACTATCGCCGCTCCATAACACCAGTTCCTCCATGCTACTCCTCATAAGCTTGTTCGGAGTACTTCAACACGAATCTCTCATGAGCTCGTTCTTTTGGTTATTCATATAACCATTGCATTGTCTCAAGCCTTCATTTGTTGCCTCTGCTGCCTCTGCCTATTTGCTGCCTTTGCTTCCTCTGTTGCATCTGCTTCCTTTGTTGCTTCTCTACTGCCTTTGCTTCCTTTGATACCTTTGCTGCCTCTGATTCCTTTGCTGCCTCTCTGTTGCCTTTGCTGCCTTTGTTGCCTCTCTACTGCCTTTGTTGCCTCTGTTGCCTTTGCTGCCTTTGCTGCCTTTGTTGCCTCTTTTCTACTTTGCCTTTGATGTTGCTTCTCTGCTCCTTTTCCTTAATGATAGTTCTGGTGCTGGTCCTTTGTGCTCCTTTTCCATAAATGACAATATTTCCAACAATTTCCAGTTCTGTTGCTTCTTTATTTACCTCATTAAGTTTTATATTCTCCTGGAGCTTTTGAATGTTTTGTTGTAATTAATGGACTATTAAATCCTTTTCTTTAATTTCATTTTTGAGTTTGATTTTAAGACCTTCAAACTCTAGTTGTAGACTATTAATACTTGATTGAAACTCCTGCTTTATCCTTTGTTTTTAATTAAAGAAAATTTTCTCTATTTGAGATATTTTATGTTCTTTCTCCATGATTAATGACTCAATTTATGCTGCCTTATGAATAGTTTCGTCTACATAAGCACCTGCAAAATGAGATAATCGGCTAAGTTATTCTCCTGGAGTTTACTGAGTTCCTTCTAGAGAACTTGCATTGATGTTGTGTCCATAGGCATTTCTGGAGAATCTTCAATCTTCTGTTTCTTCTTTGACCTTGATACAACATCTTTATGCTTTGGACTGTAAAATACATCCAATGGAGGTATTTCCTCAATATTCATAATTATTTCTGATATTTGAAAAGTAGGGATAATATCCATGTCTTGGGCCGACGTTTCTTCTTGTTTCTCCTCTGTATCATTGATCTTTAGTGTCTAATTTTGCTGAGGAGTAATTTCGAAAACCTCTGTAGTGAATGAGATTTCTCAAATTTCTCTTTGATCATTAGAATCATTTATATTATAGGAAACTTGTTGAACGCTTGAATCACCTATATGAATTTCCGTTTTTAGAGAATCTTCTGTGGGAAGAGTTTCTATCAAAATAGAATTCTGATCAACAAGAGTATTAGTATCAAATAATGATTTTTCAAAACTTTCCCAGTCTTGATTAAACCTCTCTTATTGTGGAACATCCACAATTTCTGGTTCTGCCACTGATATTGGTACCTGAACTTGAGGAATCAGAATCAGAATTTTTTCTGCTTCAGGCACTTGAACCTGAACTGGAGGAATCAAAATTTGTTTTGGCATTGAACTGTGGAACATATATTATGGAAAATGAGAAATCCTCTATTCACGATATTGTTTGAATTGTATCAAATCTTATGGACCAAACCTTAAGGTCTCTATTTGTAGAACCCTTGAGAATTGTATAATTGACTCAAACACATCGTCAAATTTATCAGGCTCGCTTGTAAATGTCCACAACTTAACTTGATTTGTTATTTCTCTGGCAACACCATATGAATCATAACTTTTGTTGGGTAGAATTGGGAAATTTAAGGGTTTTAATCGATCAATTTCAAGATAGGCATGCTTGAAATTGTTGAGAGTATATGACCCACATGAAATAAGAAAAGTTTCCCAAATTGTCTTTTTGGCCTCTTTCAGAAATTTAGTCAACCCATTACCTACAATCTAATAAGCAATCTCCTTGACCAATAATTTACCTTGTATATATAAGGGTAGGACATGAGGGAAATAATGACTTCCGAAAACACGAATGTATGTGAAAAAATCTTCACCAAAGCATCTTCCTATGGACCTGAGACTTCTATTAGCTTCAGGGGTGACTCTAGAGATTTTCCTTTTGAAAATGACTTGAAAACCCCGGAGCATCATATCATTACATATTTTAAACATATGAGAGTGGTATTTTGATTCCCACGGGAATTATAACTGTACAGAGATGGGGGTTTTTACTTCTCTAGTCCATTTCCATCCTAATGACATAAATTCAGTAGAAAAACAAACAACATCTAGGATAAACAAACTCATATAAAAAGAAGTGATTGTATTGGACAGAAGATTACAATTTTCTCTATAGACAGTGATATATCTAATCAAATTATCCCACAAAAGTATTAGCCCAATCAATAATATAGCCATCAGAGGTTGCTTCTATCAAGGGTATCCAACCTTCCTTAAACTTGGTTGTATTTGAAGACCCAAAAAGATGACACATCATTGCAGCAATTTGCGAGAAATGGATTTTAAGAGAAAATACTGAGTACATACCCTTATCATAGCATTTATGGCGATTAGGATCATTTCTCCAATCCTTAATCACATTTGTAGGGTGGTCATTCTCTTGCATGAATTCTTAGATAAAATAGTTGTCGTATATTTTCTGGGGCTTATGCAATTTATACATTTCTTTCAAATCTACAAGCTTGAGAGAACCAATGACTGTTCTATTTTTTATAACAAAATATCTATCTCGAATGTCCACATGATCTAACACCCATATTACTAAGTCAGTGTATGGCATCATTTTAGGACGTGCAACAATTTTGTGCAGAAAAGAGTTAGCTGCGTCGGACCATGAGTCTGAATCCGTGGATGCAGAATCATAAGCTATAGCTTTTCTATTCAAAATTACTTGTGGACTCTCATTCTCAAACAACTTATAAATCCCTTCCCAGGTTGAGGAACCAATTTCTGGGTTGCATGTTACGTCTGAGACTAAAGGAGCCATCTTGTGATATTCCTCTTGCTGAAAAAATAACAGAGGTGGGGTGGCGGACTTCCTTCGTGATCTAATCAGACTTGACATCCTTTTATGCCTAAGTTTTCCGAATTACCCTATTGAAAGAGAACCAGAGAGCGTAATTTGAGATCACGCCAAATGCTATTAACATTCGTATCACATTAACTCATGCACAATGGGAATCCTTGGTATTAAATATGAAATAATTATAAAATAGATTGAAAACCTCGAGATCATAAAGTACCTGAATTATCATTAAATTGATACCATGGGCTTCCTGTGAGTTTGACAGTTGTTATCTTATCGGGATCCGTAAATCGGCTTTTTCATGATTAGCGAGTTTCGATGTTTTGCAACAATGTGCGACATGCGGCAATGCGATGTTGCGACGAATTTTTTGTTGAATGACGAAATGCAATATCGGCATATGTTAGATGAAAAATTGCGATATCGGTATCCGTTACATAACGTACTTCGCAAATTCGCATATCAGTGATTCACGGTTTCACATATCGATGTTTCACAATTTCACATATCAGCATTTTTAGTTTCGGCGATTTACACTTCGGCGATTTAGTTCCCCCTTCTTGTACTTTTAGTCCTTTATGGGTTCCTTGGAGCACTTTTTATGATTTTCTTATGTTTTTAAAGAATAACAAAATTTAATCTAATAGACTCAAATTCTAAGTTTTATTTTTGAAATAAAAATAATCCCAAGAATTATTTAAAAGGGTCCCCATTGTTCTTTCTATATTATTTATCTAGAAAAATGGGAGGTTGTTGTAATACTACAACAATTGGCGATAAACTGGATGAATCTAGAATCTCTGATAAATATTAATACTTAAAAGACAATGTTTTAGGAAATTATAAGTGATTGAAATATGTCTTTAATATAGGTAAATTTCAATCCAAAATAGCTTGGTTTTACATGAAAAAAAATTCTTACTTTTGCAAATGAAATTTTTCTCTAAATGAATCAAATTGTGGTAAGTTGAAAAGATAAGTAGGAATTCAGTCAAAGTTTAGCTTTTTTGATGAACTTATTAGTCACTAGTAGAGCCGCTGCTACCACCAGGCGTTCATAGCCTCGACAAGGTTACTGTTTAACCAGAATGATCCAGTATCCCATTCATAACATGATAGAAATTTCCAAAGGTAATGTAATTATTTTTTCATTTTTTGTTTTGTCACTTTAAAATCATTATCCTGGTTTGGTAGCCACACATGATAATGTCATTCAATGGTTATTAGTAAATTTGAACAAGATGACTCGTGATGAGATCCCTTGTCTCAGGTTTTTAGGCTTAGAGCCATTATCCTAGTCTGGCAGTCAGTTTGATAATGTCAATTTTACTAGTTTCCTATGAACATGATGAGTCGATTCACAATAAGGTCTCTCAAGTTTAAAGTTTTTTATATTTTTGAATTACACTTTGAAAAATATCTAATACAAATGAACGGGGAGGTTATGATTTTTCTCCTTATGAGCTTTTGGATGACCATTTAAGTAAAAGATGCCAATACTTCAAAAAAAATCCTATACTTTGTAAAAATAACGTTTCGAACTTTATTCATGTCAAAATAACATTTCAATTTACATGGGTTAGAAAAATTCTTCTTTCTAATTTGGCTATTTTGAATCAAAATTTTCCAAAGAAATAGAGATTTAAATTAAATGATTTATTTCCTAGTTTTATATCTTTGAAGATTAATACTTTCATGTTCAAGAAAATGATGAAGTGTTTCACATTTTGTGTAAAATTACAAAAACCTCTTTTATTATAAATTAAAGTATGTACATATTTATACAAAAAGAATTGCTTGTTCTTTCAAGAAAAAACATTTTTTTAGGATAAATCCATTAACAGGAAGAGTTTCCTTCTTCCCTTGCAAATTTTGCAAAACAAAAGTTGATGGACCTATTTTTTTGCTTATTTGAAAAGGACCAAGCCAGAGTTTTTGAAATTTTGTATGTTTTCCTTTGTCCTCATGCACTTTATCCCATTTCAAAACCAAATCTCCAATTTCAAACTATTTAGTTTTTACTTTATTTGAATCAAAAGAAATTTTAATTAATTGTTGATGATGATTATGTACCATTTTAGCCTTTTCCCTTTCTTCTTCCATTTTAATTGTTTGAGGCATTCTTGATTGTAATGAAGAGAAAGGATGTTGGTTAATGAATTGTAGTAGGGTCGTTGATGGGATAGTTACGTCTAAAGGTAAATTTGCTTCCTTCCCATATATCAATCGAAAAGGAGAAGTTCCTATTGAAGCTTTTTTAGTTGTCCTATCTGCCCAAAATGCAAAATTCAAATATTTGTGCCAATTCTTCTGGTTTTGATCAATGGTGAGTTTAATTATTCTTATGAGGTTTTTATTTGTGGATTCTGCCAAACCGTTTCCCCAAGGATAATATTTAGCAGAATATTTCAATTAAAACCCTCTTTTCAAAGAAAATTCAGTTATGGCATTTCCAAAAAAAAAAGAGGCATTGTCAAATACTAGAGCATAAGGGACACCAAACCTTGTGATGATAAATTGATCAATGAACTCAAGAATATTTTCAGAGTTGGTTGTCCTCAGAGGTATTGCTTCTACCCACTTCGTAAAATAATCTGTAGCAGTCAATATATATTTATGATGTTTAGAAGAATGAGGAACAATCTCACATATTATATCGAGTCCCCATTATTCCAAAGGTTGTTCCATATTTACTGGTTGAAGTGGAATTGAGGCTTTTATTTGTCTTCCTGCCATAGTTTGACAAGTTTTACAATTTCTGACATAGTTGTGTGCATCTTTGAATAATGTTGGCCAATAATAACCTGCATCTAAAATTTTATGGGTTGTGGTATCTCCACCAAAGTGTCTATATGTTGGTCCATCGTGAAGTTCCTGAAGCACATTAAGTATTTCAGTTTTTTCTAGACACTTGAGTAAAATAGAATTGCAATTTTTTCTGAAAAACACATCATTGACTAATTGATATTGATTAGCCTTCAATCTTAATGCTCATTTTCTTTTGGAATCCAAATTAAGTGGAGCATAACCATTATTTAGATAAAATATTAAATTAGCATACTGAGATTGAGGGTTAATATTGAGTACCTAGGTGAATCGTTCAATAGTAGCAGTTACCTCATCAAGTGATGTATCATTCATTCCTATAATCAATCTGCAAAATCCTTGTCCTCTGATAATTTTAGCAGGTTTAATTTCTAAGTCGTATTCTTGCATGGAAGTTACCCGATTGGCTCTCTTTTCTCCTAGTTCCTTATGTATAAGTATTTGTCTGACTGATGAGAAAGGAGTGATTAATTTGACATGAGCTTTCAGAAGAAAAGGGCGAAAATATTTGATCTCTTTATAAACTGCAAACGCTTGTTTTTCGACTTCTGTATAGTTCATTTTAGCTCCTTGAAAATTAGAACTAAAAAAGAAATTGGAGTTTCAATCTTTTTATCATATGGTTGAGTTAATACCGCGGCATATGATAGATCAAAAGCGAAAGTATATAGAATGAAATCATTGGTAAAATTTGGATTTGAGAGAGAAGGAGCATCGACAATTGCTTGTTTAATAATTTGAAATGCTTCCTTTTTTTTTTCTCTCCCCATTTAAATAATGTGTCTTTCTTTATCATCTTTTTCAATGGAAGGAAAATATGCGAAAAATATGGAATGAATTGTTTTACGAATTTTATCTATCTTAAAAAGGATTGCATTGATTTTTTATTATGTGGTAGTGGAATTTCTGAAATTGTTTTAATCCTGTCAGGATCAATACAAATTCCATTTTTTGAGATGATAAAACCAAGAATTTTACCTTCACTTAAAGCAAAAATTGACTTATTTGGATTAAGAGAAATCCCAAATCTTCGTCATCTTTCAAATATCTGCTTTAAGTCATGAAAATGATTGTTTCTCTTTTTTTGAATATATGGTTATATCATCAAGATAAACGACCACTGTTTGATTTATCAATTCTTTAAAGGAAATATCTATGGCCCTATGAAAAGTTGCTCCTGCAGTCATTAATCTAAATGGCATATTTTTCGTATGCATAGGTTCCCCGCAGCCTCCTATATCAATAGGTTTCATCTTTCATGATTGTCTTGATGGAAGTATGGAATATGTTCAAACCTTCTTACTTGAGCAAAGGTGTTCCATATTCTTAGAAAAAACCAAAAAATCAAAAGAGTTAAAAAATGTAAAGAGGGTATACCCTAAAAGAAAGATCAAAGGGTAAAAAAGAATAAAATGGTCAAAAAAGTAAAAGAAATGAACCACAAGAAAAAATAGACCAAGGAAAGTGTGCAAATTCAAATGCCACTACTTTTTACTCTGTTGAAATAAATCAATTGTGTGCAGCTTGTGAAATTTTTGCCACAATTCATGAATAAGTCAAACTGTTTAAACTTGGCTTAGTCATATTTCAATTTCATGTTATAGATTAGAGAATAAATATCTAGCCAAATAGTTTAATCTTGGCGGATAAGTAGCTAGGTAGAGTGAATAAAAGGTGCTCAACAGTTTAATCTGAGCCCTTGGATGTAATAAGGGTAGAAATAGATAGATTCATCATGTAAAAAGAAAAGATTGATCATGGTTTGCAAGTCTAAATGCACCCTAATAAAGAAGACAAAATGGTAGTGTTAAGTAGATAGGGTAGGTAGATGGTGCTGCAAAGTGTTATCTGATGAATGGTGCTGTTACATGTTAGTTAATCATTTACTTTCATCAAAAGTACTCAAGCAGAAAATACACTGGAAAATCACAGCAAGCAAAGTCAAATTCATTAACCTCCCCCATCATTTTTCCCCCTCAAGAGTTTTACTAATTTCCCCAAAAAGTACTAAGGTAATTGGAGATCAAAGGGGCTCAAGGCATTTCCTTGACTTCTGGAGGGACCGGACCCTCGGCCTAATGATCAAAAGACCTAAGCACTTGAAATAATCCATCATTGATTATCTTCCATCTTTAACTTTTTCCTAAGTAAAATCCTATTTTACTTAGAAAACTGATGCAATATTCCATAAAATTCCTCAAAACAACTTGTTATTCTAAGTTTAAGTGTTGAAGATAAAATGTTGCAATTTACTTCATAAGTTATCACTTTCTTAGATGTACAAAGATGTTTTGATTTTCCTTGTCCTTTTTCATATTAACATTTGATTTTACTATATTAAATCCCTAGTAAAATCCCCTTTCCTAAGTATATAACTCCCTTTTCTAATAAATATCCCCAAAACCCTTTATTATAATGTTTTACCAAAGTATATATTCCCACACGTTGAAAATAAACACCCCGCTTTATAAAGCCCTTTGGTTAAAACTATAGCCTTATACATTAATCCCGCCCTATGGTGAATTAGTTGTGTATTAATTAATTCATCGTATAATAAAATATATATAAAAAGCGTTAGACATGTAATATATGTGTTTAACACCAAAAACAAGAATAAAATGCGACGGTGTCCTGCGCCACCGTGGTCCGTCCACGTGGCATTCCTCTCAAGCCAACTCCGCCTCGACCCTTTACCTTTGCATATGGGATTAATTAGTTATTTGAACTAATTAATAACCTTTCACTTACCACTCGAAATCCTCCCGGGGCGATTAAATAACAGTTAAACGAATGTAAATCCCGCCGGGCCCACTTTTCAATCCCCCGCATGTTTCCCTTTCCTTCAGCCGTCGGATCATCCCTCCATTGATCAACGGTCATGATCAATCCCGCTGCCCATCCCGTGTGAGTTATTTAGCCAGCGGGGAATGGGTGGTTTTGACTAGTCAGACCTTCCACGTGGCGTTAAAACTATGGAATCGCTCCCCCCGCGTCCTTTACCGCCTTCGTCCATAAGCGGTGCGGGCTCACCGCTTACCGCTTACCGCATACCGCCGGCCCCACTCCCCTACGTCACCCCGTACGTCAATGACGTCATCACCTCGAAAAAGACAAAAACCCTTTTTGACTTGTAAATAAGCCATTGTCGTGTTTTTTCAGTTATTTTTAGTTTCTGAAAGAGATAGAGCTCCCGCTGCAATTTCAAATTCCACTGCAAATACACCAATATACTCCGAAATTCAGCTGCGCCCGTGTTGAAGAACGTCCCCGCCATTGTTCATTACCTGTTAAGGAACCAGTTCCATCTAAAAACAGGTATTTATCATTTCGCGCCCCGACTGCAAGTCAAGCTTAGTTTCCTTTGTTTTTTCTCTGAAAAAATGGTTAAAAATCCTCTCTGAGTCCTCATTGAAGATTTAAAACCTGTGAATTTGCTTCCCAAACCTGCGAATTGTTCCAATTTCCTCTTTTGTGAGTTTTCACCAAGAGGACTTTCATGCAAAATCTAGAAAGAAAGTGTACTGACATTTTGGTCGACATCAACGTTTTCAGAGAGAAGTTTCAAGCTTTGCTGGACAGTGAATTGCCAAGTCCCATGCTCACAGAGGATCAAATAGTAGACTTGGAAACATATGAGAAAAGAATAAAAGCTCATGCTAAAAATACAACTATAGGTTCTACTAGCTCATCAGAACCTGTATTACCAACCGGGAAAAGTATTTATGAAAAAGTGAGGAATCTATTTCATCTGGAGCATGAACTAAAGTATCTATTTCCGAACGAGCCCACTTTTTATAAAATTACTGAAGCAGATGAAAATTTAAGGAAACTCAGAAGAACAATGATACCAGATGATCAGTGGTGGAAGGAAATGCTGGAAATTTTGTAAAAAATGTTTTCAGGATGAAAGTTTATCTTTACTATTGAGTAAATGGTAAAAAACAGAAAAGCAGATGAAAGAGTATCAGCAAGAAAGGTTAAAGAGTATCCGTGAGAAGAAAGAGTATTCAACAAGTCAAAGGAATACGCAAAGGACAGCACAGAGCCCTATTTTAAGCACTTATCCTTAGCACGTCCATGAAGAAAGGAACAGCACATCAGCCGTTACTCATTATTCTATTTTACGAGACCATGTGTCTCTTGTTTGTTTGTAAATATGCTTTAAGTCAGCCTCGATTATTGGCTAGGATAGAGTAATATTGTTAGGATTATTTTTTGTATAAATAAACCCTCAAAGAGAGAGTTGAGGGTGGATTCTATTACTCTGCTGTAACATTGAGGTTTTTGGAATAAAAAGCTTTTGGACAAATTTACTTGTGGCTTACTGGATGACGTTTTGAAGCACTGGACTTGTTGCAGGATTCATGTGTTGGACTTCAGTTCAATAAGTTTTCCAACTCTTGTGTTTAAATTTTATATTAGTTTATGCTATCATCATATCCGTTTCTGAATAGTTTACATAAAAGATTGAAACAGAATTTGCTTAATTGTACTCTGTTTTCAAATGTGATTATTCTCGATGTTTTCTTCTGGATTAGTTATAAGCATGAATTCTTAATTGCTCATGTTTTGCTGATTTAAACATTGTTGATTACTGTAACAAAGAATCCTTCATTGCTCTTTGTTTGTAGTCATTTCTCCTCTTTCTCTTGAATATGGTGAAAGATTCTTAGCTGCCTTTCATTCCTTCAAGACCATCCATCCACTTTAAATTTTAAGGATTGTTCTCTGTCTAGCTATCTTGCCCTGTAATACCATCTTGTGTTTAGAAAAGAAATCCAGTAAAGCTATCCTTAGACTCCATAGCCCAATGGACTGAAAGCCCTCAACCTTGCCCTTAGTTTGTGGATTCCACCATTTTCCCAAAACAAACTTTGAATCTATAACTAGCCTAAAATCATTCAAAAACAAAGATAAATCATAAAGAGAGAGCCCTCTATGGATGCAGATTGGCTAGATTCTGCATCTAAAAGATTGGTTTGTGGTTACCTCGGGTATAATTTCCTCTTACACAACTTCTAGGAAAACCTGAGTGATAACATAGTGGCGACTCCACTGGGGAACTGAATCATTTTATTGATACTAGTGTTTGATTTATAAGCTATAGACAGAGTCTGAAGATCAGCCAGGTAGCCTTTGAAATTGCTTTTGCTATGCAAATGCAAAAGTAAATAAATGTTGTTTCAGTCTATCTCTGATTTAGCTTATAAGTTGAATCTTAGTTTCAAATTTTTCAATCAGATTCTCTAGTTTAAACAGATCTTTGAGGAAATCTTAATCACATATCATTATTTCTTAAAGAATTTGTAGAAGTTGTATTTATTTTTCAATTAAAACCCAAAATCCAAAAACACATATTCTAAGAAAACTGGCTTCGGAAAGGATTCGACATACTAGGTCAAACCCTGACCCCAATCCACCACCAATATTTGAAAATCCAAATCTGATCCCTAGGATTCTTAGAAGACAAGGAAGTCAAGAAAGCTCTGAAAGAGGAAGTCAGGAAAGTACAGGTAGTTCTAGACCACTCTCTAGATCTGCATCTTGTCCTGTGAAAATTATTTATATTGATGACATTCCTTTTGATGCACGATTTGAAACATCTTTGTTTGTAAATTTGTCTGAGACTGAATTATCTAGATTAATTCCAGATCCTTTGTTCTTTGAAGATTTGCAATACAGATTTGTTTCACATCATCTTGACAGAGAATTGCATAACTCCATTCAATCTGAGCAAGCCTTTGAAGAAAGCTCAAACATTTCTGTGATAACTGAAGCATCTCCGAGCTCAGCCACTTTCCAAACACCTGTTAGACCTCCATCTCCTCCCGTAAGACCTCCATCTCCTCCTGTAAGACCACCTTCTCCTCCTACTAGACCGGCTACTCCTGTCACTCCACTTTATCTTCCAATGGCTAATCGATATGCCCCTTTACAGTTACCAGCCAACCCTCCAGCTTTACCTCAGGATTACCAAAGTAAGATCACACCTTTTGACGGATCAGGTACCTACACAGCTCAACAACACACTAAAAGGATGACAGATTACTTTGAGTTTTATGAGATTGATACTGATGATATCCGTATGAGAATTTTCGTACAAAGTCTTACCGGAGAAGTTAGAACTTGGTTTAGAGCTCTCACCCCGAACAGTATTGCGGACCTAGAAGCTTTGTATAGGGAATTTTTGAACAGATGGGAGAAAAAGAAGGATCCTCTCCAGATCCTATCAGAATTTGAAAAATTAAGAAGAAGACCAAATGAAACCGTACAAGATTACATCATAAGATTCAATGAATCATATCATGCAGTTCCTCTGAACCTAAGACCCCCACCTAATAACGTGTTGGTCAAATTTCCAGATGGTTTTGACTCTGAAATAGCTTATTCTCTTAGGGAAAGAGCTCCACAAACATTAGAGGAAATGCAAAGCATAGTGGTGAGTGTAGAAGCAAATCTGATAGAAAAACGAGCCAGAGATAGGGCAGAGAGAAGAATGCCTATGAAGGAAGAACCTTCAGCTTTTGAAAAGAAGCTGGATGTAATCATTAAAGGTATGGAAAGATTAGGTGATAGAGTGGAAACCATTGAAAGAAAGTCCGCTACTGATAACCAGAATGTTGCAAGAAACCCAAACTTTAGGAGGAATCTGAACCAAAATATTGGAAAGAATGTCCCTGATCAAAACATTAGACCACCTTTCCAAGAAAACTTTGTTTAAGGTTCAACCTCAGAAGAACCTACAGAAGATGTAGAAATAAACAATGTCAATGAGGACAAAGATGAACCAGAAGTCTTCCTATCTCAGGATGATCAAGAGAATCATATCCTTGAAACATTCCACACTCATTCAGGTGAGACTTTTGATTTCAAAGAAGGCTATGACACAACAATCTACGAGGTTCATAAGCAGTACAACTTGAGAAGTAGACGGATAGATGTACCAGAGAAAAATAAACAGAAAACCACAAAACAAAATGTCAAAGGAAAACAAAACATTCCCCCTGTACAAAATACTTCCCCTGTACAAAACATTTCCCAAATACAAATTTTGCCTAGGATAACTCCTAGTTTTTCAAATCCAATAATTGAATATGTCTCTGACAACCAACCAATTGACAAACAGCAATCCAATACATCTCCTCATGTAGGAACTGTAGAAGAAACAGTAGAAGTTAGTCCTGAAACATCTTCAAAGCAAAACTTCATTCATGAAAAAGAGAAAAACATTGAAGATCCAGTAAACAGAGAAAATCCAACTGTGCAAAACACTAAAACTCAAACAGAAAAACCCTTTAATCTAGAAGCTGAAATAGGAAAACTCAAGATAGCTGTTCCTTTATCAGAATTGGCTAAACATGATGTCTATAGGAATCAGATTTCCAAGTCTTTAAACATTAACATTACTGGATTGGATGATTCAGTAAACATTCTTGATGATCAACCCAAACTTCTTTTTGGCCCCGAGGTTAATGGCAAACCAGAAAGTGGAGGAACTCCTCCATTTTATGTAAGCCTGAATGTTCACGACAAGATACTCCATAATGCAATGCTTGATTCTGGAGCATCTCACAATTTGATGCCAAAAGCAGTAATGGAAAGATTGAATCTAGATATTACCAGACCATACAAAGATTTGTTTTCATTTGATTCCAATCAGGTAAAATGTTTAGGTTTAATTAAAGATCTGTGTGTCACTTTGGTTCAATACCCTGCTAAGTCTGTTTTAATGGACATAGTAGTTGCTGATATTCCACCGAAATATGGTATGTTATTGTCTAGGTCTTGGGGTGCTAAACTTGGAGGATCTATTCAATTAGACATGTCTTATGCAACTATTTCAGTATTTGGTCAGCCTAAAAGATTATATAGAGAAACTTTGATGAAGTACTTAGTGAGTAGCCAAGAGAAGCCTGAAAAATTCCCTGTTTATTCTGTACATTCTGACATGGATTCTTTTATTCTATACAATGTTGAGTCAGATCTTCCTACTGAAATAGAAGCTCCTGAAATGGAAGTCATAAACAAAACCACGGTTAAAATTGAAGAAATCTCTGAAAACAAAGAAACACCAGATGACCGAGAAATACCTAAAAAAACTAAACAACTAGCTCCTGTCAGGAAATATGTTAAAACAATTGATGAAGATTATAAA
The DNA here is from genome assembly GCA_034641835.2 of Pinus albicaulis. Taxonomy (NCBI): domain Eukaryota; kingdom Viridiplantae; phylum Streptophyta; class Pinopsida; order Pinales; family Pinaceae; genus Pinus; species Pinus albicaulis. The sequence goes on from CM076579.1 coordinate 1,268,890,243, forward strand.
CATGAAATTCTATGGCATTTAGAGTTTGATGGCTCAGTAAACAGACTAGGGGCAGGAGCTGGGATTTGGTTACACAATGTAGAGAACAATCATGCAGAGGGTCATGCTTATAGGTTAAATTTCAAATGCACTAACAACATGGCAGAGTATGAAGCTCTTTTATTGGGGCTTAAACATGTCAAGAAGTTAGGAGGCATTAGGGTATCAATCATAGGCGACTCTGAACTAATTATCCAACAGATTAAAGGAGAATGTGCAACAAAGGACATGAGACCGAAACAATACCGAGAGACAGTTGTAGAGATTCTCAACACATTTCTACAAGCCCAACTTGCCAAGATTCCCAGGAAACAAAACTTGCATGCTCACAGTTTGGCAATGTTTGCTAGTACATGCGTAATCCATAGAAGACATGTTTAAAATTGCTAACAGAAAACTGGTGAAAGCATAGGTGTGGCAGAACCTTGAGGAAATCCAATAGAGATTGGATAAGGAAGACAGTAGTGAACAGGTAGATGAGTTGAAGCCAGGAAGAGCAAAGGGAAGTGCTCAAAGTAGGTTCCAGAGATAGAACCAATTGCTTGCCAAAAGACAGAGTGAGGAGGGATTGGTGAGGTAAGTGGCGGCAGGACAGGACTTGCTGCTGAAGAGGCTTTAGTGTAACTCATAGAAAAGTAAGTGAGGGACTCATAGAGATGGAAATGATGATGACTAGTGACAGTCGTCACAGAGGTTCTGAAATAAACCACAGCAGAAGACAAAGGAGAAGGGTGCCATGCGCTGGCATACGTATATCACCAAGCAAAGAGGAATATGAGAGAGAATATCGAGATATCGCCTTCAAACTTTGAAGTGTTAATGGAGATGTTGCAAAGAAATGAGGAAGACCAGAAGCGCGGTTATGTCATGAGAAAAGAAGTTGAGGTGCGTAGACTACAAATGTGGCGGAATCACTGATATGAATATGTTTTGATAGTGAAATCCAGAACTTGAATAAATTTATAGATGCCAGCAGAGGATAGAGAAGCTCGAAATAAATAGGCCACAAATAAAGGAAGATGCCGAAGAAGATGTTGAAGTTTCAATATGTTACCTGTAGAGTGGACTATTACTTTTTGAAAGTGATGAAGAGCTGGAGGAGTTGAATGATATGAATGATTCAAAGCAGCCCGAAGACTTGATGACTAAAGCATCAAATGAGACCGTAAGGTCTTGTGATTTTAAAACTGATGATTTGTGTGTGATTGCAGGTTTGGAAGAAGATAGACAGTCTTTTAAAGCTGACAAAGATGTGAAAGAGTACCTTTCAGAAGATGAAAGTTTTGAAGCAGAGGCTGGGAAAGAATCAGTTCACTACAGTGGACAAATGCTGGAAGACATCATTGAAATAGCTTATGAGAAGGGGAGACTAGCTGACAGTCTCAAGAGTTCTTTGAGTTTGAATCAGCATACTGATATGCTGACAGAAGAAGAGAAATCAACACAACATACTGAAGTGTTGCTAAAGGGAAAAGAGGTACAGAGACCTTATTTTTGTCTTATGATTTAAGATGTTGTTGCAGACGCTAGAACATATTTGGCACAGGTGGATAGTCAAATGAAAGAAGAAGAGGAAGAACATCTACTGAAGGATGTCCAGGATAGATTGCTGAAGAAGGATGACAAAGCAGTTGTCATAAATGATAATCAAGAAGAAATTGCAGATAAAATTGCAGGTGACAAGCAAAGGAATGTTGCAAAGGGAAAGGAAGATTGGGAGGCCGCAACATCCACAGTGACAGCAAGAGCAACATGGTTTATTGAAGATGTTGGAAACAATCAACAGACAGAGGACATACTAGACAAAGAAATTGAGATGATAAGGAGGTTAATGGTAAAAACATCCCAAACAGAAAGACAACAAAGAAAGAAAATGAACTATGTCAGCAGTAATGATAGTGGTAAGACTAAAGAGCAGAGCGTGGAGCACTACAACACAAAATATGGAACTGAAGACAACAAAGAAGATGACAACAAGAAGGGGAAGCAATCGACAAGAATTGAAAGATTACAAAATAAAATTTGGGATCCAGGAAGAGATATCCAGACTTTATGACCAGGTGGTCATGAATTTTCTTACATGGGGAGTCCGATGCAGAGCATTAAGACTTTTTCTCCATTTGTAAATACTCTAGGGGTGTGATAATATTAATTTGTAAATATGGGGTGTGATGATTTTTAATATTTTATTAATTAATTTGAATAAAATAGGAGAAGTGAGGATTTTTGTAAATATTTTTTTATTAATAAAAGGATATGAGGGAATTTAATTAGTTGAATGATTTTAGGGATAAAGATCTATCCTTTAGGGATGTTGAGAGATTTAGGGGTTTGTTGAGGAATTGAAGGGATTAAGCATTTAATTAAATGATTTTTAAAATTGTATAAATAGGAAGGGGATTTGTGAGAGAAACCATGAGAGATTGTGAAAGGGTGTGAGAGTAGGCTTGAATAGCCAAGGCTGTAAGCCTCTGGCAAATAGTAAGGGCCATGAACATTGGATATTTGGCCAGGAAGGAAAATTTGTACTGTAAGTATTTGGTGTGTTAATACAGTGTTTGGTTTTTTTCTATATGTTCATTATCGAGTTGTGTAAAATTAAATTTGTGTGAATAAAATGGAATTCGATCCTTTTAAGTTCTGGAATATTAAAGTTGTAAGGAATTGAGTTTTAGTTCTTGTGGAAGGAGTTTAACATTGCAGAATCTTATTAAACTGAATCGATTGCTCGATCTTCAATTGGTAGCTACGATGGTAAAGAAAGTGTTTTTGCCTTTCTAGTTTGATTGGGTTATATATCCTGGGTAAGAGAATTGAAATTAGTTCATGAGACTGTAATGAATTGCATAAAAAGGACATTCGATTTGACATAACACTGTCAAGTTTTATATATTTAGAGTCAATTCAGAAAGAGGATAGTTGAATGAGAATTATGGATCGAATCTTATTCCTATCATGAGTTATGTTGGGCGCAGGTGCAAGGTTTAAATTCTCTGTTTGTAATTAAAAAGGGCGCAGGTGAAGGTTTAGAATCTCTGTTTGCAATTGAAAGGGCGTAAGTTGGAAAAGAAACTGACAGCGTTTGCAATATTTCGGGTTTTCAATATGATATATCAAAGGCGTAGCTATAAAAAAAAATCGATGTATGAGCATTTGCTATGATATGAAATTGGTGTTAAGTGTAGCGCTGAGTTTCTGAACAATGCGTACTGCATAAAAACTTAAATCGAATTTAAGATCATACGCTGTTTGGTGAGAACTTATGTGAATAAAATTCCTTGTTTGTGAATGTTTTATACATTGCTCAGAACAGATCACGGAAATCCACAACCTCCACGAAGTTAACAATCTGTTTCAGTTGCGTTTTGTTGCATCTGCCAGTTTTAAAAGCAGGCCGTGTAACCAGAACCGAGTTAATTGATTATAGACTTGTCACAACCATATCTGCAGGTGCGCTGATTTGAAAACGTCGAGCAGTTTGAAATCAGTGAGCAAATATATGAGAATTAGGCATTTGGTAAGGGCGCATCTTTTTTTGTTGAGTTTAAACTCCAGCATTATAAGAAAGAAAGATTGGAGTTGGGATGATTCACATGATAAAAGGTAGATTGTTCATAATATTGATTGAAGCAAACTTTCAAAGGAAGTTTTTAAAGTCTGTGGGTTATGGAAGTATGATTTTGTGTGGATATAGGCTCAAGAGCTTGTGTGTGTGGGAATGATTGTGTATAAACAATGTCTGAGTGCATTTGTTGGATTGATCTTTAAATCTGATCTTGAAAGCGCATGTAGAATATCTGGTTTGAAGAGATGGTGTTAAATGATTGGAAAGCTCGCACACAAATAATGAATTTGTAAATTACAAGCCTATTGAAACTTGGGTTGAAAAGGTGAGTATGTTTTCACACCACTATGGGAAGAGGTATGGAATAATTATTTGAATAGTATTGTTGATATCTATGGAATGGTTGTGAGGGAAAGTTTTAAAATGCCACGAATTGATATGAATAGGTGTTAAATGATTTTGAACATATATTGGAAAGCAAGCGCACGTTTTAAATGGAAAGGGGTGAATTGAAATGAGTGAAGTATGTGAGTCTTTTTCAATGGTGGTTATGCTGAACACCGGGGGACTTCCATAGAATAATGGTTTCATAACCATTGTTGTTTGTTCAAAGAAGCTTTCATATAAAGATGAAATTGCCATGTATTGACAAGAAGAGGAGACGCATGCTTGTACATGTATGATTGTGAAATGATCCTGGGTATGGCAAGCTCTAAGCTTGCGTCATTTTTGGTATCAGAGCCGGAATGCTCTGTTGGAATGTTTATCTTCTGAATGATGACAAGAAGGTTTTTGTTGAACTGGAATATATTTCTGAATGTGTGATGAATGATGAAGTAACAGATGTGCATGCAGGCAAAGGAGGTCAGATTCTAATCTGACAGTCAAAGCAAACCAGAGTACAGCTGAAGAATTGAGCAGGTATTGGGTGTGGTTAATCTTGATTTGAATTTTACTGACAAGAAGAAGCATAAGGATTTGCTGGAACAGATTTGCAGGAGTGATGAGATTGAAGTACAGGAGAATGAAAGGACAAGATCAGACTGAGATCTTGAAGGTAAGGTGATCTGGGTTTATTTGAATTTGAAGATTGTAGTCTTTGCGTTAAAGCAGAAGTATTTTTGCAACTCCCAAAAGGAAAATCCATAGAAGACATGTTTAAAATTGCTAACAGAAAACTGGTGAAAGCATAGGTGGCAGAACCTTGAGGAAATCCAATATAGATTGGATAAGGAAGACAGTTGTGAACAGGCAGATGAGTTGAAGCCCAGGAAGAGCAAAGGGAAGTGCTCAAAGGAGGTTCCAGAGATAGAACCAATTGCTTGCCAAAAGACCGAGTGAGGAGGGCTTGGTGAGGTAAGTGGCGGCAGGACAGGACTTGCTGTTGAAGAGGCTTTAGTGCAACTCATAGTAAAGTGAGTCAGGGACTCATAGAGATGGAAAGGATGATGACTAGTGACAGTCGTCATAGAGGTTCTGAAATAAACCACAGCAGAAGACAAAAGGAGAAGGGTGCCAAGGCAGTTGGCATACAGAGACAATTAAGCAAAGAGGAATATGAGAGGGAGAAGGCTGAGATAGCAGTTCAGCTTGAGGTGTTAATGGAGATGTTGCAAAGAAATGAGGAAGACCAGAAGCGTGGTTATGTCATGAGAAAGAAGTTGAGGTGGCAGATACTACAACAGAAATGGAATCATCAGATGAATATGCAGTTGATAAAGGAACTAAGGGAACTTGAACAGGTTATAGATGCCAGACAGAAGAAAGAGAAGCTCGAAACAGTTGAGCTACAGCAAAAGGAAGATACTGAAGAAGATGTTAAAGTTTCGATATGTTACCCAGAGAGTGGACCATTACTTTTTGAAAGTGATGAAGAGCTGGAGGAGTTGAATCATATGAATGATTCAAAGCAGCCCGAAGATTTGATGACTGAAGCATCAAACAAGACCGTAAGGTCTTGTGATTTTAAAACTGATGATTTGTGTGTGATTGCAGGTTTGGAAGAAGATAGACAGTCTTTTAAAGCTGACAAAGATGTGAAAGAGTACCTTCCAGAAGATGAAAGTTTTGAAGCAGAGGCTGGGAAAGAATCAGTTCACTACAGTGGAAAAATGCTGGAAGACATCATTGAAATAGTTGATGAGAAAGGGAGACTAGCTGACAGTCTCAAGAGTTCTTTGAGTTTGGATCAGCATACTGATATGCTGACAGAAGAAGAGAAATCAACACAACATACTGAAGTGTTGCTAAAGGGAAAAGAGGTACAGAGGCCTTATTTTTATTATTATAATGATTGTCTTATGATTGAAGATGTTGTTGCAGACGCTGGAACATATTTGGCACAGGTGGATAGCCAAATGGAAGAAGGAGAGGAACATTCCACGTAAGGGGGTATGATGGAGATTGCCGAAGAAGGATGACAAGATGACAAAGCAGCTTGTCATAGAAGATAATCAAGAAGAAATTGCGATGAAATTGAGGTGTGACGAGTAAAGGAATGTCAGAGAGGGAGGCAAGGATTGGGAGGTCGCAACATCCATAGACAAGAAGAGCAACATGGTTTACCGAAGATGTTGGAAACAATCAACGTACGCAGGACATACGAGACGCAGAAATTGAGTTGATAAGGAGGTTAATGGTAAACACACGCAGGAAAGACAAATCGAAAGAAAGAAAAGGAACGACAACAAGAGAATGATAGTGAAGGATTGCAAGAGCAGAGCAGGTGGAGCACTATAACACAAAATATGGAAACCTGGAAGACAACAGCAGATGACAACAGCAGTGAAGCAATCGACAAGCACGGAAGGATTACAAAATAAAATTTGGGATCTAGGAGGAGATATCCAGACTTATGACCAGGTGGTCATGAATTTTCTTACATGGGGAGTCTGATGCAGGAGCATCAAGACCTTTTTCTCCATTTGTAAATATGGGGTGTGATGATATTAATTTGTAAATATGGGGTGTGATGATTTTTAATATTTTATTAATTAATTTGAATTAAATAGGAGAAGGTGAGGATTTGTAAATATCTTTTATTAATAAAAGGATATGAGGAAATTTAATAAATTGAAGGATTTTTAGGGATAAAAACTCTATCCTTTAGGGATGTTGAGAAATTTAGGGGTTTGTTAAGGATTTTAAGGGATTGAGCATTTAATTAAATGATTTTTAAAAATTGTATAAATAGGAAGGGGATTTGTGAGAGAAACCATGAGAGATTGTGAAAGGGTGTGAGAGTAGGCTTGAATAGCCAAGGTTGTAAGCCTGGCAAATAGTAAGGGCCATGAACATTGGATATTTGGCCAGGAAGGAAAATTTGTACTGTAAGTATTTGGTGTGTTAATACAGTGTTTGGTTTTTTCTATATGTTCATTATCGAGTTGTGTAAAATTAAATTTGTGTGAATAAAAGGGAATTCGATCCTTTTAAGTTCTGGAATATTAAAATTGTAAGGAATTGAGTTTTAGTTCATGTGGAAGGAGTTTAACATTGCAGAATCTTATTAAACTGAATCGATCGCTCGATCTTCAATTGGTAGCTACAATGGTAAAAAAAGTGTTTTCGCCTTTCTAGTTTGACTGGGTTATATATCCTGGGTAAGAGAATTGAAATTAGTTCATGAGACTGTAATGAATTGCATAAAAAGGAGATTCGATTTGACATAACACTGTCAAGTTTTATATATTTAGAGTCAATTCAGAAAGAGGATAGTTGAATGAGAATTATGGATCGAATCTTATTCCTGTCATGAGTTATGTTGGGCGCAGGTGCAAGGTTTAAATTCTCTGTTTGTAATTAAAAAGGGCGCAGGTGAAGGTTTAGAATCTCTGTTTGCAATTGAAAGGGCGTAAGTTGGAAAAGAAACTGACAGCGTTTGCAATATTTCGGGTTTTCAATATGATATATCAAAGGCGTAGCTATAAAAAAAAAATCGATGTATGAGCATTTGCTATGATATGAAATTGGTGTTAAGTGTAGCGCTGAGTTTCTGAACAATGCGTACTGCATAAAAACTTAAATCGAATTTAAGATCATACGCTGTTTGGTGAGAACTTATGTGAATAAAATTCCTTGTTTGTGAATGTTTTGATTTATACATTGCTCAGAACAGATCACGGAAATCCACAACCTCCACGAAGTTAACAATCTGTTTCAGTTGTGTTTTGTTGCATCTGCCAGTTTTAAAAGCAGGCCGTGTAACCAGAACCGAGTTAATTGATTATAGACTTGTCACAACCATATCTGCAGGTGCGCTGATTTGAAAACGTCGAGAAGTTTGAAATCAGTGAGCAAATATATGAGAATTAGGCATTTGGTAAGGGCGCATCTTTTTTTGTTGAGTTTAAACTCCAGCATTATAAGAAAGAAAGATTGGAGTTGGGATGATTCACATGATAAAAGGTAGATTGTTCATAATATTGATTGAAGCAAACTTTCAAAGGAAGTTTTTAAAGTCTGTGGGTTATGGAAGTATGATTTTGTGTGGATATAGGCTGAAGAGCTTGTGTGTGTGGGAATGATTGTGTATAAACAATGTCTGAGTGCATTTGTTGGATTGATCTTTAAATCTGATCTTGAAAGCGCATGTAGAATATCTGGTTTGAAGAGATGGTGTTAAATGATTGGAAAAGCTTCCGCATGCAAATAATGAATTTGTGAAATTACAGCTATTGAAACTTGGGTTGAAAAGGTGATTGTTTAAGTATGGTTTCACACCACTGTAAGAAGAGGTATGGAATAATTATTTGAATAGTGAGTTGTTGATATCTATGGAATGGTTGTGAGGGAAAGTTTTAAAAATGCCACGAATTGATATTATATGAATAGGTGTTAAATGATTTTGAACATATATTGGAAAGCAAGCGCAGGTTTTAAATGGAAAGGTGTGAATTGGAAATGAGTGAAGTATGTGAGTCTGAATGGTGGTTATGTTGAAAGTTGAAATGATGTGTATTAATAATGGTTTCATAACCATTGTTTTTTTTGTTCAAAGAAGCTTTCATATAGATGATGAAATTGCCATGTATCAAAGAGGAAGAGAAGGCGCATGCTTGTACATGTATGAGTGTTTAATGATCCTGGATATGGCAAGTTCTATGTTTAATTCTAACTTCCTCCGTGCTTTAATAAGCCTCGACATCCTTTTATGCCTAAGTTTCCAAAATTACCATGTTGAAATAAAACCAGAGAGCGTAAGCTGAGATCACGTCAAATTCTATTAACTGTCGTATCACCTTAACTCATGCATAATGGGAATCCTTGGTATTAAATCTGAAATAATATAAAATCGATTGCAAACCTCGAGATCATAAAACAATTGAATTATCATTAAATTTATAGCATGGCCTTCGTGTGAGTTTGACAGTTGTTATCTTATTGGGATCCGTAAATCGGCTTTTTCATGATTAGCGAGTTTCGACGTTTTGCAACATTGTGTGACATGCGACAATGCAATATTGCGATGGATTTTTTGTTGAAACACGAAATGCGATATCGACATATGTCAGATGACAGATTGCGATATCGGTATCTGTTACATAACGTACTTCGCAACTTCACATATCGGTAATTTGCAGTTTCGCATATCGATGTTTCACAATTTTTCATATCGGCATTTTTTGTTTCGACGATTTACACTTCGGCGATTTAGTTCATGGTTCTTGTACTTTTAGTCCTTTATGGGTTCCTTGGAGTGCTTTTTATGATTTTCTTATGTTTTTACGAATAAAAAAATTTAATCTAATAGACTCAAATTCTAAGTTTTATTTCTAAAATAAAAATAATCCTAAGAATTACTTAAAAGGGTCCCAATTGTTCTTTCTATACTATTTATCTAGAAAAATGGGGGGTTGTTGTAATACTACAACACATAGTTGGTTCACAAAACTTCTAGGCCTCATAAGCCTTCACAAATGTGTCCTCCTTCAAACTATATCCTATTAACTGATGAAGGTGAGCCTGATTGTTTTCAAGAGGCTTGTAAAGTTGAGTAAAGTAAAGAATGGAAGAAAGCAATGGAGGAAGAAATGAACTATTTGTTGGAAAATAAAACTTGGGAGTTCGTAAAGCTCCCAAAAGGTACAAATGCCTTACAAAAAAAATCGGTGTACAAGATTAAGCATGAAGGTGGCGAAAAGAAGGAGAGGTATAAAGAAAGGTTGGTGGAAAACAGATTTTTCAAAAAAGAAGGTATTGACTTCACTAAGATTTCTCACCTGTGTCAAAATGTCACCCATCATATTCATTCTTGTTCTTCTTGTTACTTTAGAATTAGAATGTGAAAAAGTAGATGTAAAGGTTGTTTCGTTCATGGTGAATTGGAGGAAGAAATTTATATGGAGCAGCAAAAAATCTTCATAGAAAACAGCAAAGAAGACCTATTTTGCGAGTTGAAGAAGTCTCTATGGGTTGAAATAGACACCTCGACAATGGTACAAGAAATTTGATTCATTCATGTTGGAACATGGTTTTCATAGGTTGAAAGTTGACCATTGTGTTTATATCAAGAGGTATGTTCAAGGAAAGTATCTCATATTATTGTTATATGTGAATGACATGTTGATTGTTGGGCATGATAAGAATATAATCAATAGGTTGAAGAAGGTTTTGGGCAACAAATTTGCAATGATGGGTCTAGCACAATAGATATTGGGCATGAGGATCATGCATGACAAGAAAAACAAAAGGTTGTGGTTATCATACGAAAAATATATGAAGAAGGTGGTTGGCAGGTTTAATATGAAGGATGACAAACCGGTTGGTACACCCCTTGCAGCCCACTTCAAGTTGAGTATGTTACGCTCCCTCTCCCAACTGAAGTTATTTTTGGAAACAACTATAGTAAATTCTGGAAACCAACTGCAGTGATTTCCTTAAATTATGGAAATAAATTGCAGTTCATTAATTTCTTGTTTGGAGCTTCTGAAGTGGTCCATTACTCCCACTGCAGTTCTCTACCATGATCAGTGGAGAATTTGACACATAGCCAATAGAAGCTTGATGGAAGCTAGGCTATAAATTCTTCTGTTTGGTCCCCAAGCTCACTAATTCAATCATTTCAGTTTTACACCATCAAGCTATGAATGAGCAGAGCTTTGAAGACTTTTCAGATTTTCTGCTTTTTATTTCTACTTGCCTGAAGATTATGTTACTCTTTCCTGCTCTTTGATTCCAACCAAAAGTGTACTTGGATATATTTCATTGTGCTAATTTTGTTTCTGTGGGAAGTGTTTTGTTTGATTCCACACTTCAACACCTAAACGTTATTCTCTTTGAACGCCAAACGAAGGAGTTCATAAATTTCTCTAATGTTGTTCTTGCAATCAATGTTGGAGTCAATGATATTGTGAGGAATTACATGGTGAACGATATTGTGAGGAATTCAACTGTTGGCCTTCAATTGTTTGTGGAGTTGCTGTTAAAAGCATGAAATTGGCTAGAGTTCATATTTGAGTTGCAGATTTTTATATAGTGAAGATATTTTCCGCTGGAAGCTTTGCATAAGCCACCAATGGCTGGAGGTATTTAAAATTTTCTGGGCAATTTTTTTTTTCGATTTTTTGTAAGTTTTATTTATTCCGCATTTTATAGAATCGATATTAAGCTTCAACTTACATGATTGGATATTACAGTTTTATATTCTGCATTAAATATTTTTTATTTTGTTATTAAAATTCTAACATTTGGTATCGAAGCAAAGTTTATCTCTGCCTTGGTAATTATAGACATATTTTGGCTAAATGTTTTATTTTAAAATTTTCTGAATTAAAACATTTATTTCGAAATATATCTATTCAATTTTTATGCATATAATATTTACTTAGTTTTATTATATGCAATTTGGAAAATATTTAGTTTGCATGAATTTAATTGTTTAAGCTTTAATTAAAACATGTTATTATACGAGACCTATGGTTAAATGTTATGCATGAATATTGTAGTTTTATTTATGCAAATTATCAGTTAATTTTTATGAAAATAATGGCTAGTGATCCATATAATTTTAATTGATTAGAGAATAGCCACAACATCTCTAATTAAATAAAATTATATATTATGATTGATTAGGATCACATAACGAAAGTTTAGACATTAATTGTAATTAATTATATTAAATATAATAAATTTTATCCCACATTTTTGTTATATTTATGTAATTAATTAGGATAAAATATTCATAACTTACCCACAGGAGTTATGAATTAATAGTTTTATCATAAATTTCGAAAGAATAACTGAATCTGCTTGAATTAAAAATTTAGTCCACAGACAATTTTTATGTCATTAGATTCAATTTTAAAGCATGATTTACATTGGTAAAGCGTGAAATTTTATTTATGCCTCATTTTTAACTTAAGCATGTGTTTTTAATATTATGCAGTTGTACAACCTGCAAATTTCTCTGAAATTCGTACTGATATCCCTGAACTTAAGGGAGATAACTATAAATTCTGGAAGGAGAGAGTTCTCCTTCATTTGGGGTGGATGGACATAGACTATGCTATTAGGAAATATGAACCACCGGCACTGACTAATACCAGCACGATGGGAACGATCTAATCGTCTAAGCATGATGTTCATTAAGACTAAAATTTCAGCTGGTATTCGTGGTTCAGTTGAATAGCATGACAAGGTCCGAGACTTGCTGAAAGTCATTGATGATCAATTTGTCACTTCAGACAAGGCACTTTCAAGCACCCTAATCATGAAGTTCTCATCCCTAAGGCTCACCAGTGTGAAAGGTGTGCGCGAGCACATCATGAAAATGAGGGACACTGTGGCTCAATTGAAGAAACTCGAGGTTGAAATATCAGAGTCTTTCCTGGTGCACTACATCCTGAACACCCTTTCGCACCAATACTGACCTTTCAAAATCTCATACAACACACATAAGGATAAATGGTCAATTAATGAACTCATGACCATGTGTGTTCAAGAGGAAGAAAGACTGGTGATGGAAATGGGAGAAAGTGCAATGCTGGAAACGTGAGGAAAAGGAAAATCTCAAGCCAATCGGAAAGGGAAAAGTAAAGTACCTCCCCAAGCCGATATCAAGAAGAATTCCAAGTGTTTCTTATGTAAAAATAAGGGACACATGAAGAAGGAATGCGCCAAATTTCAGAAATGGCTTGCAGACAAAGGTAATCCAATCTCGTTTGTTTGTTATGAATCTAATATGGTTAATGTCAATATTAACACTTGGTGGATTGATTTTGGATCAACAATTCACATTTTGAATTCCTTGCAGGGTTTGCAAAACCTAAGGAAGCCAGTGGGGAGTGAGCAAAGCATCTTATCAAGAAACAAGATGGGCTCACATGTAAAGGCTATAGGAACATGTTATTTAACTTTAAGTAGTGGCTTTCTTTTAGAATTAAAAAAAGACTTTTTATGTACCAAGTTTCTCTAGAAACTTGATTTCAGTTTCAAGGCTTGTACCTTTTGGATATTCCTTTAAATTTTCAGAAACATCCTTCAGTTTATTTTATAAATCTGATTATGTTGGGAATGGTATTTTGTCTAATGGTCTTTACTGCATAAATTTACAAAACAATGTCACTTATGATTCAATGCATGTTCACACTGGTATTAAAAGATGTGTTATTGATGAAAATTCCTCTAAATTATAGCACCGGAGACTAGGTCATATCTCCATAGAAAGAATTAAAAGATTGGTAAATGAACGGGTACTTAATACTCTGGATTTTACTGATTTTGAGACTTGTGTGGACTGCATAAAGGGAAAGCAGACCAACAAGTCAAAGAAAGGTGCCAATAGGAGTTCAGACATATTAGAAATCATACATACTAATATATGTAGTCCAGACATGGACTCACATGGTCAGAGATACTTCATCTCCTTTATAGATGATTACTCACGATATATGTATCTCTACATGCTTCATAAAAAGAGCGAAGCATTAGATGCCTTTAAGATCTTTAAGGCTGAAGTAGAGAATCAATGCGGCAAGCAAATTAAGATCATGAGATCAGATAGAGGGGGAGAATATTATGGTAGATACACAGAAGATGGACAAGCACCTGGGCCATTCGATAAATTTCTTCAAGAGCATGGGATTGTTGCCCAATGCACCATACCTAGTTCACCCGACCACAATGGTGTAGCAGAAAGAAGAAATCGAACATTATTGGACATGGTGCGGAGTATGCTTAGCAGCTCCAATCTTCCTAAATCCTTATGGACTGAAGCACTTAAGATGGCAGTGTATATATTAAACCGAGTTCCAACCAAGGCTGTTCCTAAAACGCCATTTGAATTATGGAAAGGTTGGAAACCGAGTTTGCGACATATGCGCATTTGGGGATGCCCGTCTGAAGTGAGAATATATAATCCACAAGAGAAGAAACTGGACCCAAGGACCATTAGTGGGTATTTCATTGGATATGTTGAAAGGTCTAAAGGTTACAGATTTTATTGTCCATCTCACAGCACTAGGATTGTGGAATCAAGAAATGCAAAGTTTCTTGAAAATAACTTGATCAGTGGGAGCGATCAAACCAGGAACATAGTTTCTGAGAAGGATCATTCAGAATCTCAACCTTCCACCTCAAGTGATAGATTGGTTATTGTTCACAGCACCCCTCAAGTACAAATTGGTGTTGAACAACCAATTGTTGAAATTCCACAAGTTGTTAACGACATTCCAGTAGATCAAATAGTTCAAGAATTGCCAAGAATTTTTGAACAACGAGTTGAACCACATACTTCTGAGGAAGATAGTGGTACAATATTAAGAAGATCTACTAGACCAAAGAAATCAAGAATTCCTGATGATTATATTGTATATCTACAAGAATTTGACTACAACATTGGAGACGAAAATGATCCCGAGTCTTTTTCACAAGCCATGAGTTGCAAAGAATCAGAATTATGGTATGATGCCATGAAGGAAGAGATGAATTCTATGAAGAGTAACGAAGTCTGGGATCTTGTTGAGTTGCCTAATGGTGCAAAAGCCATTGGATGTAAATGGGTCTTTAAGACAAAGAAAGACTCATTGGGCAACATTGAGAGATACAAGGCTAGACTCGTTGCAAAGGGATTCACTCAAAAAGAAGGAATCGATTCCAATGAGACTTTCTCTGATGTATCTAAGAAAGATTCCTTGCGCATTATTATGGCATTAGTAGCCCATTTTGATTTGGAGTTGCACCAAATGGATGTGAAAACGACATTTCTCAATGGAGATCTAGAGGAGGAGGTATACATGAAACAACCTAAAGGATTCTCCTCTAGTGATGGTGAGCATTTGGTTTGCAAGCTCAAGAAGTCACTATACGGATTAAAACAAGCATCCCGCCAATGGTATTTGAAATTTCATAATGTAATTTCTTCTTTCGATTTTGTAGAAAACATTATGAATGAATGTATATACCTTAAATTCAGTGGGATGAAAATTTGTTTTCTTGTTTTATATGTGGATGACATTTTGCTAGCAACCAATGATAAGGGTTTGCTGCATGAGGTGAAACAATTCCTCTCTAAAAATTTTGATATGAAGGATATGGCTAAGGCATCTTATGTCATTGGCATTAAGATCCATAGAGACAGATTTCGAGGCATCTTGGGTCTGTCTTAGGAAATCTATATTAATAAAATTTTAGAGAGATTTCGAATGAAGGATTGTTCACCAAGTGTTGCTCCCATTGTGAAGGGTGATAGGTTTAGTTTGAACCAATTCCCGAAGAACGATTTTGAAAGGGAACAAATGAAGAACATTCCATATGCTTTTGTTTGTGGAAGCCTAATGTATGCTCAAGTCTGCACAAGACCTGATATTGCATTTGCTGTGGGAATGTTGGAATGATATCAGAGTGATCCAGGTTTAGACCACTGGAGAGCTGCAAAGAAAGTAATGAGGTACCTTCAAGGAACCAAAAAATACATGCTTATATATAGACAAATGGACAATTTGGAAGTGATTGGCTACTCGGATTCTGACTTTGCTGGATGTGTTGATTCACGCAAATCAACATCAGGATACATTTTTATGATGGCCGGTGGAGCTATATCATGGAGGAGTGCCAAGCAGACTTTGATTGCCACTTCTACTATGGAAGCTGAGTTCGTCTCTTGTTTTGAGGCTACTTTAGATGGTGTATGGCTTAAGAATTTCATTTCTGGGCTTAGAATTATGGATTCTATCTCTAAGCCATTGAGAATATATTGCGACAATTTAGCTGCTGTTTTTATGACTAAGAACAACAAAAGTGGGAGTCGAAATAAACACATCAACATTAAGTATTTAGCTATAAGGGAACGTGTTAAAGAAAATAAAGTGGTCATTGAACACATTAGCACTGAATTGATGATTGATGATCCTTTGACTAAAGGCATGCCACCGTTTAAATTCAAGGATCATGTAATGAATATGGGACTTGGTTCCATTATGTAGTTTCTCATTATATGAACAATGTTATTTTTAATGAAATTCTTAATTATTGTGATGTTTTTCTCATATTTAAGTGCACCTTAATTTGATTTGAGAGAATTCATCTGTGTAGGACCAAGAATAAACATAGGGTTTATTCATTAAGAAATTGTTGCCACATAAACTTTAATAGAAATAAATACATCGTAATACATGGAAGATAATACTCGTCTTTAGAGGACTTATCACCATGATTCTTGTATCTATTACTTAATACAGATTATCAATGGGTTTTAAGATGAGACGTTAAGTTTGGAATTATGGACTAAGTGGGAGAATGTTATGCTCCCTCTCCCAACTGGAGTTATTTTTGGAAACAACTGCAGTAAATTCTGGAAACCAACTGCAGTGATTTCCTTAATTTATGGAAACTAACTGTAGTAATTTCCTTAAATTATGGAAATCAACTGCAGTTCATTAATTTCTTGTTAGGAGCTTCTGAAGTGGTCCATTACTCGCATTGCAGTTTTCTACCATGATCAGTGGAGCATTTGACACATAGCCAACAGAGGCTTGAAGGAAGCTAGGCTATAAATTCTTCTGTTTGGTCCCCAAGCTCACAAATTCAATCCTTTCAGTTTCACACCATCAAGCTATGAATGAGCAGAGCTTGGAAGACTTTTCAGATTTTCTGCTTTTTATTTCTGCTTGCCTGAAGATTATGTTACTCTTTCCTGCTCTCTGATTCCAACCAAAAGTGTACTTGGATATCTTTCATTGTGCTAATTTTGTTTCTACGGGAAGTGTTTTGTTTGATTCCACACTTCAACCCCTGAACGTTATTCTCTTTGAACGCCAAACGAAGGAGTTCAGAAATTTCTCTAATGTTGTTCTTGAAATCAACGTTGGAGTCAATGATATTGTGAGGAATTACATGGTGAACGATATTGTGAGGAATTCAACCGTTGGCCTTCATTTGTTTGTGGAGTTGCCGTTAAAAGCGTGAAATTGGCTAGAGTTCATATTTGAGTTGCAGATTTTTATATAGTGAAGATATTTTCTGCTGGAAGCTTTGCATAAGCCACCAATGGCTCGAGGTATTTAAAATTTTCTGGGCAATTTATTTATTTATTTATTTTCGATTTTTTTAAAGTTTTATTTATTCCGCATTTTATAGAATCGATATTCAGCTTCAACTTACATGACTAGGCATTGCAATTTTATATTCTGCATTAAAGAATTTTTATTTAGTTATTAAAATTCTAACATAGTACTAAGTTATGTCCTAGTGATGACAAGGAGAAGGAAGAAATGAACAAGATTCCTTATGCTTCAACAATTGGCAGCTTGATGTATGTTATGGTATGCATACGACCAAACATTGCATATTCAGTGGGAGTGGTGAGCAGGTTCCTTGCCAATCTAGAAAAACAACATTGGAAAGCAGTGAAATGGAATTTGAGGTATCTCAAGGGTACTAGTCGTTATTGTTTATGTTTTGGTTATAAGGAGATTGTGATTGAAGGATTTACAGATGCATATATGACTGGAGAAATGGACACCAGAAAGTCCACTACAGGTTATTGTATAGATTTGCAGGTGGAGCAATGTCTTCGGTGTCAAGGCTACAAAGAATAGTAGCTCTCTCTATAACAGAGACGAAGTACATAACTGCAACAAACGCTTGTAAAGAGATGTTGTGGATGTAGCAATTCCAAGGTGAGATAAGAATAAAGCAGGACAAGTATGTGCTATATTGTGATGGTAAGAGTGTTATTCACTTAGAGAAAAATCCAACATTTTACTCAAAAACCAAGCACATTGACTTAAAGTACCATTAAATCCATTGAAAGAAAAACACCCATAAACCTAGATTACCTCCACAGTTTTACTCGCACGCCAAGCTCACTTATTGAAACGAGTATAGGGAGCACCGATTGCACAGATTATAAGCGTTCCCTTTTGTCGTTGATGGAGAAACGACTGAACAATTTGCATATGGATTTCATTGCAGGATGAAGCATCCATTGCTTTCATGCATTCTGGCTTTAAAATTCATTCATCCTGTACGAATTTCTGCACCGAACGTGAATTTTACACGTTAAAAGTCTGTAGCGGCCGGCATTGACTCGTCTCTTTTTTCCTTTCAACATTCTTTAACCAGAATATGCATGCGTTAGAGAAAATCATATTATTTTAAAACCCGTAACCCAAATACCATATTTATTTAAAACCCAGAACCCAAATTTTGGTAACATTTATACGTTGGACGTTTATCTTCATAAATAGTGGAGCTTGAACGAAGGGAATGGAAATGACAGAGTGTAGTTATCCGGTGACTTTTTTATTGTGATAATTAAATAAAATCATTATGAAGAAGATATAGGAATTCTAGTGATTATGTGGAATAAGTTTGTGACGAAGGAAGTCAAACAATTTTGACTAGATGCTTTGTAAAGGAGTCGTTATGTTATTTAATATTTTCTATAGACTCATTATGTTGATTAATACTTTCTCTAGATTCATGAGGCTGATTAATATCTTATATATATATATATATATATTTTTCGTGGTTTCAAGTTCAATGTTTTATATGTTTGACAAATTTTGTTTACTTCAAATTTTTAATTAATTTTGTTTTTTAAATTACAGAGAACTATTTGTAATGTATGTATTCCAAGGCCTTTCAGGGTGAAACATGAATGAAATTTAGTTTTGATGAAGATTTTTATTAATATTTATTACATGTTGTTTGATTTCTTAATAATGGTTAATTAAATTAAACAGGGTATTAGGGAGTAGGTTTTGTTATTTTGAATTATGATAAAAAAATGTATATATTATAAAGTAATAAGGATAATTTGTGAAGTTTTTTAGGGGAAACTAAATTAAAGATGGTTGTGAAAATGAAATGCTATTTGTGATGAAATTTGAGATTTAAATTCTCCAATACACATTTTATTATGGAAGGGGCATACGTAGGCACTTAGAGGTTATAATAGTAATGGTTGGAATTTACCCTGTATTATGCGAATAGAAGACCAACCATGTTGTTGATTCCTCTAGATACAAAAAATAATAACAAACAAATAAAATTTGTGTGAGAAAATAAAATGTCAATATACCCATACTCACTTATAGGGATTTTTTCAACCATTCAACCTTACAGAGTGTCATATGACATCCTTTTATCCTTGAAAACTTTACAATAAAATACCTAATACAAACTTTGCTATACCTCATATCATCATCCTTGCCCTATATTTCAATACCTACTTCATTAAAAGTGGAAATTATGGATGCAATTACCACATGAAATTATCTTTTACTTGAAAACATAAACATTAAGGCATGCAAATATGAAGCTCAATATTAAAATGGATGCTAGAGTGAAAAAAATAAAATAAAAGCTGGAATAATTTAGTAGGAATTTTACAAAAAAAAATTCAGATATCACTAATGGAGAATAAATGTGCTTGTAAAGGATATTTAACAATGTTACAGTTTTTGGTATCATGGGCATGTTGGTGGGAGGAAAGGGTTGCAATAATGTGTTGTAAGTTGGTGGTGGGATCATGACCCAAGTTAAATCCTTATCAATATCTCTTTGCATATTTTATAATAAGTGTTTTAATTCTTTTTTTTTGGGACAAAGTGGGGAAATGTCCAAAACTTTACTTGGAAGTTGAAATAAATCATTGTGATGGTTGGCATTCCAATGTAATCCTTTAAAAGTGAAGGTTGTGATGAAGAAGGGGGGGATTCAACAAAGGGGAAGAAATGAAGAAGGGCAATAACAGAGATGAGAGTTGAAGGAAGAAATTTGTTTAATGATTAGAAGAGAAGATGGCATTGAGCCCGACCCATAATGAGATAGGATTGATGTTGAGCCATGGCCATCTGCAAGTTTCTTACCAATGAGTAACAAAGGAAAAAAAATGATTATTTTGAATTTAAAGATGTTGGACTAACTAATAATAATGGATTATTTCAATAATATGTTGGTCATAACAAGTTTATTACATTGTATTAAGATATAGTGAATAAGTCGACTACCATTGTTTCTTGAATATTCTCACACACATACACATATATATCCAAGCGAAGGTTTCATGGAAAAATATGTGTTT
This sequence comes from Pinus albicaulis, assembly GCA_034641835.2. Taxonomy (NCBI): domain Eukaryota; kingdom Viridiplantae; phylum Streptophyta; class Pinopsida; order Pinales; family Pinaceae; genus Pinus; species Pinus albicaulis. The sequence goes on from CM076579.1 coordinate 1,268,910,375, forward strand.
GAGCATGAGAATTGTTTTTGGGACAACTTTTGGATGATAAACATATAAAATTCCATTGCAAGTTATGTTTTGTGCATGGGATTATGGCAACATCATGCTCCATGGAACGAGTCTATTTGGTTAAAAAAAATACATTTAAATAGAAAACATTTTTGGTAGAAGCATTTGGAATTGAACATTTCCAATAGGTAACTCCACCCATGTATCCATAGGTACAAGTTCTTGGAACTTCAATAAATGATCCATCCCTACCATTAAGGAAGGAGATATAAAGAATGTTATGAATGGGACTAAAGAGTTGACTTTATGACTATCAAATTCCATGCTTAATCATTCCACTAAAAAGATGAAGCTATGGCATGAATGAAAGTATTCAAATCAAGGAAGTGAATGCTCGATTTCACCAACCTAGGAAATTCATTAAAATTAGTGGTATAAGAAAACCAAATTTCTCTAATCGAATGCAGCATTACGTTGGCACGTTATTTTTTTGTCCTAATTTTTCCATCGCGAACCCTGATTAATTCTACAGGCTATTGACTAGGCTTAAGGCCCTTTTTCACGGGTTATGTGTTGCACTTTATATCCAATAACTTAGCCCAAAAACACTTATTCACATCAAATGAGGAACGCTGGAGGGTAAATCCTTTCCTTCGACGGTCCACACTAGTTTTTGGTTAGAACACAACTATTCATGGGTTGAGGTTTTCACCCAACGTTACATGCCAAACAACTTCAACACTCGACCAAGCTCTGGTTAGGTTCCACCCAGAGTCAGGGGTCTTTTTCCATTTTCACACTGAAGGGACTAAAGGCCACTAAGCACTCATCCCAAGGAAATATTTGGCTTGGTCTCGGACTATTTGTCTAGTCTACTATTTTCTCACAAAACAAATAAAGACTTGGCGTGAGGAATTTTTGTGGCTAACTAAAGGCATCGAATACTTCGATTTGGATCATGCATAAAACCAACAATTTTAAATCACAAGATTCTACATGAATAATGCACTGAATACAAAATGACTCTTATTTTCCCAACTTATTTATATCATAAACTCGGGACTCCCACATAGAGCGCTGAGGAAGAGTCAAAACTCTTTATGATATGGTTTTCTCACTCGCGGGATTAACTGTGCTTCTTTTAAATAAATAGACTGAAATTGGTCAAGTCTCACTAGCACAACCGGTTGAGGATGGGCCTCGTCAGCGAGGCGACTCAGGATCAAACTTCACGGGGGTGGTTGTGCTCTGTGCTAGGGAATGAGACATGCTAAAATATCCATTCAGCTTAGGGATAGTGTGGCCCAGACTAGGTGCAATCCTCGGGTAATTTTGACAGATTTGATGCCCTTGGGTCGCGACTTCTCTAGCCATAGGTAAAGCCTAGAGGTAAATCATTTGAAACTATGCAAGGAGTTGGGTTACACTTTTTGGCAAGTGAGATCACGATGTAGGTGAAAAAAGTAGCTCAATCGAGCCTTTTTAAGTGCCCGATCGAGCTATTTAAGGGCGTAAATATTGCTCGATCGAACATTAAACAAATGTTCGATCAAGCTCCTATGTAACCTAAAGTTAGGGGCTCAATCAAGCTATTTTTTTTTTAATTTCCCACCAATACATCTTGGGCACATAAATAAAAAAGGTGGCTTGATCGAGCCTTAAAGTTCGATCGAGTCATTTCTTAACAATGTAAAGGGCTCAATCGAGGGTTTCTTAAGGGCCTCAATTGAACTATTTGAATTTTTACCCTAAACATTCGATCAACCATTTTAAACACTCAATCACACTGTTGAAAGCCTAAAATAATAGATTTTTAGTTCTCCTTCTACAAATTTCTCTACAACACCATTTTGTAGCCTAGTGTACTTAAGTGGTGGAGTTGATCATGTTGGATTCATGAAAGAATCGTTTATCCAATGATATCTGAGTTTGACAATTTCTAATTCATATGATATTTTTAATCTAATTTCTTTCAAACATAATTCTTGAAATTTGTTTGGACAATTTCAAAGGGGTTGAATAAAAAATCAATAACATAAAATATACACAATGCAAAATTTTCAAAAAATATCAATATCTTTGATTACGATTCCTCTTAAAAAGGGCACTCTTTCTTTTTCAATTTATTTAAACAGTTGAAAAATATCTTATGTAGACATGTGTCGACAAAATGAAATTGAAATATTACTTCGCCAACTTCCAAAAATAATAAAAACTATAATTTTGCATAAAAAAATTAATATGAAAAACTTAGTTCTCTCGGTGTAGATCATGCATATATATATATATATATATATATATATATATATATATATATATATATATATATATATATATATACACACACATTTTAGACTAAGTTATGCTACGCAAACACATGCATACCTCTTTAGATGTGAAAAAAATTGCAAGGACAAGCATTTCATTTAATGGAAAATTAACATATTATAAGACAATAATTTTTTTACAAAAAATATCATTAGGACAACAACATAATTCTCCAAAAATTATCTAGGTTTACGCTCCCCACTATCAATCTCTAACTTGGTTGCTATAGGATCCATGACCTACTACTAATTTTTAAGGTAACAAGGAGCTAGACTACGACACAATTCAAATCTCAAAGAACATGACATGAAGGGGATTCAATTTACACATCTTTCTCTGTTGTCTCGTCAAATTTTGAGAGCTTATATACACATAGACACTCGCTCTACTTATAGACATAAATACATGCTCAAAGGGATTAGATACATAAATAATGATTGAACAAACTCAAATTCTATTACAACTCATAAAGTATTCATAGAAAATTTACAATGGGTTATTTTCCAATCTCTCCTCTCTATCTGAGCTCTGCTCCTTAATCTCTACTAACTCTGGTCTCTGAACTTCTATTCTCCCCAAGAGCTCTCTCTCTAACTATACATAGGAGTATACATATCTAATTACAAATAGAATATATCCCAACAAAATAAAGATTATTTTGGACACTTGTCCCTAGTCCTAATATTATTTAACAACTCAGTTGGGCACTTGTTATTTTTACAAAGGCCCATTTGGTCATAAAACACGCTCATCCAACATCCTAACAACCTGAACAGGTCGAATTCTTTTTGGACATTAACACTTGTAATTACATAACACTTCCTAATTTTATATAAATTTATAGTGGAGAAAATATCTCCCCTTCGAAAAATATCACGACCCCTTTGGGTCTAGGAAAAATAAATCGCCTAGGGTTGATGCCCCTACATCACACTCCCTAGGTGGAAAAAAATATGACATTCTAGTCAAATGTATATAATTTGGTTGCTCCTTCTAGATCCCATATATAATGTTGTTGATGTTTGTGTGTCGGATTGCATTGTTGCTCCGTAGTTTCCTCAATCTTCTAGGATCCCAAGCTTGATTTTGTAATACCACACGTTCTCTGTTGAGGTAATCTTGCCCAGTCAGGTGTACCTTGTTGTTGGTTGTCCTTCTCTTTTGGTTATATCTTTTTTTGGATACCCTTTGCATCAACATCCACATCTTAATGATTTCTTCTTCCAAGATTTTCTTGGATTGAAATCTTCTACTGTCGCTTTTCACTAGTTGTAGTTCCTCATGGGTTTTCAAAACAATTCTTTGGTCTAAATTTTCTTGTTGTAGAAAAATTTCGTCTTCACAAGACAATTTATGCCCTTTCCCTTTTCTTCATTTATAGTGTTGCAACCACACATCCTTAAGTTTTCAATGTCTATAGGTGTTATGTAGCCCTCTACATAACCCTTGGGATTCATCAACCAATATTCCAAAAAATTTTCTCGAAAGTTTGTGAGCACTATATATGAGTGTTTCCCTTTGATTATTTTCCTAATATTTTGTTGGTTATCTTTATGAGCCAATATTTTTCTTCCTTCTACATTAACAATCAATTTCTTACCATATATTTCATCAACCAACTAGGTTTGGATTTCTATTTGATTGTCTTTATGAGACATTGTTGTCTCATTTCTCATTTCAACAACTCTCAAATTTTGATCAGGTGCTTAAAAAAAAAACTCAAAAACAAAAGTTGTTGGAATGGTGTGTAACTTGAACGACCGCGTATATCTCGTCATTCTAAATCTGACGCAACTCGTTTCGTAGAAAAATGACATCGTCTACTCCCAAAAATGAGTTCTATTCATTTTCCCAAACATGCAAATTTTTTAAAAAGGACAACTGATTAGGAAAAAATTTGGGCCAGTGGCACGCTACCACGTGACCTCATTTGGTTGCTCGAAATTTAATTTTTTGGGCCTACAACTACCTGACAAGTGGTAGGCCATGATTGGTTCTGTCGTGGTTGAATTTGGTTGTTTGGTGGGCAACAACATGCTGCCACGTGGCCCAACCATAGGATGCCACGTGGCAACTTGGGGGTCACCAAAATATTTTTAAGTCCTAACTGCACCTCCACAGCAGTCGAAACCGGGACCGCATACCAAACAGCACAATGCCTTAACCAACGGGCTACCAAATTCCTTGTTTAAACATACGACAAAAACCATATATAAAGGTTATATTGGCAGAGTATGGTAGTAAAGGGCCAGGGCTTAGCGCCGCCTCCCCCCTAAACAATACACCATATGACCATTGCTCAAGACAAAGGACGTGGCGGAGGTGGAGGCCCCACCGTCTGAAATATTTTATTAAAAACAATTTAATTCGGCCAATATATTATGGTTAAAAATGTGGATTTTAGGCGTTACTGGGAAAATTAACTGTCCGACAATTTCACCTGAAATTTCGCAAAAGTGTTGCTCGATTATTCAAAATCAGGGTGAATTTGTAGGACTATTACGAATTTTGGGGAATTTGTGGTGCGGTTAACAACAAAGCTAGGGAAGCTCATAACTTCTTCAGTTTTTTACCAATTTTGGAGCAAAAAGAGACTAGACAGACATTTTTGACAGTTCTGGAGTTGATGGAACATGTTTTAAAGCCATTTGAGCATTGTAAATGTATGTAATCTCCATTTTAAACATAATTAAGGAGGGCCAAGCAATTGGAAGTTGGACCAAGTATATGTATCCTAGGAGGGGTGAACCCCTTCATCAGTTGTTGTTTCGTGGTTATTTTTATGGTATATTTGTTTGTTGTTTTCTACATTTTTAGAGTTTTAAATTCATGCTTTATATGTTTAAAAATTTAACATAAAGGCTCATAAAACTTAGTTTTTTAACACTTTCAATTTACAAACCCTTAAGCACATTTTAATTAAGATCTTATACATATCAAGTTTGGTATCAGAGCTTTGGTTTTCTTTGCTTTTGTGAATATTTAATTGTTTGCAATTTTTTTTTAGGCTTACAAGGCTGAAGCTCAAGAGAGGAGAAGGAAATTTTGTGGTTTCAAGTCCTCAAGTCAAGTCAAGGACAAGGAGAGCAAGTTTGCCACAATCTCCACCACAAACTATTCCTCAAATTGTAATTGAAGCTTCATCAAGTATGTCACATGAAGGAGAGCCTGAAAATATTTCATAGGATGAAAAATCCTTGGGGAAAATATTCTTTGATATGACAAGGATGGTAAAATTTCTCTACGAGGAGAGAAGCACAAGGATGCAAGGTGAAAGCTCAAATATTCCAAAGGGAGATTAGTCTTCAAAAGTCGAAGAAGGATTTGGAGACAAACCTCCAAAAGGTAATGGGAATGGTGAAAAACCACCTTTGACACCACCACTCTCCTCACCACCATTTTCACCATCATCTTCTTCCACAACAAACCCTTCACAAAAACCTCCACATTCTCCAAAAGGTCATGGTAAAAATCCATTTTTAAAGCTTGACATTAAGTTTGATTTCCTATGTATGATGGAGAGGTAGATGCTGAAAGATTAGACAATTGGGTACATCAGCTTAAAGTGTATTGCAGGATACATAGAATAGGAGGATGACACCAAGATTCAGCTTGCTTCACTAAGATTGGAAAGTGGCATCTCTTATTTGGTGGGAAGACAAAACTAAAGAGGACATGAAGAAACATGGTAAGGTCTTAACCTCTTGGAATGATTTTTTTTGTTGCCTTAAGGAGACAATTTTATCCATTATAATACATGAAAAAAGGTTATAATGGACTGGCAAAACTTTAGGCAAGGTAAAGGACAAAGTGTGAAAAACTATACTCAAGAGTTTAGGAGAAAAGCACTAATTTTGGGTGTAGATTTGACATCTCAAGAAACTTTGTTAAATTACATTGGAGGTTTACATAGTTACCTAAGACATATTATTCTCATGTTTAATCCTTCAAATTTATATGAACTATGTGTACAGGCCACACATATAGAGGCAAGAGAGAAACATGTTTTAGAGGAGACAGGTGAGGATACCTTTGAGTCTGAAGAGAAACGAAAGGGTAAGTTTAAGGGTAAAGGTAAGAAGAATGCTTCCATCAATATGGATATATAAAAACTCACATGAAAAAATTGTTCCAAAGATGGGCATGATGAAGATCATTGCTGGAAACTTCATCCAGAGATGAGACCCAAAAAACATAAAAACAAGGAGAAGGAGAAGACATTTGCAACAATAACTCATGATTTAGGTTCTGATTCCAGAGATGAAACAAAGATCACCGCAATGGGTTTGAAAGGTAAGGTTGGCTTTAATGGCTTTAGAGCTTTAAACATCCTCTTGTTTGGCATTTCCATTAGTTGCATGCTTATGAGCATCTTCTTGCAAAGTGGGTGTAAAAGTTTTTCATTCCTCATGAACACAAAATTCACAAGCTTGAGGTAATGAACATATAATGAAAGTATTTCTTGGAACACCTTCATGTGCCTCCTTAGTTTTGGAGCATTCTCCATTTCCTTTTTGTCCATAACCACTACTTGCATGGCTAAAAGCAATGTCTTCAACAATGGATGTAAATCTATTGTATTCTCCATGAACACAATATTGAGGTAGTGAACATGTAATGGAAGTCTTTCTTGAAACATTTCCAAAAGTCTCCATAGTTTTTGAGTGATCTACATCATCTTGTTCACCAAAACCTAGACCCATGTACCTAGACCTTCCATCAACAACAATATGGTTTATAATTCCTTGTGCATGTTTGCTTAACCCTTTACCATCATAGCCCATTTTTTTTAATGATTTGGACCCTATTCCTCTAGTGTGTCTTGCAAAAACACCAGAACATTCATATTTAGAGGAAATTGAACATAAAATTGATTTGCGTACATCATTTTCATGCACATACTTGGCTAGGGTTTCCTTGGCATCATGGAGTTGAATCTCCATCTTATGCATGTTTGCTAGGGTTTCATTTGCAATATGGAGTTGAGTCTCCATCTCATGCATTTTTTCAAGAAGCTCTTGCTTCTCCTCCTTCATGGCCATCAACTGATCTTGAAGAACAGTGCTCTCCTTCTTATCTTCAACCATCTCTTGCACCATATCACTCATGATGAAGAGCTTCTGCAACATCTCTTCACCAAAGAGTCTTGCTAAGGAATATTGATTAAAAACATCACTTGATGAAGCTACCATCACACTTGTAATGCATAAAATGCCTCTTTGTTGTGATTTGAGAGATGGGTCCTCAATCTTGACCTTATCCTCTATTCAGCTTACACATAAACTTGCACACGATTAAATTCTCCTTGCACAAATACAAAACCAATAGCTAATGTTCTAGCTAAACTTGGCAAAACCTAAGATAAGCTTGGGCTAAATGCTAAACTGTGCTCCAATACCAACTTGATCTGAATATGGAAAAACTAGTTTTGTTGTGTTAGCTTCCTCATCAGTATAAAAGAAAAGTGCTTAAGGATTTTGTGCATAGATTTGAGCTGAACAATAGATTACTTAAATGGTTTCTTTTAAGTGTTCTTCAACCAGTATAATTCCAAGAAAAAATTTTAAAGCATGAAATCATCAAACACTTGAAAATAAATGTACATCAAACAACAAGACAAAAGCCATTGATGAAGGAGTTCATCGCTTATGGGCTACGTCTCCTGGTCCATAAACATGACTAGACCTCTCTTGTACTCGGTGTCAAAAGTACATATCATTTTGCTACCATTAACATGTGGCTATTTCCCCTTGAAGGTAATTTTCTCCTGCAAATAACTATCACAATATCAGCAACACAGCATATATCCTACATATATGGTATTCTTTCACCGATGAGAGCTAGAAGCCCCTCACATACACCCTTCAATTCCACATTGAAGAATATAATAAACAAATCCATGAATAAAGAATTCAAACTAGAGCTGAACCATGCTGGTCACATCTGCTGCAAACAACTTTTTGGAATTGGGAAAATCCTACAAGGTCTCCTCCTTGCTCAACAACTTCAAAAATTGCTTCAAACATCTGATTGATCCATACACCTTACTTTTAAAACTTGCAATATGACCCTGAATATGTGCTCAAATCAACAAAAAAATGTTACCAATGGATTCACAACATCCAAAAACCCCTAAGTAACCTCGTTTGGATCTTCAAAGAGTCTTCAGGTGAAGCAGATGTGGCTTCCTCTCTTGGTGGCCCTAGGCATATTTAATCTTCAAGATGGAAAAATCACTTCCATAAGTGCTCCTCTGCCTCTGAAACCTGCACCAATATTCTCAAAATATCCAAAAATTCTAGGATAGACTCTTTCTGAGCCCAATTTGGTCGAAATTTTTTCAAGTTATGGCTCAATCAATTTTGCCTAGGAAATCTCCTCTAAAACTGGAGCAACTTCAGTTAACTCCTCCAAATATGGAGTTCTGCAGAAAATGGCGGACTCCGCCAACATAATGCACATGGATAAACTCGCATTAATTTATAGATTAGTGGTTAAGATGTGATTTAAGCATGTTTATAGCGCTAACTCCATAATTAGCGATAGGCCTCCGTTGTGGTCGTAGCACATGGTTCTAGGGAGTGGGGCTGGCCCCACTTTACCCCCGCCATTACAATTGCGTTAAATAAAATACAATTTGTTTGCATAGATATGTAAGAACTAACACACAACATAGTTGTTAAGTCTTGGCATTGGTGGAGGGGAGGTCGCGGGGTCGAACCTCGATGCCTTCATAAAATTTTATTTGACCATACAATGCCCCATTTCGACCATTGGGAGGGGGCATGTGGCGGTGTCTAGGCTTGCCATGTATCGTGACCTCATTGGTTTGACCCAAACCAACCATAATTTGACATGTAGCCCAGAAATTTGGGCCAACCAAAAAATGACACTTCATTTGACCAATTGGAGGAATATTTCTTGGAATATTCTTTTTGCTAACTGGGCTGCCCAGTCATCATCCTATCAATTTTGCACAAATTTTAGTTGTTTATAAAAACAAACAGCGAGATCTAACTTTCACATACAGTATCAGATTTCGATTAAATGAAGTGCGCCTAAATCAGGGTGACAAGACCTTTCTAGTCATTCAGGTTCCACTCCATTCCTAGAACTTTGAATTTTTAGCAATTTGTTTCCCCCAATTCAGTTTCAGATCACTTCTTCCCACTAAAAGGCTTTTGGACCCACAAAATCTGGTTATCTGATGAGATTTTAATCCTATTCACCTTTCCAAGTTCTATCGACTTGATTCTACTTGGAAAAATATTCATGGAAACCACTTTGGTTGCTTGACATGCCTACTCTTGTAAATGGCTTAGTACTTCAACCAATGTCCTCCTTTCATTGCTAACCCTTTCTAGTTGCTTGCTGACTAATGAAAAAAATATCGATGTAACAAAGCGATCTCTCTGTGCTTGGAAAGCTTGACTGATGGCCTTCCCACTGATAATCTTATTCCTCCTTTGCAAAAACATGCATTTGTTGCAAGTTTCTCCTTGGAAAATCTTTTCCAATTTAAGCCCTTATGAGTGAACTACAAAAATGAATTCAAATATCAGTAATCATTAGAAATTAAATGACCATTCTTTTACCTCTATGGTACCAAATTCCACATCTGGAAGAATGTCTTCGCCATCTCTTTTTCTTCTTGGCGTCATGCATCATATGGTCTACAAAAGGTCTGACATTTTTGCTGCAATATTTTATCATCTTATCCCTCTTTCCACTTCTTGATTCCATAATCCTCTAGTGTTAACAAGTTTCTCATGCCATGATTTGAGAATGAAGGCTAATCATGAGCCTCTCGCTCAAGGGTGGACCTTCCAAAATCCTAAGACATCTTATCACAAGAAAAACCATTAACTTGAAAAAGACATCATGCAAGAAACATAACTTGACGACCTGTTCCTTTTTCTCCTTCAAAGAAAAAAATCTCATATCCTATGAACATCACTATGCATTCTTACATTTTGGTGTAAAAATCCATCGACCAAACACAAGTCGACAAAACATGCGTCTTCAAACCATTGACTCTTAAGTCAAACAAAAGCATGTACGACAATTGACGATTCGTTTCCCAAAACAACAAGAATTTCACATCTCATGAAACAATTCATCATCATCTCCCTTTCATCCTCGGAGACTAAATCAACTCTTCCAAGTCGATAAGACATACATGTAACAATCAATCGACCAACTCAAGTCGATCACGCATGGATGTGAAAATGGTAAACACTCTCAAGTTGACAACATACATGTTAACAAAGCAATCAACCAACATAAGTCAATCACTCATGCATGTTCAAGCACAATGAAACTATAAAAAATTCCACTGTACTTCACAAAAACAATCTCTCATGCATGTATACAATGCTCAACTCTCTTGCAAGTACAATAACAAGTACAAGAATCCCATTGGTATGTACGAGTACTTAAAGCGCTGAAATGACCAAATTTGATGCAACAAAGTGAGTCAACATACTCCACTTTCAAACGCCTTCCTCGCGTAAACATGCAACATGCATTAAAGAGAAAAATAAATGCATTCACATGCAAATTGCAACTACAAATTTCCATCTTTTCTCCATCTAAGTGAGTCAACATAACTGTACTTTTCCAACATCTTGCTTCGTGCAATATGGAACATAATTTCAAGAGAAAAGAAATGCATTTAGATAACAAGGAAATTCATCAATAAGGAAATATTTGCATCAATTATCAAAAGACATGCAAGACCTTAATTGGTTAGGAAATCTATCCATCTCTTTCCAAACCACTTCAATGGTGCTTCTTTTAGTTGCACTTCATCATGTGTTTCATCTTGACCCACATCAACTATGGAATCCTCTTTTCCCTTATTGTCAAAATCTCTCTCCACCTTCTTCGAATGTCGTGGATGACTTGTTGGATGCAAAAGTCAAACACTTGTCTACAAGATGACCCTGCTTATGGAAATGAGTGCAAAATAATTGCTTCTTCTTTTCAACGTGGTTTTCATTGTCCATTGGAACTTTGGATTTCTGTCTCCTTTGTTTTGAAAGTTTCCTGTGTATTCCTATCTTCTTCCGATACCTCAAAACAGTATGGTTAATCAAACCATAAAAGGAACATGTGAATTTTCTCCAAATATTGGGTGAGAATTTTTCATGTTTATCATAATTAGAAGCAACTTGATTAAAGGCAGATTATACCTTGCACATTCACCTTTGTCACCTTCTTGAGGAGGTGAATTTTATGAGGTAGTGGCTGTCTTCAGAATACCAACAATGGATTCAATGGCTTTAGAGCTTTAAACATCCTCTTGTTTTCCATTTCCATTAGTTGCATGATTATGAGCATCTTCTTGCAAAGTGGGTGTAAAACTTTTGCATTCCTCATGAACACAAACTTCACAAGATTGAGGTAATGAACATGTAATGAAAGTATTTCTCGGGACACCTTCATGTTCGTCCTTGGATTTGGAGCATTCTCCATCTTCTTGATGTCCATAACCACTACTTCCAGGGCTAAACTAAATGTCTTCAACAATGGGTGTAAACCTGTTGTATTCTCCACAAACACAATCTTGAGGTAGTGAACATGTAATGGAATTATTTCTTGAAACATTTCCAAAAGTCTCCATAGTTTTTGAGTGCTCTACATCATCTTGTTCACCAAAACCTAGACCCATGTACCGATACCTTCCCTCAAAACCATTTGGGTTTATAATTCCTTATGCATGTTTGCCTAACCCTTTACCTTCATAGCCCATTTTTTTAAACAATTTGAACCTTATTCCTCTAATGTGTCTTTCAAAAACATCAAAAAATTCATCTTGAGAATAAATTGAAGATAAACTTGATTTTCATACCTCATTTTCTTGAAAATACTTGGCTATGGTTTCCTTGGCATCATCGATTTGAATATCCATCTCATCCATCTTTTCTAGGGTTTCATTTGCAATATGGATATGAGTCTCCATCTCATGCATTTTTTCAAGAAGCTCTAAGTCTCCATCAACTGCTCTTGAAGTATAGTGCTCTCCTTCTTATCTTCAGCCATCTCTTGCACCATATCTCTTATGATGAAGAGCCTCTGCAACATCTCTTCACCAAAGAGTCTTTCTAAGGAATATTAATTAAAAACATCACTTGATGAAGCTGCTATCACACTTGTAATGCATAAAAATATTCTTTGTTGTGATCTGAGAGTTGGGTCCTCAATCTTGACCTTCTCCTCTATTCCTCTTACACATATAAACTTGTGGATAGTTAAATTATCCTTGCACAAATACAAAACCAATAGCTAATATTCTAGATAAACTTGGAAAAACCTGAGATAAACTTGGGCAAAATTTCTAAATTGTGCTCTGATACCAACTTGATCTGAATATGGACAAAATAGTTTTATTGTGCTAGCATCCTCATAATTATAAAAGAAAAGTGCTTAATGATTGTGTGCATAGATTTGAGATGAACAACAGATTACTTCAATGGTTTCTTTTAAGTGTTCTTCAACCAGTATAATTCAATGAACAAATTTTAAAGCATGAAATCACTAAACACTTGAAAATAAATTTACATCAAACAACAAGACAAAAGCCATTGATGAAGGAGTTCACCCCTCATGGGATGCATCTCTTGGTCCGTCAACATGACTAGACCTCTCTTGTATTCGATGTCAAAAGTACATATCATTTTTCTACCAATAGCATGTGGTTATAACCCCTTCAAGGTAATTCTCTCCTGCAAAGAACTCTCACAATATCAGCAATACAACATATCTCCTACAGAGATGACATTCTTTCACTGGTGAGAGCTAGAAGCCCCTCACATACACCCTTCAATTCCACACTAAAGAATATAATAAACAACTTCATGAATAAATAAGTCAAACCAGAGCTGAACCATGCTGGTCACAACTGCTGCAAATAGCTTTCTAGAATTGAGAGAACCCCTACAAGGTCTCCTCCTTGCTCATCAACTTCCAAAACTACTTAAAACATCTGATTGATCCATACACCTTAGTTGTCAAACCTACAATATGACCTTGAATATGTGTTCAAATTAGTAAACATAGGTTACCAATGGATTCAAAGCATCCAAAAATCTCTAATTAGCCTCTTTTGGCTCTTTAAGTGGTCTTCAAGTGAAGCAGATGGCCTCCATTCTTGGTGGCCATGAGCATATTTAATCTTCAAGCTAGAAAAATCACTTCCAAAAGTGCTCCTATGCCACTGAAACCTGCACCAATCTGCTCAAAATATCCAAAAATGTTAGGATAGACTCTTTCTGAGCCCAATTTGGTCGAAATTTGGTCAAGTTATGGCTTAATAAATTTTTCCTAGGAAATCTCCTCTAAAACTAGAGCAAATCTAGTTAACTCCACCAAATCTGGAGTTCTACCGAAAATGGCGGACTCCGCCAACATAATTTGCATGGATAAACTCACATTAATCTAGAGATTAGTGGTTAATCTATGGTTTAAGCACGTTTAGAGCGTTAAATTCGCCATTAGTGGTAAGCCTCCACCGTGGTCGTAACACATGGTTCTATGGAGTGGGGTTGGCCCCACTTTAACCCCACCATTTCAATTGCGTTAAAAAAAATATAATTCGTTTGAATAAACATGTAAAAACTAACATGCAACATAGTTGGTAAGTCTTGGCACTAGAGGAGGGGAGGTTGTGGGGTCGAACACCGATGCCTCCATAAAATTTTGTTCCACCATACAATGCCTCATTTCTACCTTTGGGAGGGGGCATGTGGCGGATTCTAGGCTTGCCACATGTCCTGACCTCATTGGTTTGACCCAAACCAACCATAATTTGATATATAGCCTAGAAATTCGAGCCAAGAAAAAAATGACACTTGTCAGCTCCTCATTCGACCAACTGGAGGAATATTATGGGAATATTCCAAGAAATATTCCTTGGAATATTCTTTTGCTCACTGAGCTACCTAGTCATCATCCTGTCAATTCTGCACAAATTTTAGTTGTTTGTAAAAACATACAACAAGCTCTAACTTTCACATACTGAGTTGCTTTTTGATGAAACAAAGTGCATCGGAATCAGGGCGACAAGATCCATACGGTCGTTCAAGTTCCACTCCATTCCAAGAACTTTGAATTTTTAGCAAATTTTTGCCCCGAATTCAGTTTCTGATCATGCAAAGATCAAAGAGAAAGCACTAAACAAATGAAAAATAGGGCATTGGGTTAAAAATTTCTTCTTGTGGGTTTCAAAAAGTATTGTATTTGAAATGAAATGTTGCCTGGCGATGTCGATCACATTTGGTCAAGAGTCGAGCCAAGCACAAGGTAAGACAAGCTAAACATCGTCATGTCAAGAATGTTCGAGGTGAGAATAATTCCAAGTTGTTTAATTTTCCTTCGATTGATGACCAAGGAGGGATTGTGTTTGTTTCTTCAAGGAAATTTTTATGTTCTACAATTTTTGGGAATTTACAGCAAGATGATATCTACAACAACAAAACAGGATCTCTATAATCAAGGGAAAATATCAGTTTTCATGAAAATCTCAAATTGTTGAATTCAAGAAAATTCCAGTTGATTGAGACTGGAAGGTGAGGGGGTTGTACCCTCATCTAATGTTCAGTAATGTAAGATATTTTTGGGTCCAAAAGCTTCTAGTGGGGAGGTGTGATTAGGTGCTAAAAAAAATACTCAAAAATGAATTTTTTCGGAATGGTGTGGAACCTAAGAGACTACATAGATCGCATCGTTCTGAAACCATCATAACTCGTTTCACAGAAAACCGACACCGTATGCTCTCACAAATGCACTCTCTTCGTTTTCCAAAACATAATTTTTTTTTAAAAAGGACAGGTGATTAGGAAAAAATTTGGGCCAATGGTAGGCTGCCAAGTGGCCTCTTCTAATTGGTCAAAATTAAAAAAAAATTGGGCCTACCACTACCTAACAAGTGGCAAGCCCTGATTGCCTATGTCGTGGTTGAATTTGGTTGGTTGGTTGGTGCCCAACCACATGCTTCCATGTCGCCCAACCGAAGGCTACCACATGGCAGCGCAAGGGCCACCAAAATATTGTTAAGTCCTAAATGCACCTCCACAGGAGTCATACCAAACACCAGAACACCTTCACTAACGGGCTACCAAAGTCCTTGTTTAAACATACGGAAAAAACCATATATAAAGGTTATATTGGCGGATTATGGGGGGGGGAGGGGGGGGTGGGGGTGCAGGGATTAGCCCCGATCCGCCTAAAAAATACACCATACGACCATTGCTCAGGACCAAGGGCGCGATGGAGGCAGAGGCCCCACTGCCCGAATTTTTTTATTAAAAAAAAAAAAAAAAATCGGCCAATATATTATGGCTAAAAATGCAGACTTTAGGAGTTATTGGGAAAATTAACCAGCCAACAATTTTCACGAAATTCCACGAATTTGTTGTTTGGTTAGTCGAAATCAGGGTGAATTTGTAGGACGGTTCTAGATTTTGGGGAATTTGTGGTGTCGTTAACAACAAAACTAGGGGGCTCATAACTTCTTCAGTTTTTGACCAACTTTGGAGAAAAAAAGAGGCTAGATAGTCATTTTGGACAGTTCTGGAGTTGATGGAACATGTTTTGAAGCCATTTGAGCATTGTAAATGTATGTAATCACCATTTTGAGCATAATGAAAGAGGGTCAAGCCATTGGAAGCTGGACCAAGGAGACGTAGCCCAGGAGGGGTGAACTCCTTCATCACTTGTTGTTGTGGTTATTTTTATGGCTTATTTTTCTATTGATTTCTGCATTTTTAGAGTTTTAAATTCATGCTTTATATGTTTAAAAATTTAACATAAAGGCTCATAAAACTCATTTTTTTAACACTTTCAATTTACAAACCCTCAAGCACATTTTAATTAAGATCTCATACATATCAAATTCGGTCCTTCTTTAATGTTGTGAAGAGGTATTTTTTCACCTTATTTTATCATTTTGACAATTGTAGATGGTTTTCCACCTCCATCATACTTGAAACCTACATCCATACACAACTTATCAAACTTAAAAATATAAGGTTTTCCAACCTTAATTGAGGTCTTCATTCTTAGATCTCCAAGTTGATCTTAACAATCTTATTTTTTCCTGAGGGTTTCAACATCTTTATTTCATGCATGTTGGTCACATTCCTCAATTTCCCCCCTTCTAATTCCAAATTTGTAGGTTGAATGTGCACTCTTAAATCCAATATCCCTTCTTCAAGGAAACCTAGTTCTTCATCCAAATCAGCCAAATCATATGAAAATGGATTTAAAAAATATTTACAAGGTTCATTCCTTGCCATCCACTCCTCTAAGATCCTTGCATCTTCCTTTTGATCTCCGATCATTTTTTATTATTTTTTTCATTGAGTTTCATCTCCATTAATCACAGTTTCATGTTCACCATCTCCTGTAAGAGGATAATTCGCATGAAAATCAAATATTTCCTCATTTCTCTTAAATGCTATGGTCACCCCTCATTTTTCTATGTCTATATGAGCATCCTCCATGATTCCTCTATCCCTCTCAATTTTTAGTTTCATTTCACTCAGCAACCCGATATATTTATCATGATCCATGAGAGTTATGTTTAGACATCATCTTGCATCTGCCTCATTCTTTTGAAAAGGTGCTTCCTTAGAAACTCTATTGTTACATCTCTCACTTAGATATAATTCCACATTCTCCTCTTCCCTAATGACAATTTTCAGTAAATATCCACCTTCATGACCTGCACATGAACATTACTGAATAATTTTAAAAACATGAGGCTCTTAAGCCTCTACTAACACTCCTAGCATCATCTATTTTTCTATAATTTTTGCACAATCCGTGAGAATTTGTATCAGTCTCTGCTCCTCATTTTCAACATCTCCACCAAGGATGGGTCCTTGTTCTATTTCACAATAGGGAACTTCCTCCTCATGCTCAACTACTTTGAGCTCTTATCCCTTCAATTGCGCACTCAATAAGTGCTTCACCTTCCTCCCTATTTTTATAGTTGTAAGGGTTTCATCTTGAAATCCTTTTTTCTGACAGAAAATTTGACCTTCTTCCCTAGGTCTGACATATCCCTCTAGTCTTCTCTTTATAACAAATTTTTATTATGTTGAGTCTCACATCCAACTCAGTTATCTCCCTGTCAAACTCTTCTTGACCCATGCCATTTCCTTTGGAATTATTCTCCCTTCTTCCATGGCTTCCCTTAGAACCACGGTTGTGATATTTAGTAGAAATATTCCTATCTCCTTTGTGATATTTCTCTAGATAATTGTGAGTTTAAATCAAGCCCCTGTAACAAGTCTTCTCCATCATTTGTTACTTAATACCTCACCAGCTTCCACTCGGCCTAGGTTATTGGTATTCCACTAGTTTCCTTCTCTGTAACCTCTTGAGCACTCCTTTATCTTTTCTATATTCTACACTCCCAGTCACCTCTGAAGAACATCCCTAGTTCTCTTCTCCTTGGAGGACTTCCATACGCAACTCGAACAATTCTCTAATTTTGTATCCTTCCTGGTGCAAGGTTTCTTGGCACAACCTTAAGAGAATATTTGGTTCTTTGTTATAACTCTTGTATCTATAACCAATGATATCAATATTGTTGTTATCTCTGCACTTGTTAGCTTCTTGCCAAATTTAAAATACCATTTTACCTACCACTTATTTATGTCTAAGATATCAATATCTCAGTCCTTCCCAACTCCAAACTTGGTAGGTACTTCTTCATATATGTGTTGTTTTGACTCTTCTCCTTTACTTCTCAAATCGTTCTTTGTGGTCTCTTGTGTTTATTTTTCCTTCCCATCTATCTCTACTTCCTCTACGAGAAATCTTCTAAGTTCATTTGTATTCAACCATCTATGTTTGTGCCTCTATGTTTTGTTTTTTTCCCTTTTTTTCAATTTCTTAATCTCCTACTGAAATCCATTTTCTTACTATGTTCATAACACTTCAACATCCTCCTTATTTATCATACTCAAAGAGCTTATTTACTTTGACATCACTATGATGTAGCGTTGCATTGGGCCATTATTTTTTCTTGTCCTAATTTTTCCATCATGAACCATAATTTATACCACAAGTTATCAACCAAGATTAAGGCCCTTTTTTAACAGGATATGTGTCTGCATTTTGGAGCCAATAACTTAGCCCAAAAACACTTATTCGCACTAACTGAGGAATGCCATAGGGAAAATCCTTTCCTTCAGTAGTCCACACTAGTTTTTAGTTTGAACACAAAAATCTAGGGGTAGGGGTTTTCACCCAACATTACATGACAAAATACCTTCAAGGCCCAACTAAGTTCTATTTGGGACCCACCCTGAATCGGGGGTTTATCGGTCGGGTTCTTTTTCCACTTTCATGTTGTGGAACACTGAAAAGCTGAAAACTAAACGCTTGTCCCAAGGCTAGCTTGGTCTTGGACTATTATTCTGATTTGTTGTTTTCTCACAAAACAAATAAATACTTGGCGTGAGAATTTTTTGTGGTTGATTGAAGGCACTGAATACTTTAATATAGATCATATGTAAAATAGATAATTTTAAACCGTAGGATATATGAATAGTGCATTGAATACACAGAGACTCCTCTTTTCCCAACTCGTTTATATCATAAACTCGAGACTCCAGCATAGATCCTATTTGCGCCAAGGGAAAGTCAAAGCTCTCCACGGTTTGGGTTTCCTCACTTGCAGGATTGAGTTCACAAATTTTAAATAAATAGATCGAGCTTGAATTATAGTTTTTTTCCATGATGAAAGGAACTAGATCACTCTATCTCCTAATTGACATTAAACACTAGGTCTCTATGCTAACGATAAAGGTGTTGACCACCACTTCCATACTAGGTTTACACTCCCCACTATCAATATCTGACTTGGGTACTATAGGATCCATGACCTGCTGTTAATTTTTAAGGTAACAAGGAAATATACTGCGGCACAATTCAAATCTCAAAGACCATTTTAAAAACCTTAACTTACCTGGAAACTTGTTATTTTTACGAAGGCCCATTTTCGATAAAAAACTGGCTCATCCAAAATCCTATCAACCTTAACATACCAGATTATTTTTTGGCCTAGACACTTGTAATTACATAACACTTCCTAATTTTATACAATTTTGTAGTGGAGAAAATCTCTCCCCTTCAAAAACCCTCAAGACCCCTGTTGGGTCACCCAAATACCATCTTTTTACCAACCTTTCACTTTACCTTCACTTCACTTTAAAAACCACATTTCTCCTTCCCATAAACTAATTGCATCACTACATCGGGTTTACACTGATAATTTTCCAATGCATTTGTTTTAGTGTTTTTGAGTGAATTTATGATTAAATATTGAAAAATAGCATGTGTTCACTTATATATGAAAGTGGGATGAGTTTCATTATGTTTGTAGGTGTATTTGAAGACTTAGACAAAGTCATATTTGACCACCAAGCCTCAAATTCGAATTTATTCTGAAGATTTGATGAAGATTTGAGGAGATAGTCATTCAAGATCATTTCAAGGAGAATATCATGAGGATATGGATATCTCATCCAAGATTTGTGTGAGGATTTGAAAGGATCATATTTTGTAATTATGGAAATTGGTTGAAAGAAAAGTGGAGTTGTATTTATGAGTTGCTTATCTCTTTTTCAAAGAAACTCATATATATAAATAAGAGTGCCCTCCCTCCAAGGGGAGTAGTAGGAAAAACTTGAGACTTTGAGACTATTATTTTCTGAAGACAATTGAAGATATAACTTATCATTTTCTTGTGTGTATGAGTTGAATGGATTTTTGTAGTTGATTGTTTTTAATAGGTGTCCCAGGCAAGGTTGGAGGCCCCCCACACTGAGCTAAGTACACTTTACTGTAGAATATGTTTATAGTTGTGAATATGCTATTTCAATTATATATGTTCATTCTTCTTTATTGTAAATATTTGTACATGTTTTCATTATGAACTTTTTTTATGGCCATGTTTCATTTTGTGAATATTGATTTATAATTCAATAACTAGTTTGAATGTGGAAGGATACCAAGGACTCTTAGAGTAGAGCCTTTTATCCATGAGCTAGGATTGTATTAGATCAAAATTCACTTTCTTGTTTTCTTTATAGATTAACTTTGCATGCTTTCATTTCATAATGATTTCAAAGCTGCTTGGTAATGGTATTATAGAAGGAATGTGGAAGGATACGCCAGACTCTTAGAGTAGAGCCTCTTCTCCATATTCTAAAATAGACTAATGGCATTGACCAATCATTTATGTGATTTCATAGAGTAAATTTGAATGCTTCTTTACATCCTTTCATAGAGTAAATCTGAATGATTTCTTTACTTGCTTTTAAGAATAGTTGTCTTGTTATTCCAGCATGCATTTCACTTTTCCAAATCCTAAACAATGACTTCCTAATCTAACTAGATTTAAGGTCCATATATTTTGGCATGTTTCTAAGTCTAATAGTCCGGATTGATAATTAAATATATGCTCTAATTGATTCCCATAAATTAGACTTACAACCCCTTTGGGTCTACGAAAAATAGATCGCTCAAGGTTGATGGCCCGACATCACAATCACTTTGTTGGTTACACTAGAAATGAAAGAGGAAGTAAGGATGTGACCCAGACCAAGGATATTTATATAGGCCAAGCCATTTGGGATGGTCACTCGCGACTGGTTTAAAGGCTATGTTGGCCTTTGGATCTCTTCTTCTTGCAAGGAAAAGAACCTGGGAAATCCTAAGGTTATATAATATTATATGTACATAAACTTAAAACTATGCATTAATATTTCTATTCAAATGTTTACCTAATTTAATATAATATAAAAAGACACTAGAAACTTATGTAGTTGGTACTAATAATAAAGAATGAATGATGTTCTCTTCGTGCAACATTGAATGTTTAAGATGCAAACTAAACACTAAATCTAAATTACAAATGAAATTAAAATTTAGAATATCGATTATTATTAATGTGATATACTAAAGAAGAAAAAATAAATTAATGCGAGCCTCCAATATTTTAAATAAAGACAGAGTAATCTAGCGTTGTTTTCAAATTTCACATCAAGAATAATATTAAATGCAAATAACTAATGATTTAATCTTATTCTTGCCCGAGTAAAAATAAAAAGATATGTCAGGTCCCTATAATACTAGTGTATCCCCCATATTGTTATTGTTGTGCCCCATAGAAGCTAAATATTGTTATTATTGTTGTTAGGGTCCCGTGATTTAGCAGATTGGTAGACCAAATGCAGAGGGTAACATAAGACTAGTCTTTGGAGTCCTAGGACCTAGCCTTCTTGGAATCAGAGAGGGCTCTCTCTATTGTATACAAATGATGTGAACTTGTTTGCTTTATGATCCAGGTGAATTAAACAGGTATAAGTACAAGTGGCTCAACACAGAGGGCTCAAAAATAAAAGTGCTGGGATTTCTTTTGAACCAGATTCAGGTTGTAGATCTCAATGTCCTGATCGCGATGGTACAAACGGTTCGTCAAACCGAGTCCGTATGATCAACTTATGGCTCTTTAAAATTTAATAAAACGGAGAACGTGGGACCAACTGTGTGCCACATGGCATCCCAATGAACACGTGGACCCACATAAAAGCCCCTCAACTACTAACACATGACGCTTCTTCATTGGTCCTCAATCTGCATAAAGACAAAGACAAAACAATATTAAAACAAAACCATTTAAATATAGTTATTTTAATAACTATATAATGAAGATCAAAATCAAATAAAATTTTGATTATATCCACACTCACTAAGTTCAAGCCAACAAATATTTAAAAGGGGTATGTGGTTTGTTATTAACCACATGTAAATGCTTTATTAAAAACATAAAATTCAAGTTACGCTTAAAAAAACAAAAAAACACCAACGTTTGGTGCACATTCCAACATATATGGTTGTGTTAAACCAAACCACTCCATATATAAATGCATATTGATATGGGAGCCATGGGGTTGTTGGGCGGACCGCTCAAGGCGGGTCCGACCCCTCCCAAAGTTTAAAACGTGCCAAAATAATATGTATTGCATACGGATTTGGGGGAGGCGGGATTTGACTCCCCGACTTCCTTTAAACGAAAAGTTATTTTTACCATGGTGCCAGCGCATCAATCCCCCAATTGTTTCCCCAAGTTTTATTATTTAAACTCGACAATTCGTCAGTGCGCCCGGGGAAGCCAAGCATGTAGAAGGAGTACGATTTTGCAGCCAAGTATGGGCACGGAATCCGAGGAGATGCACGGATTTCAATTTTTATTTGCAAGGTATATTGCTGTACGTAAATCAAGGAGGTGGAAACATGACTCGGAAAAGAGCCAGGTGGACCCTTGATTGAGCCCTATTTTCAGGGGGGAAAAATTTTGACTTTGTCTAAATGGGACAAATTTTATGTTGTTTTTACACTACTCGATGCCACAAGTCTGATGGCATGCTTAGTTTCTTCATCTGAGTTTTCAATTTCTTAGCCACTTTTGAAAGTGGGTTATGCAGGTGTCAGATTTCCGTGTGTGAGCAGTCGTTTTCACATTTTTCGACACCACAAGTTTGGTGGTGTTTTTAGATTCAGCTGCAGAGCATCTTAGCTTTCATAAAATGTTAGCATGAGGTATATGATATGGATTTCATGTACTTCTTCATTTTTTTCTCTTTGAGATGCATTATGTCTTGTAGATCTCGGTTGATACATGAGTTGTGAAATCTTGCCTTGTTTTGCTATTGATGTAATTTCAGCTATGGATTTGTGTCATGTATGAGATCCCTCTTATGCCACACTGGCGGGATGCTCGTTTTCATATGTGCATTGTTGAGATCCCTTTTATGCCAGGATTGGCAGGATACTCTTATTTATTACATGTTTGCTATGGTCATACTAATAGGAGTCTTTCTTTATGTATGAGAGTTCTACAGTGGAACATCTCTTAAAGAAGTCAAGCCACTCTTGCACGAGGGCAATTTTTCCTTGTATGTCATAGGGAAACACATCCATGTACATCTTCTTCTTACAACACATAATGCAACGACCTACACCATCTTGACACCTAGGCCCGAAGATGTAGTCCCTCCTAGATGAACTCCGTTATCAAATGACGTGTTCTTATGATTGTTGATCGTTTTCATTTATGTTCCTCTTATTTACAACATATACTTATTAATTATGTTCATTAACATCTTAATTAAATGAAATTTTAACTATCAGCCGAAGGAAAAGGTCTTGGTTAAGGGTATCAAGATTTCACCCTGGATCATTTTAGATGGTTGATTTTAGGCTAGTTGTTAACTGTAGGGTTTGTTATTTGTTTTAGTTGGGCAAGATGACCAGGTAGAATAGGTGGAGTGAGAGGTCTTCAAATCATTGGGCTATGGAGTCAATGAAAGTCATGGATATCTCAACAATGAAACAAGATGCATAACATGGAAAATCTAGCTTGGTCAAATGGATCCTAAAGGTATGTGTGAAGTGGAATGAACAATAAATTGGTGAACAAAGTAGGTGTCTAAGGGCAGTGAAGAATCCTAAAACAAATACCTTTTAAACAAGATGGTCTCAAACACTGATCAACATAAGGATATCATCATAAGACATGGAAAAACAATAGATTTCTTATTATACTTAAGAAAACGAGCATTCAATATGAACAATTTAGTGAACCATAGAAAGCACGAAACTAATCTAACTTTTAGTAATTTCACCTTCAAGATTTAGAAAACATTCAAGACAGCAAATAACTTTAATCAATGAAGAGGGAACCCCTAAACATCAATTACTAAGCTATAAATAACTTTAAGGCAACTTCTCAAGCATGGACAAAGGGCATGATCAAAACATGGCCTCTTTGGCTAAAACTTAACAAGTAATACTTCAAGGAGAGATTCCAGAACAAAGTTTAAATAGCATCAAATAGGCAGAGCTAACCATAAAAAATATTTGAAACTACTGTATTGAACCATTCATGGAATAAACAAGCATAGGGAGGCCTAAGGAGCAGCTAAAAATTCCTTAAACAAACCCAGCAGAGGAAAACGTAAAGACAGTAGAAATAGAAAGGACTAAGGTGCCTCAAAGAACATTTCTTAACCTATACTCTTCTATTCTACTATAGCATAGAAGAATGGAAACATAATGAAAACATGAGAAAACAATAACATAAGAGAGAAACACTTCACCAATAACCAAGCTCAGGGATCCTGCAAGCTATCCTCCTTCATCGTTCATCAAAACAAGGCATTCAGAAACTCCACAAAACCAATTTCTTCTTCAAACTCATAAAAACCATGTATTTCTCTCAAATCTCATCAAATGCCAACCTTTATAATGGAATCCTCATGCTCTATTTATCTTAGCAACTGAGGAGGTGGAAACCATAAGAGGCTTCTAGAAACCCTAATTTCATCATAAATGTCATTTATGTGCTTGAAGACCATGCAAGGCCCAAGACACATAATATCTAAGCTAATAAATGAAAAATAACATAACGTAACCCCTCAATAAAATCTGGAGTGATTTTCCCAATAAAATATTATAAATCATTTTTCCATCAATTTGTGTGTTTTGTTGACTTTTTGGCAAAAAACACGCAGTGCTGTCCATAAGCGCAGCACCACCTTAGGCAGAAAATACGTCCTGTTCAGCCAAGTTTTGGGGGCCTTTCTGATGTCAGAGTTTGCTCCGTGATGGCTTGTTGGAAATCTTGCTGAGTCCTATTTCCATAAATGCCTTTTTTTTTTTGATTGAGCACTTGTAACATGTTAAAAAATTTAGTTTCCCAAGACTGCTCTGAGCGCAGCGCCAGGCCTGAAAAGGAGGCAAAATGGTGAAAAATGAGGTGTTTTTTGACATTTTGAGGGGTCAAAGTTGCTCCAATTTCTTTGAAATTTGGTGAGAATAGTGTGCTAGCCATGAGGAATCCAAAAATGTAGAGTTTTCCCTCTGAGGATGCCTAAGCGAAAAGCGTAGCACCAATGGCGTTGTGTTAATAGGCCTTCAAATTCTCAAAAAACAAAAACTTTCCCAAATTCCTTCAAAATTGTTGGAGGTCCTCTTCAAGGGGTTTGAGAGACCTACAGAGAAGCTTGTGCCAAAATTCCAAGTCTAGCTTGGCCTTTTGCTTCTTTTAGTATCTGGACCTTGACTTGGGCCTTCTTCAGTTTGGCTCTTGCAATTTGGTTTCTTCGAGCATAATGTCATCCTTCTTTAGAGGTGAAGATTCTTGTTGGCCTTTTCTAATTTATCCTCCAGGCGTATGTTGGCTTTTTCCAACAAAGGCTCCCGATCCTTTGCTATCTCCATGGCCAAAAGCTGATCAAGGGGAAGTTGTTCTACTAAGGCTGCTTCTTGTTTTTTTTGTTTTGCTAATGCCTTCTTCAATCCCATGGTTCTAGGCCTCCTCCTAGATTTTCCTTCCTCATCCTCACTCTCTTCATAAGTGCCCATGAACTCTTCTAGTTTCACCTGTGCCCTTTGGGCTTCTTTCTGGGCTTTAATGGCTTTAGCTTCATAGATAGAAATTTGTGCGCCTAGCTGCCTGTTTTCCAAGTCAAGGGCATCATTCACACTTTTGGCCCTATTCATATTGGCTTGAAGGTATTCAATGAGTGCATTTTTGTGTTGGATGAGCAAGTTTGAGATCCTTGCCTCCTCCTCCTCATCACTATCCACCTGAATGATCTCAAAATCCCTTTCTATCTCATGATCCTCTTCTTCTTCTACATTTTTTTTGTCCTTGTCTAGTGGTTGATCTGAGGTAGATGGCATGACCCCTTTCCTCTTGGAGGCAACAAACACTAGCCTTGGCCCTCTCTGGTATGTGCATGAAAGAAGTGTGATGGTGATTTTTTTGGTCTTTTTGTCATGGTTGTGATCATCATTTAGACTATGAGCCTCTTTCCCCCTTTCACTGTCATCATGACTAGGGTTACCTTCATCTTCATCTTCTACACTGTCATCATTGTCATAATCATTGAAGGGATGATTGTTGTCATGAATTTCATGAGAGTTGTCATGACTATCATGACAGTTGTCATGACTGTCATGACTATTTTCCTCTTTTTTGTCTTGTCCCTTACTATCTTCCTTATCATCTGCCTCTTTTTCACTGTGTTTTGTCTCATTGGTATCAGTGTTGCCTTTAGTTTCTGCACTGTCCTTACTGTCTTCATTTTTTTCATTGTCCTCTTCTTCATTCTCTATTTCTACCTTTTCATCATTAATGCTCATGTTATTTTGACTGTCCAGCTCTTCATCTTCCTCACCATCCTCTTGCATATTATCACTGTTTTGCTCACTATCATGCTCACTGTTTCTCTCTTCATTCACTATCATGCTCACTGTTTCTCTCTTCATTCTCAATTTCTGTCTCTGCCTCATCATTTTCCTCTTCTTCCTCATCAATTTTTCTCTGCCTCATCATTTTCCTCTTCTTCCTCATCATTATTTTCCTCTTCCTCATTGATTTCATCACCTTCATTTGCAGCACTATGTTCATCATCCTCATTCTTTTCCTCACTTTGGGCTGATTCGTTTGCACCATTACCCTCACTGTCATTACTTTGTACATTATTGCCACTCTCATCCTCTTCATTTTATGCATCAAGAGAAGGGGAAGAAGGGATGTTTCCTTGAGGTGAGGGCACTTGTGTAGATGAGGAGGGCAAGTTTGGTTGATGAAGAGGTTGTGGGCTCGTGAAGACTTCATGTGCTATGAATACCTCCCAAGGTATACCCTATTGTTCCAACTGATGTAATACCACCATCTTGATCAAGGAATGGTGAAATACACTTTGCATTTGTGGGGAAGGACCCTTCTCTGGACAACGGAAGACATTTTATCCATACTTCTAAAGAGGTAGTAGGGAAAGTTGAGCATCTTAACCCTTTTGAAATGCATGAGGAGTCTAAGATGGTAGGAATAAAGCCTGGCGTATCTCCCCTCACAGGTGAATTACTTCATGATAACTTTCATCAAGGGTGAAAATCTCCGTTTGAGGTGTGAGAAGGGAAAAACAGACTTTCAGCCTTGTCTGTACCTAGTCTTGATAAATGGCTCATAATAATCATTGTCTAATTTGGATTTTTTAAACCATTTTTCACCAACAACAGGGATATCAGTAGCATTTGAGATGGAATTTGCTGATAGTTCAAAATCCACCCTTGCAAGGCTTGATTTTTGGTTGTGTAGGTTAAGGATAAAAAGCCTTGTAAGCTCTGGATGGCTCTGCACTTGTTTGACTCTCTCAAAAAATTGGAAGCATCCCACATTCTGGAAACATGAGAGGATCATGGGAGATGAGGTGATATCTATTGTGCTTTGGGGTTCAAATCTGTTCACTTTTCCTCCCTTGTGATTTGGCCTCATAGGCCCTTGACCCCTGTCACTGATGCTACTATCTTCTGCCCCTGACATGGTGATGGGCGTTGTTTGTGGACAAACTAGGGTTTGGAGGAGCAAAATGAAAATGGTGGTGAGGGAAACTTCTATGAAGGAGTGATGTGGAGGCTAGTTTAAATACTGAGTGCTTTGGAGTTCAAGGGGGGTTTTCTTGAAAAAGAATTGCAACCAAACTAGTTCACTCTCCCTCAAATGCCACTTTAATTTGTTCAAGGAGGCCAAAAACATAGGTTTAATATGTATTGAAGACCTAGGGTTCGCACATGTTAGCGTTTAACCATTCCTTTAGCCTTCAAACCACTAAAAATATTTGAGGAGGAAAAGAAATAGGCCACCTACTAGCCTTTTTTTACTCCTATGTAGGCTTTGGAGGTGATTTGGAGGTGTCCTTGAGATTTTGGGAAATTTTTTCCTTTGTTTGAGGGCCTTCTGCATTAGCGCAATGCCCTGCTCGAACAGTCGGGTCGACCTGTTGGCGCAGCACCGGGTAGGTCAGGCCTCTGTGCTGAGCGCAGTGCCAACGTTCAGGCCTAATGGTCGGGTCCTAGGCATGTTGGGCCCATCTTCGCGTAGCGCCACCTGATTCGTGCAGCGCCGCCCTGTATTCGTGCAGCATCGAGTTATTATTAACGGAAAAATGCCGGATTAGCGCAACGCCAGGGAAATTTTGCCCAGAAATAGTCAAAAACCCTGATTTTTCCCTTAAAGGCTTTTTCTCTCTTTACAAAATGACAAGTGAGCTAAGAAATGATAACTTAGGAGCCTTTATATCTTTTGAAAGATAAATCGAATTTAGAAAACCCACTTTTTCTAAGTTTGTTTTTGTCACTTTATGAGTTTCACTGATATCCTGTGACCCTTTTTGCAGGTGATTTGAAACTTGCCAAAGTGATTTTTTTTCTTTTGGTGAGGGTGTGTTGAAAAGATGAAGAGGTATCCTTTAATTTTGGAAGTGTTGGCACTGTAAAAACTCTCCTTGTTTGCACTAGGAAACTGAAAAACCTGTTTTTATCCCCTTTTGAAATGTTTGAGTGTTAGTGACCTAAAAACATGCTCTTTTATCTCCTCACTATTTTTAACAATGATACACTCACTTTGACAAAGACTACAAATTATGTATGCCATGTCTTCCATTGGCCACTTCTGATTTCGCAGGTGCCTATGACACTTTTTTTGGTTCCCTTTTGTCACTCTTTGGAGTTTGACAACCTCCAATCACTCAACAGTGATCTCATGCTCAGCTTGATTTTCCATTTTCACACTCAACCTTTGTTTTTCTACTTTTGAAAATTTTGAGGGCAATTGACTCTACTTGAAGGCTTAGTCTCCCTCACATTGGTAACCTTTGAATTCTTCCCCCTTTTTATGCAGTGAAGCATTGTTGCCTTGGCCAACCCTAGAAATCACCTTCAATAGATTTTGGAAACTTTCTGCTATCATGATGGAGGTCCATCATCTTCAATTTTCCTACTTTGCCTATCTTTCCAAGTCTTTAGGTTTTAGGGCTGTCAGAGAAAAATAATTAGTGTTGTCTTCTAAGTTCTCTATAGCCCTTTCAAGTTCATTCATTTATGTTCAGTTCACCTCACCCTTTTCCCTTTTTCATTTATAACTTCTAAAAATCTTCAATGGTTGTGTTGATGTGCCTCTTTCCTTGTGGTCTTTTGCATTGGCTTCTTGCTTGGCAACACTGTTTAGTCAATCATTCCCAAAACCCCGCTTCTATTTAAACATAGGCCTCTTGCCTCTCCTTTGCTGTGGCTGTCCTTAGTGATGAGCTCGCCTCTTACCTTACCTCAATTTCTGCTGATAGCCATCTAAAACATTCCTGCAGAAATGTTTAAGATGCACAGTTATCCTTTGGAAAAATGTTGTCTTTGGCAAAGTAATCCTTCTTGAAGGTCTTTTTGATCTAATTTGTACAAACAGTTACTTGAACTTCTTTCACATTTGGTTTCATCTTCTTGACATAATAAAAGCAATGTTTTTAGAACACCAAAACAATCCTATAACCTATGAAAACCCTAACTGACCTAGTGGAAGGCTCTTTGGGCTTGTCTTTGGCTGAAAAATTGACTTGGGGTATTTAGGTGTAAAACAGAGCTTTTGACAAACCTTATGCATTGCAGACCCAAAACTATTGATTTTGATTTATCTAAAGAGCCTAGAAGGGTAGTTTTAGACCACCAATGCTTGAGGCACTTGGTGAATAGGGGAAAAGGTTAGGCTACTAGGCAACCCAAGGTGGATGTGGAAGGATTAGGCAAGTCAAAACAGAGTGATAAGGTCAGAGGTGGAAAAACATAATGAAAATGAGTGGCTTGAGCCCATGATGGGTCTTCTGGGAGTGATAGGTTGACCATGACATAATAGGATATTAAAATAGTGAAAAAATTATCCTAAGGATAATAAAAGTAGTGAGGTTTCTAGAACTCACAATATTCATGAATTTTCTTTCTAGAAATCTAGGATAAGCATTTAGTCATCTATGAAAAGGAAAAAATTACTGATGACTAACAATTTTGTCCTTACATTGTTATTTTTATATAGGCCATAATTATATTGTACCCTTACATTGTTATTGTTATGTAGGCCCTAATTATATTGTAACCCCTTAGACTCCTATATATAACAAGGAGGTATTATCATTTGAATCATCCAAAAAAATTTCATCCATATGATGTAAAAGTAGGTTTCCTCCTAGAAGAGGCTTATTTTCAAGTCTTGATCTATATTTTATTTTGTTTTATAATCTGGTTACATAACATTTGGTATCAGAGTTCTGGATATTAGGGTTTTTCTTCTTCAAACACGACATCTTGGAATTTTAGCTATAAATTTTTTAATGAAAGGCTTTAGAAGTTGAAATTTTGACCACGTGGAGGTGAAATATTTATGAAAATTGTGTAAAATTTTCAGAGCTTGGTTCCCTATATTTTTGGAGATATGGTCTAAGAATATTAAGGTTTTGCATGCTCCATAATTCTGTCTCAAATAGGTGTTCTGAGTAAAATTGTCATAAATTTCTCTTCGTGAATCTGATTTGAATTTTGTAAAAAGTGGATGAAATTGAATGAAATTGGTTTTCCTTGTATCATTTTCAGGTTCGAATGTTAAAACAATGACACATGGCATTCAATAAAAATTTTCTCTATTGAACTAGTATATAGTCAGGTCATATTGGGAAAAATGACATAACTTTACCTTAAAGAATCCAATATTTGTATTACTTATGGCATTGGAAAGACGACTCATAGGGCCATCACTGAAAAAAAATTCAGATGTTGGAGATCCAAAATTACTGAGATACAAGATGTTTAAGATCGAGCTCCAAAAATCAGGAAAAAATGTGTGTATTTTTTAAATTTTCATAACTTTTGTTTGAAAAATCAGTTTAAAGTGATTCAAGGGTCGCAGTGAAGCATAGTAATAATTATTTGGTTCCAATATGCCTCTCAAGAAAAAAATGGATACACATAGTAGTCCAATAGAATTTTGTATTATGATGCATGAAGAAGAGGAAGACATGCAACATGATATATCAAAATTATGTGACCAAGTGAAACAAATTTCACTCTCACAAAGAGCAACCAAAAATGAATTGGATGGTTTGAAAGAAGCAATGAAAGGTGACATGAACAATTTAAAATAATAAATAAAATGTGACATGAACGATTCAAAAGTAGACATGGAAGGGTTGAAGGAAGGTTTGACAAAGTTGCTGCAAGAAAGGCTTCCTAGTGGTGACAAGGTAGTCCATGAAAATAAGGATGATGAAAAAAGGAATATGAATTATGACTTTAGAGACTCCAATAGTGGGTTGAATACTAACCACATTCTGAATATTGATATGAGGAATTTTTATGGAAAGGATCTAGTAACATGGATACTATAGATGGATTTGTTCTTTGATCTACACGATGTGAAACACACACAAAAGGTATGCATTGCATCTTTATTTATAGAAACCAATCAGTTTGTGTGGTATTGATGGCTTTTTTCTCGTAAATCACATGTCACTTGGAAATTTTTTACAGAAGAATTGATATCAAATTATGAGGATACAAAGAGCAACACCTTCTCTAGCCAATTGATAAATCTCAAACAAAAGGTTTAAATGGTGGACCACATTAAGGACATCCAAATATTGAATATCCAGGTAAATAACATTACAGAGGAGTATATAATTGATGTCTTCATAGGGAATTTAAAGGATGAAATCAAACATGAGGTTTTCCTTTGGGAACCTAATTCATTAGAGAAGGCATTCAGGGTGGAAAGAAAAGTTGAAAGAAAAATTTGGGCATCAAGGAAGTCAACCACTCACAAATATAAATATGGAAGTGTTTCCACTCCTAACCTTCCACAACCTACAAGGTTGACACCACAAAAAATAGAAGAAAAAAGCGAAAAAGGGCTTTGTTACCATTGTGATAAAAAATGCACTAAAGGTCATAAGTGTGCCGAAAATCAATTGTTTTACATGGATTTTTAAGAGGGGGAAGAAAAGGAACAAGAAACATCAAAATAAGAAGAGATGCACCAGGAACCAACCACAAATTATGAAAAATAAGAAATGAATCCAACCACATCTTGTAATGCATTGGCGATAATTACCACTCCTAAAACTCTCAAGATATAAGGATATATCAATAAGAAAAAAAAGTAATAGCATTGACTGATTTGGGTAGTACCCATAATTTTATTCATTGTAAGATAGCTAAGGATTTGAATTACTTTCTATACCCAACACTAGAGTGTCAAGTGATGGTTGCAGATGGAGGAACTATAAGTTTCTCATGGAAGTGTCATAATATCAATATAACCATGGGGGAATAGGTATTGAATAGTCTAATGATTGTCATTCCAATGGGTGGTTTTGATGTTGTATCAGGAGTCCAATGGTTACAATCTTTCGGGATGATAAATTTTAATTTTTAAGAACTTATCTTGAAATTTTTATGCGAAGGAAAGGAAATTGAATTAAGGGGTATCATTGGGAGACCTGGTAAGATAATCATCTCTAATGTAATGACACAAATTTTTAAGAAGCAACAACAAGGTGTAATTGCACAATTATGCTCACTAGATGTTCAAACATCTAAGTCACCCATTAATCTAGATCTCCAAAGAGACCTTGATAATCATTCCAAGGTATTTGAGACTGCCAAGGGTCTCCCACCTATTCATGATCATTATCGTGCTATTCACTTGATTCCAAGAAGTGTTCCTCCAAACATAAAACCCTACATATATCCATATTCCTAGAAGAGTGAAATTGAATGTATGGTTTCATAAATGCTAGAGGCTGGCATAATTAAACCTAGCCATAGTTCTTTCTCTGATCCAGTAGTATTGGTACACACAAAGGATGGATCATGGCATATGTGTCTGTGTTAGAGGGAGCTCAACAATCTCACTATTGAAGATAAGTTCACCATTATTTTCATTAATGAATTATTGGATGAATTACGTGGAACAATTTACTTCACCAAGTTGGATCTTTGTTCAAGATATCATCAAATGATAATGAATTCTGAAGACATTATGAAAACAACATTCACAACTGTTGAAAAATGCAGCAAGAAATTTTCAATTTGATTTTTCCTTGATTTAATGAGAAAATTTGAATTTCCACATTAGTAGACAACTCGGATGTAGTTAACTTGTGTGACATGGCTTGTGTCACCTATTTTACTCAGTAAATTCGAGTTGGAGGAGTTAAAGTTTAGTTAAGCATGTGTGATTGGTAATTCATAGAAATCAAGGCCAATTATCTAAGGTTGTTTTCAATTAATCTAGTTCTAATTGTTGAAGGAACTGAGTGGAGGGTCAGTTGTGCAGTGGGACTTCAACCAGACTTAGTGATCACCCAGTTAACTAATAAATCAACCCAAAATAGCTAGTGCATGCAGATAATTCGAGTTTCCTAAGATTGGGGGAGATTCCAAAGCACTATAACATTAATTGTAGACTAGTCTTGAGTGTACATGTTGTTATGCGAGATTTATGATTACAGACAAAAGTATCTCTCCAAATTTTGGTGGCCAAACTAGAACAAAAAAGATACAAGGAACCCAATGCTTTCCTTAAAATAAATAGATGACATAATTAAGCCTTCCTAGAATCTATCGCATGCTTCACTCCTTCTTTAGCTTGACTGCTCCAATTTCATCTTTGGTTGCCAAAATTAGAGCATGCACAATCAGATAACACAAGCCAAGAAACTATGGGATATATGCAATATCGTCTAAGTACTATATTCAATATATGAACAAGGTATTGAAATATATGAAATAAAAACATCACATATATAAAAACAAAGAACTCTTTGCATTAATACGAATGGATGCAGATTACAACCATAAATAGGTGCTGAACTTGTAGAAGAGCTCCTCCAAGTTGTATTTTCCTCTCCTTGTCACAATGTGCACCTCCAATCACCCTAAATGCATGGAATGATACCTCTCACCATAGCAACATAACGGTAGAATCACTCTCCAAAACTCAACCCCTTGCATATGGAAGGTTGTAAAAATATAGAGTGGGGTAAGTTGGGAGTTCTTATCCAATTACCAATCTAAGGTTTTAGATCCACCTTTGATGGGAGGATTGGATCCAAAGATAAGGGATGGAAAATCCAAAGTAGGGTAGGATAGGATCTTAATGTTTTATCTGAGGTGAATGGTTGTAACAAATTCTGGAAGCTTCCAGAATTTCTCACGTTTTCCTGAATTTCTAGAACCAACGCCGGTGCAAATGGGAGCATCCTGTAGGTGATCAACGCAGACCACAGTGGAGAAACATGTAGGTGAACATTGTCCAACAATATTCCAGGGGGTGCTGGTTCTAAAACTAGCTCAAATGATGCAATTTCAAGCAGAAAATCTAGTGAATGAAAGAGGCATGCTGAGGTATTTGTGAAATGATTATTACAAGGGGAAAAAGGATGTTGATTGATCCCATTAGGGGGCCTATTGACCAGATGTGAAAAAATGGCCTATAAAACATGTGTTTCATGCCATCATATGATCACCCTAAGGAATTGCGTAATCTATTTTGGTGAAATTCCTAAATAAGCGGGGCCTAATTTCTCAAGGAACAATGCAAGGAAATAGGAGCTCAAGCGAACGCAGAAATTAACCAAGTCAAGGACAGATCTTCTCAGTCAGCAGAGAGATAGGTTATGTACTTTTAGGTTGTGGTTAGTTGAGAAAATAAATTGTAATACATCTCTATTCATCAGATTAATGCAAGTAGGAATTTGGGTTTTTAGTAGATTTTTTTCCTCGGGAAAATTACTATTTGCATGTGTGATTTCTTATTGCATGTTTGAGATTTTTGTTCTAAATTTTGAATTAATGTCTGTGGAGCAGTAGAGTAGGTTTTTGTCTTGTGATTTTGATTAAAAATTCATGATCAATTGCAAATATACATGATAATTTATACAAGAACTCCTGAAGGTCAATATGAATTTTTGGTCATGACTTTTGGATTTACTAATGCACCTTACACATTTCAAGGTTTGATAAATTCCATTTTCAAACTCCTCCTTAGAAAAATTGTGCTATTATTTTTTGATGATATACTAATCTACAACAAGTCTTGGAAGGATCATGTTCAACATGTTGACGAGGTGCTCAAACTATTGGAGGAGAAACAATTGTATGCAAAAACCTCCAAATGTTTCTTTGGGATACATGAGGTGGAATATTTAGGTCATATTGTATTTCATAAGGGTGTTAAGGTAAAATATAACAAAATTAAATCCATTAAGGAATGGAAAATTCCCACAAACTTAAGGCATCTTCAAGGATTTCTCGGGCTCACAAGGTATTATCGTGGGAAAATAGTAGCACCTCTAACGACGTTACTGAAAAAAAAAAAGTTGCATTTTCTTGGACTCCATAAGCAACTAAGGCCTTTGAACATCTTAAAGAGGCAATGTGTTGAGCTCTGG
Organism: Pinus albicaulis; assembly: GCA_034641835.2. Taxonomy (NCBI): domain Eukaryota; kingdom Viridiplantae; phylum Streptophyta; class Pinopsida; order Pinales; family Pinaceae; genus Pinus; species Pinus albicaulis. The sequence continues at coordinate 1,268,946,062 of CM076579.1, forward strand.
TCTTAGTTACACTAGACTTCACAAAAAACATTATTGTGGAATGTGATGCCTCAAGAAATGGATTTGGTATTGTTTCAATACAAGAAGCAATAACCATTTCCTTTAAAAGTCATCGAATCAAGGGAAATAACTTACAAAAACCCATTTATGAGAAGGAAATGGTTGCAATTATGCATTCCCTAAAGTAATGTTTCTCTTACCTAATTGGAAGGAACTTCAAGGTAAATATAGATCATGATAGTATTAAATATTTCTTGGAACAGATATTATCTTCAAAAGAGCAACAAAAATGGGTCACAAAGATGTTGGGTTATGACTTTGAAATCATATATAAGAAAGGGAAGAAAAATGTTGTTGTATATGCACTCTCAAGAAAGGATGAGGATGTGGGGGCATTACCCTGTGCCATTTCTATTATCTAACCTGATTGGATAAATGAAGAAAGGGATGAATGTAGGAATGATGAAAAGGTTTAGACACTCATTCTTAAGTTGCAACAAGATCCCATTGCATATGATACTTTTATCTGGAAAAATGATTCACTATGGTATAAAGATCACTTATATCTATGTAAGAATTCAAACTCAAACAAAAAATTATTTAGGAAGTACATACCACTACAAGGAAAAGACCCTCTAGCGGAGGTTATAAAGGAGGGTTTTAGTGTTATAAAATTGGCCAAAATTTTCAAAAAAACATTTGATACAACATCTGTTTTTGGTAACAGATATTTTGGTGGAGCTTCTAATGAAATTTCAACACAATTAAAAAAAACTGGGAGGCCGAAGGTTGTTACGGATGTTTTTCTCATCAGTGCACGCATCAAGTGTGAACACACCGGTGCGTTTTACCGTGAATGCACTGGTATTGTAAACATACCAAGCACTGGGATGGAAAAAAAAATTCAGACGCCCTTGGGCATTTAGCAATGACCTGATGCTTATCAGCCAGTAAGTTGCACCGGGCCATTGGAAGGTGCATGCACCAATTCGTTAAGGTGTAAAACTACATTGGGTCGTTTAGGTGCTAAAACACATCGGGCTATTAATTTATAAAAATGCATCAGCGCATTAAAGGCAAAATGCATCGGTGGATGCAACGCCTATCATACTGCCCGGGTGGTGGTCATCGATAAAGCGCACCGAGCGTTCTAATTGGTATTGGTATTTGTGCGTTGCCCATAGGTCGTAGAAACGCACTGGTGCGCAGTAACTAACGCCCACCGGTATTCATTTTGTATTTTTTATAAACATCGACCTGTGACAGTGCAATTATTGTGATTTTTTAAAATTCATTATTCATCAAAAGTCGACACATATCTTATAACAATATTCATATCACCTAAAGTTTTATTAGTGCATTTGAATGTGATGTTTGGATTAATTTGTCATATCATATCATCAGATTTTGCATCTCTTCATTATAATATTTAATCATCCATATATTTAATTAGTGGTGTAACATTTCACAACGACAATGGAGAATGTAATAGAGTAAATTAAAATGTGTTTTATTATATATATATATGAATAAGACACTCTTTGTCATACGAAATTGGATAGTTATTGGTATCCCTCTGTCTTTCAATTGGGACACTATGTCCATTACATTAAGCAAAATGTCTGATTTCACATACAATATTTCAAAAAATACAACGCCTTGCTTTGATATCCAAACATATTGATCATCATTCTTCGTTGGAACTGTTGTCACTGCTCGAGCTACTTCCATGACTTGAGTTATTTTGAGGAATGTTTTGTTCACTGTGTTGATTGTTTTCTTCTTCTTCAAGTTCCATACACAAACATAAAAATAAAGTGTAATGAATGTATATACAATGGTGAGAATAATGAAATTGCAATATTAAATAATATACATCAATGTAAATCGAAAATAAATGTACCATAGCAAGAATTGACCCATGAACTATACACATTTTTTTTAATCAAATTTTATACCCCATAGCAAATCATATATTTAATTTAAAACATTTTTTTGTTCTATTAATTATAGATGGAGTTAAGTAAAACAAGATAGATGCTTACAAATCCCACAATTAATTTTTGATATGCAAACATATAATGACAACCCATATTTAACCCAATATCAATCAATTCTTTTGATGGTTCTTCTTTGTATGTTAGCACTTGTTTGAAGACATTCAATGATGATTGTTGTAAAACAACTTAAAATATACAAAAATGAAATCTAGTTAATTAGTTGTTATAAGGAAGTAACAATTACTCACAAACATATATATCAGCCATTTTATTCCTTGTCGTCCTGTTTATGTACTGAATGGGTTCCATTTTCTTTTCTTTTTTGCAAGAAAATACTTGAAAATTAATATTTAATGCTAACTTGTTTATTTATTGTACCTAATCGAAAAAATCAATGATTACATATTAATTTTAAGCACGTTTTTGTTGAGATAGCTCCTCGTGCGATGCAATTATGTCCAATTCTTTGACCATCTCCTTGTACACATTTTTGGACATTCCTACTAGCATATTTTTTATATCAGCTCGTTCATCCTTTGTGATTTTCATAATCTTCCTAAAAATGTAACATGACAATAAATTATTTAATTTTTATATTGATATATATTTATAAAAGGTTGCTTTCTAGTAATATATATATATATATATATATATATATATATATATATATATATATATAATTCTAGAAAAAAAAATTAAAGGATTATTACTTTTTGATTTCTTCTTTTATGTTGTTGTATGTTTTTTCTATTAAAAGTCTCACATGTCTCATTGACCAATTCCTAGAAGTTCATCCTGTAGTTTAAATAAAATTTGGTTCTTGGAATCATTGGATTGTTTTTTTAATTTTAAGTGGAAATAATGTCTATACATTTGTTCCACTAGATCCCTCAAAGTTTTGTAAAAAAATTTCCCCCTTTCATTAACCTCCAACATCACTCCAGATGAGCTAAGGAGCAATTCATTTTCATTTGCATGTTCTGTTTTTTTTCTTTTCTTAGAACAACATTATTTTTCTTTGTTGTTGGTCATTGTAGAACATTAAACATATGTGAAATAATAGATTGTTTGAAACATGTTTTCTAATATTTTTAAGTATATTATTAATGAAAATTAAAAAAAGAAACTCGTATTGGATCGATAGTAATTTTTCATTCACCTTATTCATCCTTCTACAATTTTTCCATCAAGATTTTACGCTCCTTTGGTCTTAGATCAGACATAATATTATCGAGATTTGTCATTTTGTGGCTCTACATGATAGACAGTAAAAAATACATATTAGTTAAACTTACATATAATTCAAAAATAATAATTTTTGTAAATAATTTACAAAGAACTTACCTTTTTTTCTTTTCTCAATGTGCTATTAGTATTTTTGTACTTGATCTCTTGTCAGCCTTTTTTTTATAACTATGATACCTGTACCATAACATTCATTAATATATTTTATAAATAATCCAAATACTTTTCAAGTAAAAAAAAATCAAGAAAACGATGCACCTTTCAAAAAGTATGCACCAAAGGCAGTGCGGTAGGTTCTTATAAACGCACCACCAAAATAGTAGAAACATCGTACAGTGCTCTCTGTCAACAAGGAGACCCGGTGTGTTATATGTTAACTGTTGCACCGATTAACACAGACATAAATTAATACAAAATTTTTTTATCAAACAATTTTGTTTTCATTTGTTTTTATTTTTATTTTTTAGTACACGTCCGGTGCGCTATACTACAAAAACACATCGATGCGCTATTTTAAACAGGGTGCACCAGTGCGCTATTTTAAACAGGGAACATCAATTAAAATATATATGTTTTTTAAAAAAATCATGCAAGGGCCGACATGGATTGGGATCCGACTCTGCAAGTGGTCCTGCGGGTTAGATGTTATACGCCTATATATATCAATAGAAACCCTATAAATCTAAAATAAAAAACCCTAATTGTGAAGTCACAAAAACAAGAAGAAGCAAGGGTTTAACGTATAAATGGATTATTATTTTTATTTATTTATTTATTTTTATTTTATTTTATTTTATTTTTATTTTTATTTTTATTTTATTTTATTTGATTTATTTATTATTATTATTATTATTATTATTTCTGAAAATGCACAGTAAAATTTTTTTTTTTTACTATGCATGTATTAATCCAACAGAAACTGTAAAAAAACAATTATTACAGTAACTTATTTAACAATTTTACTATGCGACAGGGTTTTTGTGTGAATCACCAGATATTTCAAATTCTGATTCTCTGAATAGTGTTGTTCTTCGAAAGTATTTTGTTGCTCCATAGTGCTCTCGTGCAAATCCCTCCCTGAATTTTTTTCAAAAATAATGAAATAATGAATATATTTTACTATTTAAATAATTTTTTTATGAAATTAGATTTCCGAAAATAATTTTCCACCCATTTTTCAATTACCGCTTTTTTCACTTTAAAAAAATAAAGTTGCGCTTTTTTTTATCTCCGAATATTCGATGCATTTGTTAACTAACTGCACCGGTGCAAAGTAACTAAAACACACTGGTGCGGTTAACTGTACATTAGCACCGATAACAATAATTCCATTTTTAAGGCACCGAAATTACTTTTAGGTATGTACACCAAAATTTATTGTTGATTTTTCTCAAATGATGGGAGAAAATCTCATAATTATATCAAATGGACAATTCTTCAAAATCAAGCTCCTTCCATAATATTTCTCAAATTCCATCGCGGAGTTCTCCCTATCCATCTCCATACGTAATATTTACTTCATATTTTATTTATATTTTCATTATCTAATTGAATTTATTTTTTTATCCATGTCAATCAGTTGAATAAAATTGATGTATACAAATTTACAGGTTCATGCAGATTCAAAATCGAGTTCAAATGCACAAAATATTCAAACAACTCCAAAACATCGGAAGCTCTTATCAGGAGGAGCATATGGCAAGATGCATTTGGTAGATGAAAATGGACAACCGCTTCACCCTGCCAATTGTAACATTGCATCTTCTAGCCACAATCCTGGGACAATGATGGTAATAATAATTGTTTGGTATATTAATGCAGTAATTACTTCAACGTCAAACCAATTAATCATGCATTGTCGACGTGCTTACTAATTGATATCATCGATTTTGTTCTAATCAAGTTCAAATGTATTTTTTGAAATTATTAGGATTCTAGTGATGATGACCGACCTACCTACCATCTTTAGTTGCACCCCACGAAAATGTCAAATTGAGGGAAGGTTGAATTAAGGGAAAAACCTGGAGAGGAACGATACCAAGAATGGTTGAATCAACCACCTATTCAATTCCCACTACGTCCATATTCACGAATTAGGAATTACTACAACAATATTAGCTCTTCACAAGTTGGAAATGGAGGCAATCAAATAGAGGTTAGTATGGATGATTACTTAAGAGATACGACTGCCATAGATACAATTTTTTTAGATGCATTCCAGAACGATGATCAGCTAGGGGATGATGCTCATATCGTTGATACCTTTTTCGAAAGCCTTAAATTTTCTTCCACCACCCCTCTCTTTGGACCTGGCGGCCAGTCAAAGTCTACCTAGTTGGGGAAAATGATGTTACTCTAAAACTTGAAAGCAAAGTTTGGCTTGTCGAATGCATGTTTCTCGTAAATTCTGAGTTAATTGATCATTAAGTCCTCCCTTATATTTTGATCAATATAATCACATTATGAACATTACAAATGTTCAATGTTATGAACTTTAATAATTATATCGACATTAATGTACATTTAATATTGTCCATGACCAACTACAGGTTATTCAAAGATAAGTTTTTTCTGAGTGATAATGTCTAGCCCGGTAGCTGCGAAGAGGCAAAGAAATTGTTGAAAATGTTGGGTGTTGAGTACATATCATATCATACATGTCCAAATGATTGTATTCTATATAGAGGAGAATATCCAGACAAAGAGATAGTATGAAATATGGGCATGACAGGTATGATAAATAAAAAAACGAAGGGTAAATCATGTGGTCCTCCTTTTAAGATATTGAGGCACATGCCTATAATCGCAAGGATTCAAAGGCTATTTCATTGCAAATAATTATCTATGTTGCAGGGATGGCATGCCTCACAGAAAAGTGAGATGGGATTTATGTGAATCCTAACAGATTCAACAACCATGAATCATTTAGAGGATACATGGCTCAAAAAATTCCAGGATGAAGCACGAAGTCTACGACTCAGCATAGCCATGGATGGTGTCAACCCATATTCCCTCCAGAACACCAACTATTCTGTTCAGCGTATAGTAGTGATCAATAACAATATCCCCCCATGGTTGTTCATGAAGAATGAACATCTTATGTTGGCTCTCATAGTCCTTGGTATAAGAAAATTGATAATATGGATGTCTACTTACAACCACTGGTAGATGAATTGAAGGAATTATGGGATGGGATAAATGTATATGATGTATCAATACTCATCGCAGCATAGAGGAGTTTTACGTTGTATGGCATATGTGCTTACACGACACATGATCATCTAGGCTTAGGCATTTGCTCTAGTAAATTACATGTTTATTGATTTTTTTATATACATAACAATATCTTTTTGTATGTCAGTTATTTAATTCGTTGTAATTGTTCTGATCTTCATAATATTCTTTAACGTGCCATGCATATTGAATACAATAATTTCACAGGCCTTGTAACAAAAGGTATTTTGGATGTAAATGTTGTGGACCTTCTCTGAAATCTGGATGGTCCAATGACCTACGAAATCGAGTGTATGAATGCTCCAGGGTATTCCTCCCAGAAGAACACCCTTACAAAAGAGAAACATCCACTTTCAATGGTAAACGAGAGAGAACCCAAAGGCCTCCAATAATGACGCCAGCTGAATGGATTAGAGCATATGAGAGAGAGAAGGAGAAGGTGTTCATCAAAATGTTCGATTCAAATGGGGAGCCTATGTTCGATAATCTAGAATTCTTCGACACCTATGTTGAGAAATTTCACATTGGGATGAAAATGAAATATATCTTTTATAACCTCCCATATTGGGAGCATCTTAATATTACCCATTTATTAGATCCCCTGCATATATTCAAAAATGTTTCATCTTCTTTATGGAGGCACATATCATCGAAACAAAGTGACACATTGGTTGTTAGGAAAGATCTTATTACTTCAAAAACTAAAAAGAAACATTGGTCAAGATGATTAGAAAGTACAGGATCATAAGCAGCTGGTCCCTCTAATTAGTATTTCAAATAAGGTGATGTCCCATGGATTTTAAAAAAAGATGATTTTTCTTTGGCAAAGGAAGTTATAATGGGTGTGAGGGTGCCATATTCATATGCATCTTCACTACAGCGCTGCTTCACCGTGGATGACCATTTGTTGGGGTTTAAATCACATGACCATTTGAATATTCTAAGATTGCGTATAATTTCAAAAGCATGATTTTATTATTTTTTATATTAATAAATTTTATCCCATGCAGGGAGCATAAAACATAACTAATTTTGTATATTATTGCATGTGTTTATAAATTTGGAGTGTCATTATCCTTTGCTCGTGTGTGGGTGTGTAAAACATGACTTTCCCCAAGACATAGGACGTGCCATATCTAAATTATTTTCATTTGTACATTGTATCATGTCACAGGAGATTCATGTAGCTAGCATTCCACAGTGGCGTCAACAGATAGTTGAGATTGTTTGTATGTTTGAGAAGAAACTATCGATGAGTTTCATGGATTTGCAGGTTCATATTCTAATCCACCTAGTAGATGATGTTGAATTAGTTGGGGTGGTTTCTTGTTGTTGGATGTTCTTCTTAGAGAGTTACATGAATAAATTGAAAGGTTTTGTTCGACAAAGGGAAAAACCCGAGGGGTCTATGGCAGAGGGGTACATATCATATGAGTCTTTATATTATGCCAGTGAGTAGATCAAGCATATTGAAAATAGACCAGGTGCAATGATTTGGGATGATGATAGGGATGAAGACAAAAGAGAAGGGGAGTTGCTCCAAGTGAATGGGAAAATGCGCTTGATAAAGAGTAAGAAAATTATAATTTTTCAAGTTTACACAAAGTAAATATTCATGTTGAAATTTGATATAATGTATATTTTTATCTCATATTTACTATATGTCAGTTTGATTTCATCAGTGAATGCAGAAATTGAAGCAATCAATAAATTTGTTCTTTACAATTCCGAAGTGACACAACCATGGGTCTTATTGTATGAACAAAAGAGGATGAAATGGGATAGTGATAGGAAAGAATTTAAAGGGTTGAAAGGTAGAAACGTGCCTTGTCCTGATAATTTAAAATAAAATATGTCAATTATATGCCCCAACAGTTGGGTTGTTGACCAAGTCAGAGAGAAATACGGTGCAACTGGTCGTTACCTGCGTGCTAAAGAGGATGCGCTAAACGTAGGGATTGGGTGCAACCACTCGGTAATAATCTATTTATGTAATTTTAAAACTTAATAATGTGCCTTTGAAATGTAACATCTATATTTCATATTTTAACAAATAGATTTTTTTTTTTTCTAAGTAAGATTAATTCTATTACATAATACAAAATGATTTACAAATCGACACGTACCCACCGGAATTTCTTATGCTAGCTAATTCTAGCCAAGACAGAGTTCAAAAACACAAAATAGGGACTACCCCAGTTGGGGAAACTAGCCCAGAAGATGTTGCCCCGAGTGGGGAAACCAACATGAACCAGGATAGTCCAAAAATTGGTAAAAATGTGCGTGAACAAGTGAAACATAAAAACAGTGGTGTAAAAACTAACATAAGTAGGAAACCTCATATTGCTAATCCTTCTGCGGCGAGTCAAGCTTCAGGTCTTCAAGAGGTGGCACTTCGACAATGAAGCATCCATAATCCTTTAAGGAGTCCTCTACCTTCTTCGACCGCTGCAATGTCAGCTCTGGCGTAGAAGCAGAGCGTGCACCTGCAACCTCATTGTTATCTTCTTGTGTAGATCCATCTCCACTGTCACTGCCATAAGAGTACATTGCAGCTTTAGCTAGAAGGGTCGTCGATTTTCAGGAGTACTGGTGGTAGGACTGGGAAATGGTAGATTTTCACAGGCACTTCCGTGAACCAAAACCAACGGAGCTGGATGGGATCTCTGGAAGACACACAGAGATGGTGGCTGAGACACAATGCTAGTCCAGGGCTTTAGAGGCATCCAAATTGAGCGTAAATTTAGCAAGTCGACCCTCACGAAGGGGAGAATGGCTTTCATCGGGAAGGGAGGTGGGAGGACAGGAGGATTGGCCTCGTCCTCGACCCCTACGAAAACACATCCTATGGCTCCGAGGCATGGCGTCGCAGGAGAGCTCAGGTGAGGCGAGGAAGGAGACGGGATATCGAAAAGAGAACTGTCAAGAGACGTCGAGCTAGAGAGGAGGCGAGGAATGTGAGTTGAAGCACTTCTCGCAAAGCCCAACAAACTAGACAAAAAGGTGACAAAAGGAGGGAGCGAGAATATCGTTGCAGGGATCCATGAAATAAGGCAAGTTGCAGCGGGAAGGACAAGAATTAATGTCTGGAGTAGGTGGGTGACTACATGCGCCGGAGGAGAATAAGTGCCAAATTTAAGAGCTTGCACTTGGGCCATACGCAGACATGTGGCTATGCCATGTGCCACGTGGAAGTGCGTCCATGATTTCCTAAAATTCACCTTCATCTAGGATTAACAGATGGATTATTATAAGACACATGAAACTATGGTTTTTTAAATTTTTTATAGGTGAATTTTTTCCCATATATGTGGGCATATGGACACCATTTTTGCACAGAAAATTCCAATGATGGACACATGACACAAGATTGTGGATTGGAAGTCGAGTTCGATCAATCTAGTCGAGCTAGTCACCGTAATCAAAGCCTAGTGTGAGGGACGTTAGGTTATATCAAAAATATACAAGATATCATTGAAGTGGACTTCTCTTCTTTCCAATGTGTTATTTTTAGGTGCAAGTGGTGGGACACCTTCGATCGGAATAATGTAAAGAAAGATCGCGATAGTAGGATGATATGTATCAACTCTAGAAAATTGTGAGATGAACATAAGGAACCTGTGTTTTCCCGAAACACTGCAACCAAATTTTTTTTACCCAAATGTGTTGGATATGGATCGGGTGGTTCGTATTGAAACATGACCCTAGATCAAAACATATTTTTGAGAACAATAGTGTCATCAGGCCAAGTGAGCTGGAAGATAATGAGGGTGATCATGAGAACCGAGAGTGATATGGTACATGTGTTATTTCATCATTTATACTTTTTAAGATGAGTTTTTATAAAGAAATGAATTTACCTTATAACTAAGACTCTTTTTTTCGAAACATTATAATATGTATTTTGAATTAATTAGTTTGCATTTTGTTAATTTTAAAATCATTTCACTTGATAATTTGGAATTATGTTGATCTCGAAAACAATGGCGCACTGTATCAAGTTCTTTGTTTTTTATAATGTCAATTCCTAAAGTAATACAACTACTTGATTGCTTTAAATGTGTGTGAATGAAATCTTCAAAATGTATACTATTATTTTAGGTATGTAAGATCATAATAAAATCATGATAATTCTAAACATGAGTTTATTTGCATTATTCTAAACTTTATTATGTTACAAAAAATCATATTATTCAAGATTTATTATTTTACAATTATTTATATTCATACAAATTTATGAATTTACAATTTTAAAATTATGGAAATTTAACAATATTTACAATATACATTTTACTTATAGTAATTATGGTTCAAAATTGACAATTGATTTACAAGTTTACAAATTTACAAATTCGCAAATTTTAATAAATTTGAATGACATACAATTACAATTACAATTTTACAATCTCACAATACAACTACAATTAGAATTACAATTTTACAAATATTTTACACACAATTACAATTACAATTTTACAATTTTACATACAATTACAATTACAATTTTACAATTTCACATACAATTAAAATTACAATCACGATGCATACAATTACAATTACATTTTTTAGAATTTTACAAATTTACAAATTTTACAATTTTAATAAAATTGAATCATGACATGAATACATACAATTACAATTACAATTTTACAATTTCACAATACAATTGAGTACAATTACAATTTTACATACAATTAAAATTAAAATTCCAATTACAATCACGACATAATATTTAATAAATATCATGATTTAATATTAAAAATAAATATCACGATCATGATAACCATCGTACAAGCATCATATTCGACTAAAATACACATTCAAATTCGCTAACACCATCTAATCATCGTGATCATGATCATCTAACAAAACATAAGCATTGTATAACCTCGTCACAAGACAAATATCAAATATACATCTCATGTCAAATAACTACTATCACATACACATCTATCTGCAAGCACATTAAAGGAACATATCTAACATGACCTAACAATACACACATCATGATGAACACCAACATGTAAATTAAGTACATCAACATGAACATAAAATACATGGACTATATATATATATTGTCAAAAATATAAAACTGTAATATAACTGCATATAAATGTCAAATATCTGGTGGTACATCAATACTAGTACTAGTCGAGGCCTGCTAAGTCGATGGTGCGCTCTCATGCTCAGATAGATGATGTGCCTTCTCCGGAGGTGCCTGGTAATCAGTTGATGGTGCAATCTACTCAAGAATTGAGTGATGATGACTCATCGATGGTGCAACCTGCTCAGTAGATGGTGCGACCTGCTCAAATGGACCTGCCTCCTCAGATGGACCTACCTATTCAGGACTAGGTGTCTATTGTGATGGTGCAGACTTCTCAGATGATGCCTGCTGATTAGGACTAGATGTTGGTTTTTCATCATGATATCTGGAGCGAGGTGAAGGAGCAGGAGGTCGATTACTAGAATGATGATCACTCCCCTCATGATCATGAGCATTAGATGAGGTGTTGCTTTGTCGTGCATCTCCACGACGCCTACCCCTCCTAGCTTGCGCCAGTTCTCTGGAAGCTCCAACGATATGATGCATGAGGGTCAACATATTGCGGGGCATGCCTCTCAAAAGCTGTGTGAGCCTACGATCAGCCTAGATATCTCTTATCGTAGCTGGGAGGACTCCCTCATCAACTAGATTCGACAGAGTTGTTCACCCAACTCCATCCTCAATTAGGTGTTCGTCCTATGCCTCACCGCTGCAGGTATCTGCACCCGCTCAGGATCAGGTCTCACCCTAATCCTTTGCCTCTGCCATCTTCTCATCAACATCTACACCAGGATCATTCAGTGGGGGTGGAATCATGTCCCTAACAAATTTCCCAATATCTACAAAATATATAGTACACAACAATAATTACACATTTTCATTAAACAAGTTAAAGAACGTGTTAGAATAAATTTGATAATTATAATTAATTAATTAAGACAATAAAATGAAACTATATTAGTTTAAATAAAACATTAATATTACCTATCGCATCCGGCATCTCATCTTGTGTGAAGAGGATGTTGGTACACCCTCGCCAATCCAAATCAACGTACGAACAGGGCACCAGAACAAACGAGTGATCATCAACAATGGATAGCAAATCCAGTGCATCAGGAGATATCTTGGCGGGAAAGTTAGATTGGCCCCTCTTAGGCATCATCTGGCCCCACATTTGCATCGACCTATGAGGCTGGCGAACAAAAGTAGGCCTCGTCTCTAGAAACCTATCAAAAGATAAACAAAATAACTCAGAAGAAAAAGGGAAGGTCAACCTCCCACTTGCCTTAGAACGACATCTATCTAATGTTGTACAAAACAACCACAAAAAAATCGCAAAACATCTCACAATTCATGGCGCCTGGAATAAAGAATCAATATAAATTAAAAGTAAGCAACTAATGTGTTTCCCATCACTGGTATAGTGTGAAATGGTCGTTCATAGTAGTGAGAGGCACCTCACCTCCTTTGCACCAAACGAAGAAATGCATAACTGACCACCAGACACCTAAAAATTTGTAGGAGAAACTATATTGTCCCTAATGTATCTCTGGGAGTACGCCAATCCCTACTACATAGCTAACGGGGACATCTGGGAACTGGGGAAAATCCTTCCCTTTCTTAGATAGGCCAGTACTAAAATATATTTCCTCCTTAGTGGGCGTAAACCACTGGCTAGGACCGACCCGGAAAGCCTATCGGTGGGCATCCCACCTGAAGATCAGTTGTCTAAATAACACACTATGGCCCTTTAGGGATGTAGCATCTTCATAGAACTTGAGGAGGCCTACCTCCCTTAGGAGAAACTGGGTGCTTTTCGTAATAGGGTGAGGGTACATAAGTCTCTCCCTCTCTCGTGCCTCCCAGTAGTGAATCACGTTATTCTGGTCCTCCATATGTTCTTGTTGTTCCATTTGTTCTCTCTGTTGATGTTGATGAATGATTCACATATTAAATAATTTTTTTTTATTAAACTAGAAATGTATTTAATATATATATATATATATATATATATATATATATATATATATAAACACTCAGTGCACCAAAAATAATAGTCAAGCACCGGTACCAATGCGTACGTTTTTTATCGCGCAACGCGCTCAATGCGCATGTAAATTGTTCACGCACTGAAAATATGGAAATATTTTTCTGAGGTGCGTGGACGAAACTATCCGCCCCAGGGCAGATAGTTTGGTCAACGCATCGCCCAACAACAATACATGGTCAATGGTGCGGTCCTGTAAACGACCGCACCGTTGACCATGTACTGTTGTTGGGTGGGTGGTGCATTGACCTAACTATCCGCCTCAGGGCAGATAGATTATCATTATTGTTGTCATTGAGGTTCATCTCCATTAATCACAATTTCATGTTCATCATCTCCTATAAGCATATAATTCGTATGAAAATCAAATATTTCTTTAGTGCTCTTAAATGTTATGGTCGCCCCTCCTTTTTATGTGTCTATATGAACATCTTCCATCATTGAATGTGATTCTTCTATCCCTCTCAGGTTTTAGTTTCATTTCACTCAACAACTCGACATCTTTATCATGATCCATGAGCATTATGTTTAAACATCATCTTGCATCCGCCTCATTCTTTTGCAGAGATGCTTCCTTAGAAAATATGTTGTTCCATCTCTCACTTACAGACAATTCCAAATGCTCCTCTTCCCTAATGAAAATTTGTGATAAATATTTACCTTCATGACCTACACATGAACATAATTGATTAGTTTTAAAAACATGATGCTCTTAACCCTCTACTAATATGCCTAACATCATCTATGTTTCTAGAATTTGTGCACAATCCATGAGAATTTCTATCAGTATCTACTCCTCGTTTTCTGATGAGGTTCAACAAGATGATGAGCTTAGTGAAAAGTAAGCACCTTCACTAAGTGGGGCCCGCAGGCTATTTTTAGGTGTATGTCTATTTTTATACATGGTGAGCATATTTTATAAGTTGCAGGATACTATTTGTAGATGGTTGGTCAAATGTGAAAAATAGATGAAATTGTATTTTTAGAATATTGGGCAAAGTCCATTTATAGATAGTTGATCTAAAAATAGGTGCATGTTGATTATTATTGGCTCTTAATAATAGTCCGACAATAAACATCAACTTAATCTCTTGGATCACTTTATTTCAGTGAAAATATTTGGAAAATCAATGGGCTAAAGGAATTACGCAATTCCTAGGGTTTATTGGTGGCTCATGCATGGAGGACTCAGTTAGAACTGAAGTGGCAAAGTTATGACAGAGTTGGAAGAGTAGTTTATGGAGTTGTTATTTATTTTAACTCAGTTGAGCTAGTTTTATCTAGTCTAACTGAAAGATACACTATGAGAGTTAAGTGAATTAATTAGTTAATTAATTCACAACTAATAACTCACTAACAACTGAACAGAAACAACAGTTAACTACTTGCATGTCAGTTCTAGTGGAGACCCAGTGGAGAGATAGGTGAAAGGGTGAGATGGACTATCTGTTGTGACTATAGTGATGCATTAAATGCATCTAACACACATTGGAGTTGCCAATGAGGATTGCATAGTCAAAGCAAGGCCAATTCGAATTCATTCAGGGGTCTTCTTCAATAGGGATTGCGCAGTGGAGGCAGGCTATCAGGAGGCAAGAAATTGGTGCATAGATATGCAAATTTCTGCATGACAATGTGTAATGATTGTTGATTGTACTGAGAGCTTGATGTACTAAGCTTGTATGAGATTATTACATGATTCCATTGATATACGTAATATATGATAGTTGGGGTTTTTAGCTTTAAGCTTTCCCGTTAAACAACTGTGTTATGTGTGATTGAATTTATTCACATGTGTTTTCAATTGAGTTTTAAATTTCCGCAAGTTTAACAATGGAAGGATTCTTTATTTAGCAAGAAGATAAATATTGTTAGATCAGGAGAATCTGGTAATACATCAATATTAATAAATTTATACATGGTATCGGAGTAGTATTGATCACTGGAGATTGCAATTGTGAATAATTGTTCAGTTTTGTGCTAGTGGAAAATTCAAATTTTCTACAGAAATTTCTTGGTGCGACAGTTGAGTATTCATTGAAATGTTTTTCAATGGGTTGCGATTGGAATATTCCCTTGAGGGTATCTCGAATTACATAGCCTGGAAGGATAGGATGGAGGTGATTCTTGAAAATAATGGCCAGAAGGAGTTCATTGATAGCGATGTTCTTAAGCCTGCTTCTAGCGATGTTGCAGGACTTGACGCATGGAAAAAGAAGGTAGCAAAGACAAGAAGAATTCTGTTGGAAATGTGAAGGACCATATTGTGTCAAGCCTTCATGGAAAATCCACTCCATTTGCAATGTGGAAGGCTTTGACAGATCTTTTCCAAAGTATTAGCAACCAGAGGAAGTTGGCGCTGAAAGATAAGCTCAGAAAAATAAAAATGGAGAAGGGCGACAGTATTCCAAAATATCTCACGAAGTTTTTCCACTGTAGGGATGAACTGGGAAGTGTGGCGATTACAGTTGATGATGATGACTTGGTGAGCTTGGCTCTCCTTGGGCTTCAGAAGAGTTGGCATAGCTACGAAGACTCTGTCAATGGACGGGAGAAACAGCCAGGTTGGGAGCGACTTTGGTCGGATCTTGTGCAGGGGGAGATAAGGCGAAGTACCAGGGATGGCTCTTCATCAAAGAATGATGATGAAGAGAATTGCGCTTTGGCTGCCAAATCAAGGAAAGGAAAGGGGAAGAAATCCCATCCAAAATCTGAGGCTAAAGGCAAGAAGCTGGATTTGTCCAAAGTGAAGTGTTTTCACTGTCACGAACATGGGCATCTCACCACTAACTGCCCACAAAAAAAGAAGAACAAGAAGGTTGCTAGAGCTATAGCTGGAAAGGCCTTAGCCTCACAATTCGAACTTGATTTCTCTTTGATCACATGCTTGGTTTCAAGCTCAATTGGATCCGTGTGGTATCTTGATAGTGGTGCGTCTTTCCATATGATGGGAGACAAGGATTTGTTTAGTGACTTGGAGGAGAAGGATCTCCAAATGCATATAGAGATGGGAGACGATGGCAGATACAGTGCGACCGACATTGGAACCATTACCTTTGAGAGGGATTTAGGTAAACGATTTCTGTTGAAAGATTTTATGCATGTCCCAGGTCTGAAGAATAACTTGGTCTCGATCGTAATGTTGGAAGACAGAGGTTATGACGTTGTTTTCATCAAGGGAAAAGATTTCTTGCGACATAAAACAATGGGTCAAACCAAGAGGATAGGGATTCGAGTTAAGAATCTCTACAAGATGGAGGTAGATGGCTACACTGCAATGATGGGCAAAGCAGAAGAAGTGGTGAGCCGGGATGAGGAAGAATTATGGCACAGGAGATTGGGCCATCTTCACCATGGCGCCTTGAAGATTTTGCAGCAGATTTCTACTGGACTTCCCAAGGGTACTCTTGCGCAGTCAGATCATTGCAAGTGATCTGCTATGGGTAAGTTTGTGAAGACCACCTTTCATGAGAGGGAGAACTGTGCTTCGATGATCTTGGAGAGAATTCACACAGACGTGTGTGGACCTTTATCGGTTGCTTCAAAAACAAAACACAGGTATTATGTTATATTTGTTGATGACTATTCTCGTAGATGTTGGATCTTCTTCATGTAGAAGAAGAGCGAAACATTCTCAAAGTTCTGTGAGTTTAAAGCATTGGTGGAGAAGGATTCGGGGAAGCAAGTGAAGGCTCTACGGAGCGATAATGGTGGTGAATATATCTCGAATGAACTCAAAGACTTCTGTAGCAAAGAAGGAATTCGAAGAGAACTCATAGCGCCTCATAACCCACAGCAGAATGGGGTCGCAGAGAGGAAGAACAGAACGATCGTGGGTACTGCACAAGCTATGCTGCATGACCAAGGCCTACCGATGCACTTGTGGGTGGAAGCATGCAACACTGCGGTTGATGTGAAAACCGTTGTCCTCGTAGAGTACTTGGCATGAGTACACCTGAAGAAGCTTTTACTAGTAAGAAGCTTGATATTTCTCATTTGAAGATTTTTGTCTCATCTGTTTACATTCATGTGAAAAAGGACGCCAGGAAAAAGCTGGAGCTGACTACATAAGTTGGGATATTTGTGGGGTACACAGAAACACCCCATAATTATTGTGTGTATTTTCCAAATAGTCGAATGACTGTGGTGCGACGAGATATAAAATTCAATGAGGTGAAAGCCATGAAGTTGTCGCTTGAGAGGGAGCTGCACTTGCATGCAGAGGAGGAACTTCTTGTTCCCAAAGATGAGCCTCTAGATGTGGATCAGCCATAGGATGAAATTCATGGAGTGGAGGAGCCCACTCATGTAGAACCAAACAATAGAACTAGCAGAAAGTGTACCACATAAGATGAGAGACTGAAGCTTGATGCGACAGAGAATGTAGGAGTCCCTACATCGTAGCACAGACAGAGACAGTCACCTGACCGATTTACTGGATACATGGCTCTTATGAGCAAGTGTGTCATGACAGAGCCATCTTTTTTTGAAGAAGCAATGCAGGAGCCCACACGGGTAGATGCCATGGTGGAGGATTATAACTCCATTGTCAGAAACAGTGCTTGGGAGACTGTTCCAAGGCCGTTGGGTAGATCAGTGGTAGATTCGAAATGGATCTACAAGGTAAAGCAAGCTACTGATGGGAGCGTCTAGAAGTATAAGGCAAGATTTTTTGCTTGGGGCTTCTCACAAATCGAGGGGATTGATTATGAAGAAACCTTTGCACCTGTCGCATGGTATTCTTACATAAGGACCATCTGTGCTCTCTCAACGCAGATGGGTTGGCACATTCGTCAGATGGATGTGAAGACTACGTTCCTTAATGGGATCATTGAGGAAGAGGTGTACATTGAGAAGCCTGAAGGATTTGAGATCTTCAGCAGCGAGTCGCATGTGTGCAGACTCAAAAGAGCGCTATATGGGCTGAAGCAAGCACCACGTGCTTGGTACACACGGATCGACGGCTATTTCACTAGACTTGGATTCACCAAGAGTGAGGCAGATGCAAACCCGTACCAAATTGTGGTGGAGGGTAAGCTTTTAATCATTGTTATTTATGTTGATGATTTAATACTAACGGGTGATGAGCAGTTGATACACTCATGCAAGGCAAATCTTGAAAAGGAGTTCGAGATGAAGGATTTGGGCCTCCTTCATTATTTCCTTGGATTGGAAATATGGCAGCGAGAAGGTGAACTGTTTGTGTCTCAAGGCAAGCATGCTCGGGAGATACTTGGTAAGTTTCACGTGGAGGACTACAAGCCCATGGATACTCCTCTTCTAGGAAATTGGAGGAAAGAGGATGCTACATCGGCAGAGGTAGTGGATGCCACTATTTATCAACAGCTGGTGGGTTCGCTCATGTATTTAGTTAATACAAGACTGGTCATATGCTATGCGGTGAACCAGCTTTCACAAGCGATGGTTAAGCCTACCAAGCTCTTTTGGAAGGTAGGAAAGCATGTCCTAAGGTATCTCAGGGGCACATCTGAGTATGGCTTATGGTACAGATAGAAGGATGAGGTGAAGTTGCATTGCTTTACGGATGCAGATTGGGCAGGCAGCCCAACGGAAATAAAGTGCACATCAGGAGGGGTTTTCAATATCGGATCTACAACAGTTTCTTGGTACAGCAGGAAACAAATATCTATGGCACTCAGTTCAGCGGAAGCATAATACATGGAAACAAGTCAAGCTGCATGTGAGGCTATCTGGATGAGGAAGATCCTAGTCGGGTTGTTCGGTTCACATTTAGATCCTGCAGTGATACATTGTGATAACCAGAGTTGCATTAAACTCTCGATTAATCTTGTGTTTCATGATAGATCTAAACATATTGATATCTGATATCATCATATCAAAGATTTTGTGTAGCGAAAGATCATGTTGCTTCAGTACATTCCTACAAAAGATCAGGATGCAGACATTCTAACGAAGGCGCTTGGCAAGAGAAAATTCAAATACCATAGAGGTAGGATCGGGGTGAAGGATAATCCCTATCTTGTTGAGAGGGAGTGTTGAGATTCAACAAGGTGATGAGCTTAGTGAAAAGTAAGCACCTTCACTAAGTGGGGCCTGCAAGCTATTTTTAGGTATATGTCTATTTTTAAACATGGTGAGCATATTTTATAAGTTGCAGGATGCTATTTGTAGATGGTTGGTCAAATGTGGAAAATATATGAAATTCTATTTTTATAATATTGGGCGAAGTCTATTTATAGATCGTCGATCTAAAAATAGGTGCATGTTGATTATTATTAGCTCTTAATAATAATCCAACAATAAACATCAACTTATTCTCTTGGAGCACTTTATTTCAGGGAACAAATTTTGAAAATTAGTGGGTTGAAGGAATTATGCAATTCCTAGGGTTTATTGGTGGCTCATGCGTTGAGGACTTAGTTAGAACTGAATTGGAAAATTTATGACAGAGTTGGAAGAGTAGTTTATGGAGTTGCTATTTGATTTAACTCAGTTAATTGAGTTAAACTCAATTGAGCTAGTTGTATCTAGTCTAACTAAAAGATACATTAGTGAGAGTTAAGTGAATTAATTAGTTAATTAATTCACAACTAATAACTCACTAACAACTGAACCGAAACAACAATTAACTACTTTCATGTTAGTTCCAGTGGAGACCCAGTGGAGAGATAGGTGAAAGGGTGAGATGGACTATCCGTTGTGACTATAGTGATGCATTCAATGCATCTAACACACATTGGAGTTGGAAATGAGGATTGCGTAGTCAAGGCAAGGCCAATTCGAATTCATTCAGGGGTCTTCTTTAGCAGGGATTACGCAGTGGAGGCAGGATGTCAGGAGGCAAGAAATTGGTTCATAGATATGCAAATTTTTGCATGACAGTATGTAATGATTGTTGATTGTACTGAGAGCTTGATGTACTAAGATTTGTATGAGATTATTACATGATTCCATTGATATACATAATATATGATAGTTGGGGCTTTTAGCTTTAAGCTTTCCCATTAAACAACTGTGTTATGTGAGATTGAATTTATTCACATGTGTTTGCAATTGATTTTTAAATTTCCGCAAGTTTAATAGGAAGTATTTTGTATTTAGCAAGAAGATAAATATTGTTAGATCGGGAGAATCCGATAATACATCAGTATTAATAGATTTCTACATTTTCATAATCTCCACCAAGGATGGATCCCTGTTTTATTTCACAATAGTGAACTTCCTCCAAGGGCTCAACTGCTCTGAGCTCTTATTCCTTCAATTGAGCACTCAATAAGTGCATCATCTTCCTCCCTAGTTTTATGGATTTAAGGGTTTTCATATTAAAATCCTTTTGTCTGACAGAATATTTTACCTTCTTCCTTAGGTTCCACATATGCCTCTATTCTTCTCTTTATAACAACACTTTTATTATGTTGACTCTCTCCTCCAACTCAGTTATCTACATGTCAAAATATTCTTGACCCATGCCATTTCCTTTGGCATTCTTCTCCCTTATGCCATGGCTTCCCTTAGAACCATGGTTGTGATCTTTAGTAGACATATTCCTTTCTCCTTTGTGAGAATTATCTAGATCATTGTGAGTTGAAATCAAACCCCTGTAACAAGTCTTCTTCGTCATTTGTTACCTAATACCTCATCAGCTTCCACTCAACCTAGGCTATTGGTATTCCACTAGTTCCCTTCTCTGTAACCTCTTGAGCACTCCTTGCTCTTCTCTATATTCTACACTATTTCTCACCTCTGAAGAACCTCCCTAGTTCTCTTCTCCTTGGAGGAATTACATCCTCAACTGGAACAATTCTCTGATTCCGTATCCTTCCTGCTACAAGGCTTCTTGGCACAACCTTAAGAACATGTTTGGTTCTTCGTTATAACTCTTGTGGCTGCAACCAATGCTATCAATATTGTCGCTATCTCTGCACCTATTAGTTTCTTGTCAAATTTAAAATAAAATTTTAAAGACCATTTTACCTACCACTTATTTATGTCTAAGATATCAATATCTCAGTCCTTCCTAACTCTAAACTTGGTAGGTACTTCTTCATATCTATGTTTTTCTGAGTCTTCTCCTTTGCTTCTCGACTCGTTCTTTGTGGTCTCTTGGGTTTATTTTCCTTCTCGTCTATCTCTGCTTCCTCTAAGAGAAATCTTCTAAGTTCCTTTGTATTCAGCCTTCTATGTTTGTGCCTCTGTGTTTTGGTTTTTCCCCTTTTTTTTCAATTTATTAATCTCCTAATAAAATCCATTTTCCTTCTATGTTTGTAACACTTCAACATCCTCCTTATTTATCATCCTCAAAAAGATTATGCACTTTGACACCACTATGATGTACCTTTGCATTAGATCATTATTTTTTCTTGTCCTAATTTTTCCATCATGAACCATAATTTATACCATAAGCTATCGACCAAGCTTAAGGCCCTCTTTTAACAGGATGTGTGTTGCACTTTGGAGCCAATAACTTACCCCAAAAACACTTATTCGCATCAACTGAGGAATGCCAGAGGGAACATCCTTTCCTTTGGAGATCCACACTAGTTTTTAGTTTGAACACAACTATTTATAGGTAGGGTTTTTCACCCAACATTACATGAAAAAAAGCTTCAACGCCCAACCAAGTTCTATCTGGGACCCACCCTAAATCAGGGGTTTATCGGTCGAGTTATTTTTCCACTTTCATGTTGTGGAAGGTTGAAAGGCCAAAAACTAAACGCTTGTCCCAAGGCTAGCTTGGTCCTGGACTAATATTCTGATTTTTTGTTTTCTCACAAAACAAATAAATACTTGGCGTGAGGAATTTTTGTGGTTGATTCAAGGCACTAAATACTTCAATCTAGATCATATGTAAAATAGATAATTTTAAATCATTGGATTCTATATGAATATTGCACTGAATACATAGTCACTCATCTTTTCCCAACTTGGTTATATCGTAAACTCGAGACTCCCGCATAGAGCCTATTTGCGCCAAGGGAAAGTCAAAACTCTCCATGATTTGGGTTTCCTTGCTCGCGGATTGAGTTCACAGATTTTAAATAAATAGATCGAGCTTGAATTATAGTTTTCTTCCGTGTTGAAGGGAACTAGATCACTCTATACCCTAACTGGCATTAAACACTAGGTCTCCATGCTAACGATAAAGGTGTTGACCACCACTTCCAGACTAGGTTTACACTCCCCACTATCAATATCTAACTTGCGTACTATAGGATCCATGAAGTACTGTTAATTTTTAAGGTAACAAGGAACTATATTGCGACACAATTCAAATATAAAAGAACAAGACATGAAGGGGCTTTGATTAACACATCTCCCTCTGTCCTCTTGTCAAATTTTGAGATATTACATGAATAAAGACACTTTCTCTACTTCTCGACATTAATGCATGTTCAAAGGGATTGGATAAAAAATTGATGATTGAACAAACTCAAATTCTATTACAACTCATGAAGTATTCACAACAATTTTACAATGGCCTCTTTTCCAATCTCTCCTCTGTATCTGAGCTCTACTCCTCACTTTTACAAACATACCAAATTATTTTTGGGCCCAGACACTTGTAATTACATAACACTTCCTAATTTTATACAATTTTATAGTGGAGAAAATATCTCCCATTCAAAAACCCTCATGAACCCCTTGGGTCTAGGAAAAATATATCGCTCAGGGTTGATGGCCCTACATCACAATCACTTTGTTGGTTACACTAGAAATGAAAGATGAAGTGACAATGTGACACAGACCAAGGATATTTAGATAACCTGAGCCATTTGGGATGGTCACTCTCGACGGGTTTAAAGGTTATGCCGACCTTTGGATCTCTTCTTCTTGCAAGGAAAAGAGCCTGGGAAATCCTAAGGTTGTCTAATATTATATGTACATAAACCTAAAACTATGCATTAATATTTCTATTCAAATGTTTACCTAATATAATATAATATAAAAAGACACCATAAACTTATGTAATTGGTACTAATAATAAAGAATGAATGATGTTCTCTTCGTCCAACACTGAATGTTTAAGATGAAAACTAAACATTAAATCTAAATTATAAATGCAATTAAAATTTAGAATATTGATTATTATTAATGTGATATAATAAAGACGAAAAACTAAAGTAATGCAAGCCTCCAATATTTTAAACAAACGCAGAGTAATCTAGATTTTTTTTCAAATTTCACATCAAGAATAATATTAAATGCAAATAACTAATGATCTAATATTATTCTTTCCCGAGACAAAATGAAAAGATATTTCAAGTCCCTATAATACTATTGTATCCCCCATATCGTTATTGTTGTGCCCCATAGAATCTCACTATTGTTATTATTGTGTCCTTATATCGTTATTGTTATATAGGCCCTAATTATATTGTGCCCTTACATTGTTATTACTATGTAGGTCCTAATTATACTGTGACCCCTTAGACTCCTATATATACCAAGGAGGTATTATCATTTGAATAATCCAAAAAATGTTCATCCATGTGATGTAAAAGTAGGTTTCCCCCTCGAAGAGGCTTATTTTTAAGTCTTGAACTATTTTTTCTTCTGTTTTCTGATCTAGTTACATAACATTTGGTATCATAGCTCTGGATCTTATGGTGTTGCTTCTTCAAACAGGGCATCTTTGAATTTTAGCTATAATTTTTTTAATGAAGGCTTTAGAAGTTGAAATTTTGACCACGTGGAGGTGAAATATTTATGAAAATTGTGTAAAACATTCAGAGCTTGGTTCACTATATTTTTGGAGATATGGTCCAAGGATGTTAAGGTTTTAGCATGCTCTATAATTTTGTTTCAAACGGGTGTTCCGATTAAAATTGTCATAACTTTATCTTCGTGAAGCAGATATGAATTTTGTAAAAAGTGGATGAAATTGAATGAAATTGGTTTTTCCTGGACCATTCTCAGGGTTGAAGGCTAAAATAGTGACACGCGGCATTCTGTACAATTTCGCTCTACTAAACTAGTCTATAGTGAGGCCATCTTGGGAAAAATGACATAACTTTATCTTAAAGAATCCAATCTCAGTATCACTTGTGGCAATTGAAAGAAGACTCATATGGCCATCACAAAAAAAAAAAAAAAATTTAGACCTTGGATATCCAAAATTATAGAGATACAAGATATTTAAGATTGAGCTTCAAAAAGCAAGAAAAAATGTGTGTATTTATTAAATTTTCATAACTTTTGTTTCAAAAATCAGTTTAAAGTGATTCAAGGGGCGTAGTGAAGCATAGGTATAATTATTTGGTTCCAATATTATGCCTCTCAAGAAAAAAATCAATAAACCTAGTAATCCAACAAAAATTTGTATTATGACGTGTGAAGAAGAGGAAGAAATGCAACATGATATATCAAAATTATGGGACCAAGTGCAACAAATTTCACCCTCACAAAGTGTTAGGTCCCTGTAATTTGTCAGATTGGTAAGACCAAATAAACAAGGGTAACATCAAACCAACTTTGTAGTCCTAGGAACTAGACTTCTTGGACTCAGAGAGGGCTCTCTCTATACTTGTGTTTATGAATGATATGTCTGTATGCTTTTGTTTTATGATCTTAGGCTAGTTATGAAGTTCTAAGGATTTGTTTGTTTTGATTTATTTGGTTGATAGGTTGATAGATCAGTGGTGTGATTATTTGAGGGAGAGTTTCAGCTGAATAGGTAGACCATGAGAAAAATCAATCCATTAGGTTGTGGAGTCATAAAAGGATTTAATAGTTCATCAACTCAGTAAGGGTTTTCAAGTGGATTTCTTAGATTAGATGGCATATGAAATGAAAATAAGTTGGGAAAATAGTAAAACTAAAGGGAAATTAAGAATCCTTTAACATATACTAGAACAAGAAGAGT
The DNA here is from genome assembly GCA_034641835.2 of Pinus albicaulis. Taxonomy (NCBI): domain Eukaryota; kingdom Viridiplantae; phylum Streptophyta; class Pinopsida; order Pinales; family Pinaceae; genus Pinus; species Pinus albicaulis. The sequence continues at coordinate 1,268,971,480 of CM076579.1, forward strand.
CTTTAAGATCACTATGCTTAAGAAAGAACCAAAGGACAGGGCACACCATAAACTTCTATGGCCTAGATTTATTAATTGAACTTTGAGACAACAATCCAGCAAACCCTAGAGGGTAGGGAACTCCTAAATTCTCTAGCTATTCACTTTCAAACAAAGAAAACATTTAAGATAACATTTCAGTAATGATTAAAGAGCAGGGAACTCCTAAATTCTTCAATCAAACTTCAAATACCTTCAAAGTGACTATTCAAGATGGACCAAAGGACAAGGCAAACCATAAACTTCTTTAGCCTAAACCCTAATAAGTAAACTTCAAAGAAAGGCCTTAAAAACAATGTTTCAAGCTACATCAAAAGACAGGGCATGCCATAGACTTCTTTGGCTTGACTTCATTAAATCATTTTCAAGACACCAAGCTAAGTGGAACCAGAGAGAAATTAAGAATTCTCCAATCAGACCTTGCAAAGGAAAACATTAAGATAAAGAATGCAGACAGAAATAGGGTGCCCAGATAGCATATCCTACTCTAAATTTTTTGTTCTTTTATTAGAGAAATAATGGACATAATGGAAAACAGAAGGAAAATTTTGACAAAGAAGGAAAACTTCACCATTAACATAGCTCAAGAATCTTGTGAACATGCTTGTATTATTGATGATCAAAACAATTACATTACTCCATGTACAAGAGATCTTTGCAACTCAGAGCTTTCTCAAATCCAGCCTAGCAATCCATCAACTAGCTCAGTAACTAATCATTCCAACAACTACTCAACAACCCAACAAAAATTATGAATCTCACATGCAGTATTTATCTGAAAAATGAGGAGGTGATCCTAAGCTAGGGTTTCAGATGTTATTTATTACAGAATTAATGCATTTTTACCTTTGAGACCATGCAAGGCCCAAGGGAAAAATATCTGAGAGTGACTCATTGTAATAATAAATCCTAACTTAAACTTTGATCTAACTTTGGAAACATTTGACTTTAAGGCCTTCTCAATAAATTTCTAATAACTGCTGATGTCTTTTGTTGACTTCTGGCAAGGGCGCAGCGCCAAGGCAGGAAAAATGGCCCATATTGCAGTTGACCTTTGGAGGCCTTCCCGATGTCCAAATGAGCTCCATGGTAGCTCATTGGAAAGCTATATGAGTATATTTTCCAAATATGCCTCTAGTTTTCAAAATGGTGCCAATATTCTCTGTCAAAAATAACTTCTCCCAAGACTAGTAAACGTGCAGTGCCAAGGCCAAAAAGAGGGCAGCAACATGTTTTTTTGATGGTTTTTGGCCCTTTTGAGGGACCAGTTTTGCTCCAAATCTCCTGAAACTTTCTGAGGTTGATGTACTCATCATTAGGAACATGAGGATGCTGACCATTTTTCATTTGGATGCCCCAAAAAAGAGCGCAGCGCCACCTTTAGCAAAATTTATGAGTTGAAAATTATCAAAAATTGCATAAATTAACATGAGTGCAAAAATGTGCCAAAATTGTTGGAGTACTTACTTATTTAGTGATTGAGGCATAAAGTGACACCTCAGCAAGTATATCCAACTTTTCTTTCTCCCCTATCTTGGCCAAACTTTAAATTTTGTCATTATCTCTTTGAGCTTAGCTAATGAAATTCTCTCTTTCCGTGCATGAAATTTTGACTCTTGCCCTCAACAAGTCATTGTCCATGTGATCCTTGGCCAAGAGCTGCTCCAAGTGTTGGTTGACCCTCTCAAGCCATGCTTATTTGTTTTCATTGATCTCTAGGGCAAGATTTTCATTTAGTGTAAGCTGGTCTGCTAGGTCAGTTTCCCTTTGTCTCTCTAGGGCTAGAGCTCTTTTCAGCCCTCTAATCCTCGGTCTTTGTCTTGGAGGCTAATCCTCCTCACCATCAAGCTCAATCAACTGAAACTCCTTCTCAGTTTCATGTTTTTCCTCTTGCTCGTCAATGATAGACTCTATAGCCTTTTCCTTACCTTTGTCTACCTGTTGTGTTGATGAAGAAGGCATGGCCCCTTTCACTCCAAGTGAAGCAAAAGCGTGCATATGACCTCTCTGATTTGTATGTACCAATGTGCCCAAATCATCCCTCTTAGGCTTGCTCATTTCACCTCTTTTAGGTTGCCATGATGTATTTGGTGTCAAAAACCTAGGGAGAGGATGAATGAAATGAAGGAGTGTGAAGTGGATGGAGGTGTGGGGAAATGAAGGAAATGGTAATATGTAAGGGAGCCTAGGCTAGTTAAAATCCTAGGGTAAATGTAATAAGATTAAGGGAATAGGAGATGAGATGGCTATTTTGAACAAGTGAAGGGAATGAAGTGAATGTGTTAGCCCCCTATAAATTTCTTGACAAGCAAGCAAGGGGCTAATTTGTTTTATGAGCCTTCAAGGAATGCATTTCTCTTGAAAACACATCATCCTTGAAGCCTCTTCATGTTCCCTGCTCTTTGATCCTTCCCCTATGTTGTTCTGGAGTCAATAAACCTCACTGATTGCAAAAAAAATTGTGCTCCAATAGGCCTTTATTTGCCCCTTGTATCCCTGCAGAATGTCCCATTTTACCCTTTTTTCCATTTTTCAAAGATCCCCTTTTTTCCTCTAAGTCCCCTCTTACCCTCTAAATCATACCCAAAATTCCCTTTAAATCCTACGAGTTCCCTTTGTTTGGCCCAATTTCTCCTTTTTCCCCTATCGTTACCTTTTCCCAGCCTTGAAAAATGTTAAAAATGGGCAAAAACCCACTTTTCTACCTTATATTAAGGGCCTAGCCCCTTTGCCGCCAGCCCCGCAAACCACTTCCCCACATGCCCAGGCGCCGGAACCAGGCGCAAAGGACTCAAGCGCTAATCGCAATCGCAACGATCGGAGAAGCGCAATCCTTTGTTAAACAGAAAAACTTCGATGCGATTGAGTTTGGTCTTCAAGCCCTCTACTGCGATCTCCACCGTTGATCTACCGTTTTGATCGAACGGCCCTGCGCCAATCGCACTCCCGCTTCCGATCGCAATCAGAACTTTCAAATGGTGCCACTCTTGTTCCTCCCGATTGCGATTCCCCGACTGAATCACAGCCGTCCATCCGTACCGAGGATCAACGGTCCAGATCTTATCGCATCGCGTCTCGTCGCCCTTTTCCTTTCCTCGCCAATACAATCTCCGTTGTCGATCTAGACCCGGATCGGATGGCTCAAAACTGATCGCATCCCCGCCTCCATAGCAATCGCAAAGGTCTTGCTGCATCCTCTGATTATGATCTTCCGATCTAACCTCCGCTGTTGATTCCCCTGTCAATCCAACGGCCCGTGCTCTCCCGTTTTCATCGCAATCGCATGTTTCAGATGCTACCCCCCTTCCGCCCTTTGCGATTGCGATTCCTCGATCCAATCCCGACCGTCCATTTAACCCAAGATCCAATGGTCACGATATAATCGCACCATCATCCATCAGATTGTTAAACCTCCCATTTCTCCCCTCTGATTGAATCGTAGTCGTCGATCTCCTCCTGAGATCTGACGGTCAGGTCCCACCACATATGATCGTTTTTATTACATTTTCGTTCATTTTAATTTATTTCACCCAATTTCATATACCATCCCACTGTTTAATCTCCGTCGTCGATCTTCGTCACCAGACCATGATCTAATGGTCCACGCTCATTTCTCCACCATAACCCTATAGGTCACATTTTATGCCACATTTATGCATTTTTCACCGTTGCTTCATCATTTTATCACTGTCGTGCTTCCATCCTCTTGACTCCCCTACATTCACCACCTCCATGCATGGTTCTCTTAACAGGTTTCGTGTTTTGCAGGGTTATCAGGTGGTGAAAGCCACCATGAGTACACAGTCTTTTATACAGTGGCAAAATGACAGGACATGCATTAAAAGAACAGAGTTTAAAATTTGTAAAGTCTTCCCCTAATCCTTTAAAGCATAGATTTCGCAGTCAGAGGCAAGTGTGGAAGCGGCAAAGAGTATCAGTAGAGAAAACATAATGTTTAAGGCCTGTAATGGAAGCTTTTGAGCCTTAATCCAAGTATTTCAAAGCGGTGTACTAGATCAAGGACATCATGGATCTCTCAGAAGGCCCAGCGCACAGAAAACTATGCCATCGGGGTAGCTACACTAGCAGAACATCCCTACCTATGAAAGGACAAAGCGCCCATATTGTTTCCTCTATTTACGGTGTTCCTGAAGAACATTCAGCCTTGACCACAGTCCTAAGCTATCAGAGCATTTGTTATGCAGCATGGCACACTTCATTGTCATTTATTTTCCTTTTTGTTTATTCACCAAAGTACTACAGAGTACTGCAGCCAGAGTGCATCAGAGCCATACCAGAGTGAATGGAAGCTTGAAGAAGATCATTTGTTCACCCAAAGGCATGCTAGAGATAAATGCACAGGATTTAAAACAGAATGGGTTTCGGCCCTCTTTCCTTTTCAGAGTTTAATGTTACATTTAGTTCTCCACCTACCTCCTCCGCTCATCTTTCAGCTATAAAATTCAGAAAGAAACTCATTGTGTGGTTGTTGATCAGTTATCAGAGAATTGCAAGTAGTTTCTTTTGAGACATAGTCTCTGTGTAAAGCTGTAAGATAGGCTGAGGGAGATGATTTCAGACTGAGTATCCAGCTATTGGCAATGTTGTAATTGACTGGTATTGCTATTTTATATGACAAGCACATTTCTTTGGATCCTGATCTAAAGCAGCGGTGATGTTTTTCTGTCTCTGTGTTTTATTTCATTTCATTTCATTTCTACTGGCTTGCATCAGAATATTGGCATAGGATTTACAATTGTTAGGTACCCTATGTTTCTGCTCTCCTTGCCTTCAATGTTTTCTGCTATATGTGTTATCTAAGAATTGATTTCAGTTAATTTAACCAGTGTAGTGGATGTTATTGCCTGCTCTCTGATGTATGAATTAAATGAATCCATTTTGAGATGTTCTTGTTAGGATTTAGCTGGAATATTTGGGAACACTGGGGATTATAGTTAGCCTTGTCCACTAGGATCCTTGTGCAACCAGCTGGCCTTTCTAATATCCCTCAAGCTGGAGGTCGAAGCATTGAGAGTTCAAAGTCTCTCTCTGATCTCAAGTCTTTAACTTTGTGTTCTGAATCTTTATTTTCTTCTCCTCCCTTACCATTCCATACCACACAATCATCTTTAAGATCCAATGTTTTAGATGACTAGCCCAATTGAAAGCCTGCATATTGATTAGAAAGCAAATACTTTCCTGAATCCATTGCCCAATGGTTTTGAATACTCCCTGGAATGCTTCACCTCTGCCTAAATCCTCTTTGCTCATCATTGTATTACATTGAACCCTTCTTTCCTGATAACCAGCTTCCAAACAAACAATCAAACAAACAAACCCTGTGCCTACAACTAGCCTAATATCTTAACCCTTGAACTTCAAAGTCATATACCTTTGATATATCTTAGAGAGATCCCTCTCTAGACCCAGGAGGGCTAGATCTTGAGGTCTGAAAGTGGTTTGATGTTGTCTCATCTTTTGGTATTTCCAACCTTGTCAAAACATGAGAACCCCAACATAATGGCGACTCCATTGGGGAAAAAATCTGAAAGCCTATAACTGATAACATTTGTCTGTCTCCCATCATTGTCACCAACATAATGGCGACTCCGCTGGGGAATTTCTGAGTATTTTCCATTCTACTACATTACAAGAGCCTCACAAAATATAGAAACTCTAGTTAGGTTGGTAGTGAAACACTTCCATTTGCAATTCACTTTCTACACCATTTGTTGTGTTTCTCCCATACTCTTAGACAGAGCCTGGAAAGGGCCAGGTAGCCTCCGGATCTCATCCTCTTCAGAGGTGACATATCTGGTAAATGCCCTCCCAGTCAATCTCTGGTTAGAGTGTGCTGTGTTTGAGATATTCCTGAAAGGGGACATCTCATAAACACTATGGTGGACAGTGTACCCTATAGAAGTATCCTAAACCTTCCACCTGGCGACTCCATAGCTCCTTAAATATCAAAGACTCCACTAGGAGACCAGCCTCCAAAACAACATCAACCACAGTAGAAGTAACAAGTAGGGTTAAGCTGCTTGGTTGGAAAATAGCATTCTGGCTTCAAGAACCATTCACACAAGAGCTTATCCCAACCCAAAACCCCCTGAAATAGTTGCCAACCCTAAGAGCATCCTCAAGAGATCTCCTGCACCTAAAAGATCAACTATTTCTAGCCACATCCATAGAGCTAATTCTACACCAGAAGACTTTACAGCTCTATCAGACCCATTTTTTGACCTAGGTACTCAAAACAGTCTACCAAGAACTAGGTCATTCAGTGTCCTAGACCAGTCAGACCTTGAGTTTCCTGTTTCACCACCTCAAAGTGGTAAACGCCCTGGGGATAGACAGACCTCTCCATCTACACCTCCTGATCTTCACTGCATTCAAAACTTGGGGCTCAGTCATCCTAGATCTTCCCATCACGCTTCTGCTGGTCCTAATATCCCTGTCATCCGTATACCAACCACCCAAGTCAACCCTTCACCTCATCAAAACATCATCATGGCAGCCTGGTATGCACCTCTGGTTTTACCTCAACCCCTAGTACCCTTACCCAATGATTATCAATCAAAGATCCCACACTTCACTGTGAAAGAGTCTACCACAGCCCAACACCATGTAGATAGGATGGAAGATTCTTTTGAATACATGGAAATAGATGATGAAATAGTCAAAATGAGAATCTTTGCCCAGAGCTTAGGAGGTGACGTGAAAAAATGGTTCAAAGGCCTACCTCCTAATAGTATCCAGGACCTCCCAACATTATATTAGACCTTCATTAACAAATGGGAAGTTAAGGCAAATCCTCTCCAAATCCTAGCAGAATACAAGAACCTGAAAAGAAATGTAGGAGAGAGTGTCCAGGACTACTGTACAAGGTTTAACAGTGTTTATAATGCTCTTCCACCACACATGAAACCTCCCCTAGGTATGGTCCTAGTGAAATATCCTGAAGGCCTGGATGCTGACATGGCCTATCAGCTTAGGGAGAGGGATTACAACACATTGGAAGACATGCAAAAGGGAGCAGTGAGTGTAGAGGCAAATTTGATTGAGAAAAAAGCAAGATTGAGAGCTAAGAAAAGGGTAACATATAGAGATGACAATGTAGCTTCCACATCTGATCCAAATTATGACCGTTTATATAAAAATGTGGAAAGGTTACAACAAATGATGGAAAAAATGGCTGTCACAGTTAGTAGCCAAAACAGAAATCAAAACCATAACCAGAACTAGAACTTTAGAAGAAACAAACACCACTCCCAACAGACAAAAAGAATCAGATTAGCAAGTTATTCCCCCATTCCAAGAGAAATTTTTAGATGAAGACGAGGGAATCATAGAAGAGTCTGAAGGGAACACAATAAACATGTTTGAAACAGAAGATTCAATCCATAACTGTTACTCAGAAGAAGGTCAACCCTCACCCTCTTATTGGGGTGAGGAATGGTTAGAATCTGAAGATTACAGATTAGGATTTGAGAATGCCATGATGCAGGTCAGAGAGCAATATGAACTTAGAAGCAAAAGGAGCCTCGACATGGCCAAAACAAAAGCTTCTGAGGTTACCATCAAGAAAAGGCCTGAGAAAACTTCTAAAGTGACTGCTGAAAGTAATAAATCAGCAGCTGAGAGTTCTGGGAAGAACAAAGAAAAGGACAACCAAAACACTGAGAAACAAGGTCAACCAAAAAGCAGTGCTAACACTACAGTTAGTACTCTTGATAAAACAGTTCCTAACACTGTACATAGTGAGAATCAACACACTGATTCAACCACTAAGGTGGTGACTAACAAAACAGAGTTGAACATCCCAAAGAGTCAGTCCACTTTCAATTTGGAGAGTGAGATTGCAAAAATTAAAATCTTTGTACCACTCTCTGAGCTAGCCACTCAGGATGTATATAAAGGCCAAATTTTGAAAGCATTAAATTTAGGTGAGAACAATGACACTGTAAATATGAGTGATGATCAACCTGCCCTTCTGTTTGGTCCAAAGATAGAAGGAAAGTTTCAGGAAGGGGTAGTACCCCCTTTTTATATCAGTCTTAATATCCATGATAAGATCCTCCACAACGCAATGCATGATTCTGGGGCATCACAAAACCTGATGCCTAAAGTAGTGATGGAAAGATTATGCCTAGAGATAACCCGCCCCAATAAAGACCTATATTCTTTTGACTCTAGTAGAGTAAAGTGTCTTGGCCTGATCACAGATTTATGTGTGAGCCTTACCCAGATTCCAGCAAGGTGTATGGTCATGGATGTTTTTGTGGCAGATGTGCCACCCAAGTATGGCATGTTATTGTCAAGATCATGGGGAGCCAAGCTACAAGGCACAATGCAGATGGATGGGGCCTATGACACAATCCCCATCTTTGGCCAACTTAGAAGACTGTACAGGGAGGCACAAATGAAATTTCTGGTCAGTAGCCTCGAAAAACCTGAAAATTCACCCTTATACTCTGTACATACAGACCTTGACTCCTTCATCCTCTGTAATGACGAATCCTTAGAAGGGTCAGAGTCCAAAAACAGAGATACAAACAAGGAAACAGAGCCCATGGACTTTGACATAATGGCTACTCTATACTCGGAGGAGAATGATGTAGAAAACTCAGAACAGTGCACTGAAACAAAAACTCAAAGTGAACCAGAAACCGAATGCAATTAGCCTCCTAGTCACCTCTCTGATCTCCACACCCATGACGAAAAACAAAACAACCCACAGCCTAGTGCAGCTCCTATAATGCAACATAATGACGAACCCAGCTGTAGGGAAGGAAGTGATGATAAAACGAAAAATGAACCCTTGTGCGAGATGAATTTCGATGGGTCATGCACCAAGAGAACTGCTAGAGCAGGGGTGTGGCTGCATAATATAGAAAGCGACCGCACAGAGAGCCATGCCTGCAACCTGCATTTCAAATGTACAAATAATATTGCAGAGTATGAGGCTCTTATCCTAGGCTTAAACCTGTTGAGAAAATTAGGAGCCCATAGGATAACTGTACGTGGGGACTCTGAGCTGATTATTAAACATGTGAATGGTGAATATACAACAAAAAATCCTAGACTGAGGGCATACAGGAATGACACTATGGATCTATTGAAAACCTTTGTGGAATACGATCTGGTGTTTATCCCTAGAGGTCAGAACGAGATTGCAAATGGACTAGCCTGCATGGCTAGTTCGTATCATAAGCCTCCCAGTGACCAACAGATCATCATTCAGACCAAATTCAGACCTGCAGTCCCGGACAATGAAAAATATTGGCAGGTCTTTGAGGGCGATAAACAGATTGAAGATTTCCTGCTAGGCAGAAATGAGTTTGAATTTTCTGATTCAGACTCCATATCTGACAGTAGTTGCCTAAGTGAAGAGTCCTCAGATGAGGAAGAGACACCCTGTAACATAGAAATAAACACTTTAAATGAACAGATTGGAAATCCAAACGAAGAATGTGAAAACGCGGATACTGAAGAAGTAGAGGTGCTGCAGACCAAAGATAAGAACATACCTCAAGGTCTGGCCCCTTTAGAAGACCTTTTTGACTTTGATGATGTAGCAAAAAATCCCACTATAGAACATGCAGACTATGATGTCCAAGAATGCAACATAGGCACTGAAGATAAACCCAAGATGATCAAATTGGCTAAGTCCCTGCCTGCAAACATGAAAAGGAAATACATTGACCTATTCAAGGAATTCATTGATGTATTCACTTGGAGTTATGAGGACTTGAGGGCCTATGACACAAACATCGTACAACATAAAATACCCCTGAAAGAAAATCAGAAGCCCTTCAGACAAAAATTCCGCAGGATAAACCCAAAGCAATTGCCTGCAGTCGAAAAAGAGATTAAGAAGATGTATGAGGCAGGTATAATTGTACCGGTGAGGTTTTCTGATTGGGTATCAAACCTAGTGGCTGTGAGAAGGAAAACAAGGGAGATCAGATTGTGCATAGATTTCAGGAATCTTAATAGAGCCTCACTCAAAGACAATTACCCTTTGCCAAAAATGGAATATATTCTTTAGAGGGTAGTAGGTTCTAAAAGGATCTCCCTGCTAGATGGTTTTTCAGGTTACAACCAAGTATTAGTAATTCCAGAAGACCAACTCAAAACAGCCTTTACCACTCCATGGGGCACCTTTATGTATGTAAAGATGCCTTTTGGATTGATGAACGCTGGCGCAACCTTCCAAAGAGAAATGGACATAGCTTTTTCAGATGAAATAGGATAATTCATTTTCATCTATCTGGATGACATAACAGTCTATTCCAAGACTGAGGAAGAACACCTAGAACACCTAAGAAGAGTGTTTGAAAAATGTAGAAGGTTTGTTCTGTCATTGAATCCTAAAAAAACTATATTTGGGCTGCAAGAAGGTAAGCTTCTTGGCCACATCATATCTGAGAAGGGGATTAGGATAGACCCACAAAGAGTTGAGGGAATACTACAAATCACACACCCAAGAAACATCAAAGAGTTACAGTCTTCATTGGGAAAATCAACTTCCTTAGGAGGTTTATTCCCAACTTAGTTGAACACCTTAGGAATATGACTAACATGTTGAAGAAAGGTGTAGGAGTCAAGTGGACTGTTGAAGCCAAGAAATATTTTGAATCTGTCAAACTTGCACTCACCCAAGCTCCTGTCCTAATCAGCCTAGTTTTCTCAAAATATTTCCTGATTTTTTCATTTTCCTCCAAGCATACAATAGCTGCAGTTCTACTGCAGAAAAATCCAGAGGGAATGGAACATCCCATTTCTTTCTTCAGCAAAGCACTCAGAGATGCACCCTTGAAATACAAAATTATGGAAAAACAGGCCTATGCTTTGGTTAAGGCCTTAAAATACTTTAGGGTGTACATACTACATTCCCACACCATAGCCTATGTGCCAAATATAGTGGTTAAAGACATCTTGTCCCAAGACCCAGATTGGAAAAAGGGAAAATGGATTGTTGTGATCTTAGAGTACGACCTTGAGATAAAACCCACCAAAATGATTAAAGGTCGGGGCTTAGCTCAATTAATGGCTGAATCAAATCTGCAAGCCCTGGACATAAACATGGTAGATGCCTTGGATGAGCAGCAGGGATTCCCTGATCCCACTGTTGAGGGAAATTTTCAGAGCTCTCCTTGGTATTCTTACATTCTGTATGTGCTTACACAGCTCAATGCCCCTCCTGAATTATCAAAGACCAAGGCTAGATTCTTAAAACTAAAAGCCAGAAGATATTGCATATGGAATAACTGCTTATACTGGAAGAATCCAAATGGCTTATTGCTTAAATGTTTGCCTGAAAATGAGGCAGAGAGGATTAAACAAGAATTCCATGCGGGAGAGTGTGGAGGCCACCTGAGTTGGAAGGCTACTGCAAACAAGATACTCAGGGCTAGCTACTATTGGCCTACACTCTTCAATGATATCCATAAGATGATAATTGCCTACCACAAATGCCAGATTTTTGAAGGAAAAAAGAAAACTCCTCCCCTTACCTCTACAACCCATCACTGTTGAAGGTCCCTTTCTGCAATGGGGCCTAGATTTCATAGGGAAAATTCACCCTGCTTCTTCTGCACAACACAAATGGATCCTAACAGCCACAGATTACTTCACTAAGTGGATAGAGGCCATACCGACTAGGAATGCCACATATTCAGTCATCATTAGGTTCCTAGAAGGTCATATCCTCTCTAGGTTTGGCTGCCCAAGGAAAATAATCACTGATAATGCTGCCAATTTTGGATCCAAGAAAATGGTTGATTTTTGTCACAGGTATCAAATAGCACTCGGTCATTCAACTGCCTATTACCCTCAAGGTAATGGATTAGCTGAATCATCAAACAAGAGCCTGGTGACTATCATCAAAAAGCTGCTAGAAGAGAACAAAAAGTCATGGCATAACAAGTTAGTGCATGCCCTGTGGGCTGATAGGCTTACAACAAAGAAATCCATTGGCATGTCACCATATCATCTTGTCTACGGAACAGAAGCAGTGTGTCCCACCAGCCTTGGGATACCAGTGATTAAACTTGTTCAAGAGATACAAACAGAAGAAGACAGCATGGTGAGGAGAATAAACTAGACAATTCATCTCCAGCAAACAAGGGAAGAGGTCTATAACAGAGCTGTGAAAGTTCAAGAGAACATAAAGAAGTTGTTTGACAGAAGAACTAAGGCCTCTAATTTCAAAATTGGAGATAAAGTTCTGAAGTGGGACTCAAGAAGAGAGGACAAAGGAAAGCACGGCAAGTTTGATAGTTTGTGGCAAGGTCCCTACATCATCCAGGCCACTGTAGGTCCAAATGCCTTTTTTCTACAGGATTTAGATGGTACAGAGCTGTTTGGGGGTCCTGTCAATGGCAGGATGCTCAAACACTACTTTTGTTGATTTCCAATTTCTAGTTTTTGTTTCCATTGTACATACCATTGCAGTGTTTGTTTTCAAGAAAAAGAGAAAATGTTCCAAAAAAAAAAGAGCAGAGAAAGGGAGAGGTCCAGACATGCTCAAAACATGAACCTCTGAAGTGCAAATATTGGCTCTAATATGATCAAAACCTGAGCCAAAGAAAGTAAAGGTAGCTAGTTCAAACATGCCCAAAACCTGGACCAGCAAAGAAGAAAGAAGAATCAGCGCTAACAAGCCCAAAATCAGAGCTGAGATGAAGAAAGAAAGTGACTCTAACAAGCTCAAAACTTGAGTCACGAAGAAAGAAGGATGCTTCAAACTTCAAATTTCAAGCCTTCAAAGTTTTTTTTTTCAGTTTTCTGCAAGTTTCTGTCCATGTGCAACTATCTTTATGCCTTGGATCCACAGCAAACTAGACTGTCTAATCCTAGTTTGACTTTTTTTAAATTTCTGCTGTAGAATATAGAGAAGGAATCTGCTGGACAGTTTAATCCCAGCAGATATTAGATTAGGTAGAGAAACATGTGAGACCAACAATATAATCTGGTCTCATGGAGTGATAAGGGTAGATATAGAATAGGTTTATTCTCTGTTTAGAAAAAAAAATGATGTAAAGGGTCTGCTAGTCCAAATGCACCTTAGAAGAAGAAAAAAAAAATGCTAGGATTGTAGGATGGGTAGGTAGATTGTTTGGGTGATGTTTCTGCTAATTGATGTCTTCACAATTGTGGCAGCTGAAAACCAAAGAAGAAAGGTGGCTCAAGCAACAGGCATCTGGCCTACTCCAAAGATCATTTATGAATTCTTAACTCCTTAAAGAAGAAGCCATCCCCATGTGGAGCCATTGTTAGCCCCCTATAAATTTCTTGACAAGAAAGCAAGGGGCTAATTTGTTTTACGAGCCTTCAAGGAATGCATTTCTCTTGAAAACACATCATCCTTGAAGCCTCTTCATGTTCCCTGCTCTTTGATCCTTCCCCTATGTTGTTCTGGAGTCAATAAACCTCACTGATTGCAAAAAAAATTGTGCTCCAATAGGCCTTTATTTGCCCCTTGTATCCCTGCAGAATGTCCCATTTTACCCTTTTTTCCATTTTTCAAAGATCCCCTTTTTTCCTCTAAATCCCCCCTTACCCTCTAAATCATACCCAAAATTCCCTTTAAATCCTACGAGTTCCCTTTGTTCGGCCCAATTTCTCATTTTTTCCCCTATCGTTACCTTTTCCCAGCCTTGAAAAATGTTAAAAATGGGCAAAAACCCACTTTTCTACCTTATATTAAGGGCCTAGCCCCTTTGCTACTAGCCCCAAAAACCACTTCCCCACATGCCCAGGCCCCGGAACCAGGCGCAAAGGACTCAAGCGCTAATCGCAATCGCAACGATCGGAGAATCACATTCCTTTGTTAAACAGAAAAACTCCGATGCGATTGAGTTTGGTCTTCAAGCCCTTCGCCGCGATCTCCACCGTTGATCTACCATTTTGATCGGACGACCCTGTGCCAATCGCACTCCCGCTTCCGATCGCAATCAGAACTTCAAATGGTGCCACTCTTGTTCCCCCCGATTGCGATTCCCCGACTGAATCACAGTCGTCCATCCGTCCCGAGGATCAACAGTCCAAATCTTATCGCATTGCGTCTCGTCGCCCTTTTCCTTTCCTCGCCGATACAATCTCTGCCATCGATCTAGACCCGGATCGGATGGCTTAGTGCTGATCGCATCCCCACCTCCATAGCAATCGCAAAGGTCTTTCTGCACCCTCCGATTGCGATCTTTCGATCTAACCTCCACCGTTGATTCCCCTGTCAATCTGACGGCCCGCGCTCTCCCGTTTTCATCGCAATCGCATGTTTCAGATGCTACCCCCATTCCGCCCTTTGCGATTGCGATTCCCCGATCTAATCCCAACCGTCCATTTAACCCAAGATCCAATGGTCATGATATAATCGCACCATCGTCCATCGGATTGTTAAACCTCCCATTTCTCCCCTCCGATTGAATCGTAGCCGTCGATCTCCTCCTGAGATACGACGGTCCTAGGTGAATCGCCCTCCACCCATGTCGGGTCCCACCACATATGATCGTTTTTATTACATTTTCGTTCATTTTAATGTATTTCACCCAATTTCATATACCATCCCACTGTTTAATCTCCGCCATCAATCTTCGTCACCAGACCATGATCTAACGGTCCACGCTCATTTCTCCACCATAACCCTATAGGTCACAGTTTACGCCACATTTATGCATTTTTCACCATTGCTTCATCATTTTATCACCGCCGCGCTTCCATCCTCTTGACTCCCCTACATCCACCACCTCCATGCATGGTTCTCTTAACAGGTTTCGTGTTTTGCAGGGTTATCAGGTGGTGAAAGCCACCATGAGTACATAGTCTTTTATACAGTGGAAAAACGACAGGACGTGCATTAAAAGAACAGAGTTTAAAATCTGTAAAGTCTTCCCCTGAGCCTTTAAAGCATAGATTTCACAGTCAGAGGCAAGCGCGGAAGCGGCAAAGAGTATTAGTGGAGAAAACATAATGTTTAAGGCCCGTAATGGAAGATTTTGAGCCTTAATCCAAGTATTTCAAAGCAGTGTACCAGATCAAGGACATCATGGATCTCTCAGAAGGCCCAGCACACAGAAAACTATGCCATCAGGGTAGCTACACCAGCAAAACATCCCTACCTGTGAAAGGACAAAGCGCCCATATTGTTTCCTCTATTTACCATGTTCCTGAAGAACATTCAACCTTGACCACAGTCCTAAGCTATCAGAGCATTTTTTATGCAGCATGGCGCACTTCATTGCCATTTATTTTCCTTTTTGTTTATTCACCAAAGTACTACAGAGTACTGCAGCCAGAGTGCATCAGAGCCATACGAGAGTGAATGGAAGCCTAAAGAAGATCATTCGTTCACCCAAAGGCATGCCAGAGATAAATGCACAGGATTTAAAACAGAATGGGTTTCGGCCCTCTTTCCTTTTCAGAGTTTAATGTTACATTTAGTTCTCCACCTACCTCCTCCGCTCATCTTTCAGCTATAAAATTCAGAAAGAAACTCATTGTGTGGTTGTTGATCAATTATCAAAGAATTGCAAGTAGTTTCTTTTGAGACATAGTCTCTGTGTAAAGCTGTAAGATAGGCCGAGGGAGATGATTTCAGACTGAGTATCCAACTATTGGCAATGTTGTACTTGACTGGTATTGCTATTTTATATGACAAGCACATTTCTTTGGATCCTGATCTAAAGCAGCGGTGATGTTTTTCTGTCTCTGTGTTTTATTTCATTTCATTTCATTTCTACTGGCTTGCATCAGAATATTGGCATAGGATTTACCCTTGTTAGGTACCCTATGTTTCTGCTCTCCTTGCCTTCAATGTTTTCTGCTATATGTGTTATCTAAGAATTGATTTCAGTTAATTTAACCAGTGTAGTGGATGTTATTGCCTGCTCTCTGATGTATGGATTAAATGAATCCGTTCTGAGATGTTCTTGTTAGGATTTAGCTGGAAGATTTGGGAACACTGGGGATTAGAGTTAGCCCCGTCCACTAGGATCCTTGTGCAACCAGCTGGCCTTTCTAAGATCCCTCAAGCTGGAGGCCGGAGCATTGAGAGTTCAAAGTCTCTCTCTGATCTCAGGTCTTTAAATTTTTGTTCTAAATCTTTATTGTCTTCTCCTCCCTTACCATTCCATACCACACAATCATCTTTAAGATCCAATGTTTTATATGACTGGCCCAATTTAAAGCCTGCATATTGATTAGCAAGAAAATCCTTTCCTGACTCCATTGCCCAATGGTTTTGAATACTCCCTAGAATGCTTCACCTCTGCCTAAATCCTCTTTTCTCATCATTGTCTTACATTGAACCCTTCTTTCTTGATAACCAGCAACCAAACAAACAAACCTTGTGCCTACAACTAGCCTAATATCTTAACCCTTGAACTTCAAAGTCATATACCTTTGATATATCTTAGAGAGATCCCTCTCTAGACCCAGGAGGGCTAGATCCTGAGGTCTGAAAGTGGTTTGACGTTGTCTCATCTTTTGGTATTTCCAACCTTGCCAAAACATGAGAACCCCAACAGAATGAACAAACTAGGTCAATGGAAACACTAGGTGAATGAAATTTACCCTGCCTATGACTGAAATTATGTTTAGAAGGATAAACAAGGTGGGTAGACAATGATTATAAACTGAAATTAGGGTTTCACTTCAATGCATTCAAGAGCTATCAAATATCATAGGAACAAGGTATATGATATGTACTTATTGATTTAGGGCTCTTGGAGGAATTTAGGAGAATATTGGAAGTGGTTTTGAAGTGTTTGAAGTTACATAACTCTCACAAGTCTTCATTGTGTAGGCGCGCAGCACCACTATCTGAGGGCGCAACGCCTATCCAAACACGCAGCGCCAGGATGAAAAAACGAACAATGTTTTGCAAACCACTTTTGGAGGTCTTCCTGGTGTAAAAATTGGGCCCAGGATAGCTCGTTGGAAATCTCTTGAAGTATACTTTCCAAATAAACCTTTTTTTTTCTTATTGGAGTTGATTTGACCTATCAAAAGTTGATTCTCCCAATACTGGTCAAAAAGTGTTGAATGAGGGTGTAGAAATGCAGAGTGATGGTGCAGGCAACTTTTGGAGGCCTTCCTCAACTGAAAATTGAGCTCATGATAGCTCATTGTAAAGCTCCTCTAGTCTAGTTTTTATTTGACTCATCACGAAAGTCATTTGGACACTCCAACTATGAGACAACTTGATTTTTCCAAAGTCACTCTAGAAGTGAAACAACTCTCCTGTGGCACCTGTATTTTTGACATTGCTCTAAAACCATGACACTTGTGTAAAATACATTTTTGTTTGGTCAGAAACATAGTTTGAAGCAAAACTGGCCCTATGTGTGACAAATGGCTTGACTCTTGGAATGAATTCTCAAGAAATGATGGAGACATGATCTTATGAGCTGAAATGACCTTATACTTACTGATATGACCTACCTTAATGATCCTCTTCTAAAATGTCACGTTTCCATAGCAAACCCTAGCTCAGTGGGAGGGGAAACTAGGGTTTATTACTTGTAACACATATTTCATTAAATTTTGAATTTTTTTATTACAAGGACAACACTAAAATTTATCTTTTTGGTTATTTTTAAATTCTAGATCCACTATTTAATTCCAAATTTAATGAAATATGTGTTTTGTGAACAATGATGACTTGGGCATTGATACTCTTTCTGAATTTTTGGCATTGCAGGTTGATCAAACATGGAGTTTGGATTTATTTTCTCCACTTAGGGCAGACATCATGATCTTTTTCAATCCCTCTCATATATATGCTAACTTCATCGGAATGAAGGAATGAACTTGAAGAATGCAAAACCCTAATGACCTAATGGGAGTGCTTTTTGAACTGACTTTGAATGAGATTTTAACTTAAAAACTTTCAAGTGAAAAGAGAATTTCAAAAAGTGATATTACGCTCAAGGGGACATGGGAATGAGTTAGCAACAATAAATCTTAGAGGGAGGGTGGATTTTATTAACAGGGGAAAATGGGGAAATGAGGTTCTAGGTAGGAAAGAAGGATGAAAATGAGAGGTATGGGCCCAAAATGAGTCTCTTAAAAGCAACAAGGTGATTTTGAGATGGAAAACTGATAGATAGGAAAAAGGTTTTATGAAGATCATAAAGGCAATGAGATTTCTGAAACTCAATATATTCAAGGAATATTGTTTTTGGAAAACTTTAACCATTCTATATTCATCCAAAGATAGTGAAAAATATTGATGACTAACAATGGCTCCACTTGGGGAGGGCGGCTCCTTTAGGAGGTTTCAAGAACCTTAGAGTTCAGATCTCTGGAATTTGTAGATCAGTGCCTTGATTGTGCTTAGCAAATTTCCTCCTTCTTCAATTGTTGATTTGCTGCTGTTCTTTGAAGTTGTGATCTTAAAATCTGAAAAACATGATTGCTTCAACATCAACTCTACCTACCCATCATACTTTTCCTAGCATTTTTTATTCATTTGGGTGCATTTAAACCGGAAAACCCTTGACATCATTTATCTTTTGGAAGCAAAAACTATCTATGTCTACCCTTATAACTTCCAAGAGCTTAGATTAGACTAATGAGCTCCTTTATTCTCTACCTAATCTACTTACCTATCAAGATTAAACAGTTTGACATATTTTCATTCTCTAATCTATCAACAGGAAATTGAAAGCATGACCTAATCAAGATTAAACAGTTTGATTTTTCATGAACTGTGGCATTTCAGACAAGCTACACACAGATTTTATTCTTGCAAAAGGTAAAAATAAATATTGAGTGCTCTAATCCGGCATTTGTCATTCATCCCTCTCTTTATTTTTGGTTCAGATTTGAAATTTGGAACCAATATATTTTCATATCTTCCTAGTCTACTGATAAGCCAAGTTTAAATAGTTTGGAAAATCTTCATTTTCTAACTCATCAGCAAAAATTCAAATTTTATTCAATCATGATTAGAATGTATGACTGAACAAGACTTCCTTTCTCGAAAGTAGTGGCATTTGGACTTGCACACTTTCAAAAACATTCTTTTTTGGTATGGGGCTTTACCTTTTCTTTTTACCTACCCTCTTTTCTTCTTTTTTGTTCTTTTTCTTTCTTTTAGTCAAAACAATCTGAAATTGAAACTGGGAAGATGTTCATAGTACTGAGCTTATTTTCACCTATCTATCCTAATCTAACTTATATATCATATATAAATTGGGTGAACTCTCTTTTCCAATACATCCAATCAAGTAAGTGACCATATGATTGATTTTCATTCAGCCCTTTGGGTATGTTGAAAAGACAAAAAGGCCACTCCCATCTCACTTGCTTTTGAACAACAGTGCTCAAGATCTTCTTTACACTCTGCAACAAACCATTCCTTGCATAGCACGTTCCTTCTTTAGATGCCTCTAAGAAAACAATAAAGGGATCTTGAAATAATACCTGGCTATGAGGATTTGAATAATCAGCTGTATCCAAGACCATTCCTTGCTCCAGCTTGTTAAGCTTGGGATTCTTTTGAGAAATAATCTCTTCCCCCTCTTCATGATCATCTGTCTTGGCAGCCTCATAATATATTGCAATGTTTTCCTCTAGAAACCCTGATATGCTCTAATTGAGTGGGCTGACTTATGTCTGAAAGCCATCATTTTGATGAGTAGGAGCATTCTCTGGAAATAGATCTTTTTGAGAAGGTAGTATAGCACCAGTATCAGTATGTTCATTTGTTTATTTATGAGGCAAAGCTACAATACACAAGTTAGCAATAGAAAAAACAAAAATAACTTCTTTATATAAAGGTTTATAGGTTGGTTGCATGCTCAAAATCTGATTGATTTCTTCTTCAAATAAAGGAGGAGGCATTTTTCGCTTTCTTTGGACAGAAACCCAATTTCCCTCTTTCTCTTGTGAAGGCTGGTCATATGGCTGAATGTATTCTTGGGCCTCACACAATAGAACAGATGAATCATCCTTTGTATCTTCAGAGGGATCTTGAGTATTTTCTTTTATTTCTTGATTGTCTTCCTTCTCAACCAATTTCTCTTGATTTTCAAGGTATTCATCTTGAGCATGAGATTCATGAATTTCCTCTGATAGATCCTCCGGGTGCCAATTTATTTTTATAATTTGAAATGAATCAAAGCATAAGGTTAGAGATTCTAAATGTGTTGAATCCTCCTCTATTTCAGATTCTGTGATTTCAAGATGACCTAGAGGGGGGACTTATGTATCCGAAAAAGGATTTGTACCATCCATTTCTTTCCTGACTGATCCTTTCAGGCATTCTTCCTTGTTTCTAGTTGCAACTTGCTTGCAATTCTCTCTTAATAGGGAAGCACAAGATGTAGGAAGGGAACTTAGTATTTCTTGACAACTTCCTGCATTTTCTTCTTTGCAATCTTACTCAGCATGCACATTTTGAATTTTATCTTTGCATTGTAATGACTGAGCTTATTCTTCCCAAGAAAATAGTACTGGATATTTTGAAAAGTCAGCTCCAACCTCAACATTGTACTCTTCCTCTTTCCTCCTGCTAATCATATGCATTTCTTTGTTAACTGTGTTTGTCAACATCTCTAGTTTTATCTCTGAAGATATCAGTTGCTCTTTATCTACTTTGTCCTTCTCTATTGCTCTTAGCTTTGCCTCCCTGTTCAGCATGTTGGCTTCCACATCAACTGCCATCCTTTTCATTTCCTCAAGGGTTGAAGGGTCCCTTTCTCTTATCTGGAATTCCATCTCTGGGTCAAAGGCATTTGGGTAGTGCAAGAGAGCCCACCCTGGGGGTGGCTTTATCTTAGCAGGTATTGCATGGTATGATTTATTGAAACTAGCTGAAAATTGTTGTACTATCTCCCCTGGTTGTCTTTTTAGATGGTTATACTCTTCCATGATGAAAAAAACATTTCCCAGGACCACCCACCTATCTAGGAAGACTTGAGTGAATCGATGAAAATTTCTAACGCTTGAAGTTGGAAGATCTTTGAACCAACCTTTAAATTTTTCTTCCAATGACAGAGCAAAAATTCTGATATGCACCTCATCCTCTTCTACCTCAAACAGATCAACGATGTCCTCAAGATTTTGAATGTGATTTTCAGCGGTGGCTTTTGAGTTTTCTCCATCAAATATGGGTAGTTTTTTAATAAAATTTGCAGGGAGGTCATGGAGGATAGGAGGCAAAACCAGAGGCTTGTATCTGTCTTGAATTTTTACACGTATAGGCAGTATAGAAGGAGGCTTATAACCATTTGAGATTTCAGCAAGAGTAGGTGAGATAGTATGAGGCTCATGTTTTCTTGGATTTTTCACAAGTGCATCTGGAATGTGCACATGGGTATAAGTATGTACAGGGTCTACAATTTGGGGTTTAGCCTCTTGAAGCTCATGAAATTTCCAATGATCAATGTAAACCTTAGTAGTATATTCTTGGTCAGGCTTAAAGTAATATAGAACATAGTTACAGATAAAAACAATGATCTCTTGGATCCAATTTGGGCTTGAATACCCTCTCTTCCTAGGAGGACCGGTCATGTTTTTAGGTTCTTTCTCTAGTGGAGTCTTTTCATAGAACTGATCTGGATTGGAGTCGCCAGGTGGATGATTTTCAACTTCCTTGAGGCTGGCTGTTGTCCACCATCAACAATTGGATACCAATCTTGAGATATTTTTGGGTTTTCTGAGTTCTTTATATAACACTAAGATTCTTAATGAGTGTTCCCCAGTGGAGTCGCCATTATGTTAGGTCCCTGTAATTTGTCAGATTGGTAAGACCAAATAAACAAGGGTAACATCAAACCAACTTTGGAATCCTAGGACCTAGCCTTACTGGACTCAGAGAGAGCTCTCTCTATACTTGTGTTTATGAATGATATGTCTTTATGTTTTTGTTTTATGATCTTAGGCTAGTTATGAAGTTCTAGGGATTTGTTTCTTTTGATTGATTTGATTGATAGGTTGATAGATCAGTGGTGTGATTATTTGAGGGAGTGTTTTAGCTGAATAGGTAGACCATGAGAAAAATCAATCCATTGGGTTGTGGAGTCATAAAAGGATTTAATAGTTCATAAAATCAGCAAGGGTTTTCATAGGGAAAGCTAACTGTATCAAGTGGATTTCTTAGATTAGATGGCATATGAAGTGACAATAACTTGGGAAAATAGTAAAACTAAAGGGCAATTAAGAATCCTTTAACATATACCAAAACAAGAAGAGTCTTTAAGATCACTATGCTTAAGAAATAACCAAAGGACTGGGCACACCATAAAATTCTTTGGCCTGGCTTTATCAAGTAAAATTTGAGACAACAATCCAGAAAACCCTAGAGAGAAGGGAACTCCTAAATTCTCTAGATATTCACTTTCAGACAAAGAAAACATTTAAGATAACATTTTAGTAATGATTAAAGAGCATGGAACTCCTAAATTCTTCAATTATACTTCAAAGACCTTCAAAGTGACTATTCAAGATGGACCAGAGGACAGGGAAAACCATAAACTTCTTTAGCTTAAACACTAATAAGTAAACTCCAAAGAAAGGCCTTAAAAAACAATGTTTCATGCTACACCAAAGGACAGGGCATGCCATAGACTTCTTTGTCTTGACTTAATTCAATCATTTTCAAGACAACAAGCTAAGTGGAACCAGAGAGAAATTATAATTCTCCAATCAAACCTTGCAGAGGAAAACATTAAGATAAAGAATGCAAACAGAAATAGGGTGCCCAGACAGCATATCCTACTCTAAAATTTATTTTCTTTTATCAAAGAAATAATGGACATAATGGAAAACAGAAGGAAAACATTGACAAAGAAGGAAAACTTCACCATTAACATAGCTCAAGAATCATGTGAAAATTCTTGTATTACTGATGATCAAAAAAGTTACATTACTCCATGTACAAGAGATCTCTGCAACTCATAGCTTTCTCAAATCCATCCTAGCAATCCATCAACTAGCTCAGCAACTAATCAGTCCAACAACTACTCAACCAACCAACAAAAATTATGAAGCATACATGCAGTATTTATTTGCAAAATGAGGAGGTGATCCTAAGCTAGGGTTTCAAATGTTATATATTATAGAATTAATGCATTTTGACCTTTGAGACCATGCAAGGCCCAAGGCAAAAATATCTGAGAGTGACTCATTGTAATAATAACTCCTAACTTAACCTTTGAGCTAACTTTGGAAACATTTGACTTTAAGGCCTTCTCAATAAATTTTTAATAACTGCTGATGTATTTTGTTGACTTCTGGAAAGGGTGCAGCACCAAGGTACAGGCGTGAAGTGTCAGTGCAAACGCACAGCGCCAAGGCAGGAAAAATGGTCTGCCTTGCAGTTCACTTTTAGAGGCCTTCCCAATGTCCAAATGAGCTCCATGATAGCTCAATGGAAATCTCTCTGAGTCTAGTTTCAAAATTTGCCTCCAGTTTCCAAAATGGTTCCCATCTTCTCTATCAAAAAGCATTTTTCCTAAGATTGGTAAACGCGCAATGCCAAGGCCAAAAAGAGGGCAGAAACATGATTTTTTGATGGTTTTTGGCCCTTTTGAGGGACCAATTTTGCTCCAAATCTCCTGAAACTTTTTGAGGTTGATGTACTCATCATTAGGAACATACCGATGTTGACCATTTTTCATTTGGATGCCCTAGCGCTACGCCTTTAGCAAAATTTCTGAGTTGAAAATTATCAAAAATTGCATAAATTAACATGAGTGCAAAAATGTGCCAAAATTGTTGGAGTACTTTCTTATTGAGTGATTGAGGCATGAAGTGACACTTCAGTAAGTATGTCCAAATTTTCTTTCTTCCCTAGCTTTTTCAAACTTTCAATTTTTTCAATAGCTCTTTGAGCTTGGCTAATGAAATTCTCTCTTTCCGTGTACGAAATTTTGACTCTTGCCCTCAACAAATCATTTTCCTTGTGAGCCTTGGCCAAGAGCTGCTCCAAGTGTTGGTTGACCCTCTCAAGCCATGCTTCTTTGTTTTCATTAATCTCTAGGCCAAGATTTTCATTTAGTGTAAGCTGGTCTGCTAGGTCAATTTCCCTTTGTCTCTCTAGGGCTAGAGCTCTTTTCAGCCCTCTAATCCTTGGTCTTTGTCTTGGAGGCCGATCCTCCTCACCATTAAGCTCAATCAACTGAAACTCCTGCTTAGTTTCATGTTTTTCCTCCTGCTCATCAATGATAGGCTATGTCTCCTGCTCATCAATGATAGGCTATGTAGCCTTTTCCTTACCTTTTTCTACCTACTGTGTTTATGAAGAAGGCATGGCCCTTTTCACTCCAAGTGAAATTAGGGTTTCACTTCGATGCATTCAAGAGCTATCAAATATCATATGAACAAGGTATATGATATGCACTTACTGCTTTAGGGATCTTGGATGAATTTAGGAGAAGCTTCAATGTGGATTTTAAGTGTTTTAAGTGACACAACTCTCACAATTCTTGATTGTGAAGGCGCGCAGCGCCACTGGCTGAGGACATAGTGCTTATCTAAACGCGCAACGCCGGGATGAAAAAACGTAGCGCCAGGATGAAAAAACGCAGCATTGTTTTGGATACCACTTTTGGAGGTCTTCCCGGTGTCCAAATTAGGGCCAGGATATCTCGATGGAAATATCTTGAAGTTTAATTTCAAAATATACCTTTTATTTGATGATTGGAGTTGATTTGCCCTGTCAAAAGTTGATTCTCCCAATACTTGTCAAAAAATTTTGAATGAGGGTGCAAAAATGCAGAGTGCTGGTGTAGGAAACGTTTGGAGGCCTTCCTCAACTTCAAATTGAGCTCATGATAGCTCATTGGAAATCTCTTCTAGTATAGTTTTCAATTGACTCATCAAGCAAGTCATTTGGACACTCTAGCTATGAGAAAAAATGATTTTACCAAGGTCACTCTAGAAGTGTAGCAACTCTCTTGTGGCACCTGTATTTTTGACATTGCTATAAAACCATGACACGTGTGTAAAATTTGAAAGATTTTTTTCTTCTTGGACCTATTATAGACAAAAATGTCTCTCACGTTTGTCAAATTCATTTATGTTTGGTCAGAAAAATAGTTTGAAGAAAAAATGGCCCTATGAGTGACAAATGGCTTGAATCTTGTAATGAATTCTCAATAAATGATGGAGACATGATCTTATGAGTTGAAATGACCTTATACTTACTGTTATGACCTACCTTAAGGCTCCGCTGCTCAAATGTCACATTTCCTTAGCAAACCCTAGCTCAATGGGAGGGGAAATTAGGATTTAGTACTTGTGAACAATGATGACTTGGGCAATGATATTCTTTCTGACTTTTTGGCATTGCAGGTTGATCAAACATGGAGTTTGGCTTTCTTTTCTCCACTTAGTCCGGACATGATGATCTTTTTTCAATCCATATCATATATATGCTGACTTCATCGGAATGAAGGAATGATCTTGAAGAATGCAAAACCCTAATGACCTAATGGGAGTGCCTTTTGACCTAAATTTGAATGATATTTTAACTTAAAAAATTTCAAGTGAAAAGATCATTTTCAAGAGTGCTATTATGCTCAAGGGGACATGGGAATGAGTTAGCAACAAGAAATTTTAGAGGGAGGGTGGGTTTTATTGACAGGGGAAAATGGGGAAATGAGGTTCTAGGTAGGAAAGAAGGATGAAAATGAGATGTATGGGCCCAAAATGAGTCTCTTAAGAGAAACAATGTGACTTTGAGATGGAAAACTAATAGATAGGAAAAGGGTTTTATGAAGATCATGAAGGCAGTGAAATTTTTGAAACTCAAGATATTCAAGGAATATTGTTTTCAGAAAACTATAACCATTCTATAGTCATCCAAAGATAGTGAAAAATATCGATTACTAACACAAAGAGCAACCAAAAATGAATTGGATGGTTTAAAATCAGCAATGAAAGGTGACATGAACAGTTTAAAATAATAAATAAAATGTGACAGGAACGATTTAAAAGTAGACATGGAAGGGTTGAAGGAAGGTTTGAAAATGTTGTTGCAATAAAGGCTTCCTAGTGCTGACAAGGTAGTCCATGAAAATAAGTTGAGGACAAAAGGAACATGAATTATGATTTTACAGACTCCAATAGTGGGTTGAAGACTAACCACATTCTGAATATCGATATGAGAAATTTTGATGGAAAGGATCCAATAACATGGATACTATAGATGAAGCAGTTCTTTGATATACACGATGTGAAACACACACAAAAGGTATGCATTGCATATTTATATTTAGAAACCAATCATTTTGAGTGGTATCGATGGCTTTGTTCTCATAAATCGCATGTCACTTGGAAAATTTTTACGAAGGAATTGATATCAAATTATGAGGATACAAAAAGCAACACCTTCTTTAGCCAATTGATAAATATCAAGCAAAAGGGTTAAATGGTGGAGCACATTAACGACATCCAAAGATTGAATATCCAGGTAAATAACATTACATAGGAGTATATAATTGATGTCTTCATATGGAAATTAAAGGATAACATCAAACATGAGGTTTTCCTTTGGGAACCTAATTCATTAGAGAAGGAATTCATGGTGGCAAGAAAAGTTGAAAGAAAAATTTTGGCATCAAGGAGGTCTACAACTCACAAATATAAATATAGAAGTGTTACCACTCCTAACCTTCCACAACCTACAAGGTTGACACCACAAAAACTAGAAGAAAAAGGAGAAAAAGGGTTTTGTTACAGTTGTGATAAGAAATGCACTAAAGGTCATAAGTGTGCCAAGAAGAAATTGTTTTACATAATTTTGAAGAGGAGGAGGAAAAAGAACAAGAAACATTAAAATAAGAAGAATGCACCAAGAACCAACCCCAAAGGATGAAAAATAAGAAATGAATCCAAACATATCTTGTAATGCATTGGAGAGAATTATCACTCCTCAAACTCTCAAGATATAAGGATATATCAAGAAAGAAAAAAATTAATAGTACTAATTGATTCGGGAAGTACCCATAATTATGTTCATTGTAAGATAGCTAAGGATTTGAATTACTTTCTATACCCAAAACCAAAGTGTCAAGTGATGGTTGCAGATGGAGGAACTATAATTTTCTCAAGGAAGTGCCATAATATCAATATAACCATGGGGGAATATGTATTGAATAGTCTAATGATTTTCATTCCAATGGGTGGTGTTGATGTTGTATTTGGAGTCCAATGGTTACAATATTTGGGGATGATAAGTTTTAATTTTTAAGAACTCTTATTGAAATTTTCTGCGAAGGAAAGGATTGAATTAAGGGGTATCACTAGGAGACCTGGTAATATAATCATCTCTAATGTAATGACACAAATTTTGAAGAAGAAACAACAAGGTATAATTGCACAATTATGCTCACTAGATGTTCAAACATCTAAGTCACCCATTACTCTAGATCTCCAAAGAGTCCCTGACAATCATTCCAAGGCATTTGAGGCTCCCAAGGGTCTCCCACCTATTCATGATCATGATCATGTTGTTCACTTGATTCCGGGAAGTGTTCCTCCAATAATCAAACCCTACATACATACATATTCCTAGAAGAGTGAATTGAACGTATGGTTTCATAAATGCTATAGGTTGGCATAACTGAACCTAGCCATAGTTATTTCTATGCTCCAATAGTATTGGTACACACAAAGGATGGATTATGGAATATGTGTCTGTATTATAGGGAGCTCAACAAGCTCACTATTGAAGATAAATTCACTAGTATTTTCATTAATGAATAGTTGGATGAATTACGTGGAATAATTTACTTCACCAATTTGGATCTTTGTTCAAGATATCATCAAATTAGAATGAATTTTTAAGACATTATGAAAAATTGTTGAAAAATGTAGCAAGAAATTCTCAATTTGATTTTTCCTTGATTAAATTGAGAAAATTTGAATTTCCACATTAGCAGACAACTTGGATGCAGTTAAATTGTGTGACATGGCTTATGTCACCTACTTGGAGGAGTAAAAGTTTAGTTAATCATGTGTGATTGCTAATTTGTAGCAATCAAGGCCAGTTATCTAAGGTTGTTTTCAATTATCCTAGTTTTAACTGTTGAAGGAACTGAGTGGAGGGTCAATTGTGCAGTGGGACTTCAATCAGACTCAATGATCATCCAATAAAATGATAATTCAACCCAAAACAACTAGTGCATGTAGATAATTCGAGTTCCCCGATATTGGTGGAGATTCCAAGGAAGTGTAACATCAATTGTAGACTAGTCTTGACTTTACATGTTGTTATGCGAGATTTACGATTGCGGACAAAAGTATCTCCCCAAGGTTTGGTGGCCAACCTAGAACAAAAAAGAGACAAGGAACCCAATGCTTTTCTTAAAATAAATATATGACAGAATGAAGCCTGCCTAGAATATGTCACATGCTTCGCTCGTTCTTTAGCTTGAATGCTCCAATTTTAACTTTGGTTGCCAAAATTAGTACCTTAACAGTCAAATAACACAATCCAAGAAACTACGGGATATATGTAATATAATCTAAGTACTATATTCAATATATGAACAAGGTATTGAAATATATGAAATAATGATATCACATATAGGAAAACAAATAACACTTTGCATTAATACAAATGGAAGGACATTAGAACCATAAATAGGTGTTGAACTTGTCGAAGAGCTCCTCCAAGTTGTCTTTTCCTCTCCTTGTCAAAATGTGCACCTCTGATCACCCTAAATGCATGGAATGATACCTCTCATCACAACAACATAAGGGTAGAATCACTCTCCAAAATCCAACCCCTTGCATATGGAAGGTTGTAAATATATAGAGTGGGGTAAGTTGGGAACTCTTATCCAATTACCAATCTAAGGTTTTAGATCCACCTTTGATGGAAGGATTGGATCAAAGGATAAGGGATGGAAAATCCAAAGTAGGGTAGGATAGGATCTAAATGTTTAATCTAAGTTAAATGGTTGTAAAAAATTCTGGAAACTTCTGGAAGAGGAAGCTTCTAGAATTTCTCTCTTTTTCCTAAATTTTTCGAACCAACGCCAGTGCAAAGGGGATCACCCTGTAG
Source organism: Pinus albicaulis (assembly GCA_034641835.2). Classification (NCBI taxonomy): domain Eukaryota; kingdom Viridiplantae; phylum Streptophyta; class Pinopsida; order Pinales; family Pinaceae; genus Pinus; species Pinus albicaulis. Next base: position 1,269,000,545 of record CM076579.1, read on the forward strand.
GTGATCAATGCGAGCCACAGTGGAGAAACATGTAGGTGAACATTTTCCATCAAGAGTCTGGCGTGTTGGTCCTAAAAATGGCTCAGATGATGCATTTTCAGGTAGAAACTCTGGGGAATTAAAGAGGCATGCTTAGGGATTTGGGAAATGATGATTACAAGGGGGGAAATGATGTTGATTGATCCCATTAGGAGGCCTATTGACCAAATGTGAAAAAATGGCCTATAACACATGTGTTGCATGCAATAATATGATCACCCTAAGGAATTGCGCAATCCATTTTGGAGAAATTCCCAAATAATAGGGGCCTAATTTATTAAGGAACAATGCAAGGAAATAGGAGCTCAAGCATAGGCATAAATTGACTAAGTCTGGGTCAAAGCTTCTAAGTGAGAAGAGAGATATGTTATGCACTTGCATGTTGTGCTCAGTTGAGAAAATCAATTGTAATATATATATATTCATCAGATTAATGCAACTAGGCATTGGGATTTTTAGCAGATAGTTTTCCTCGGGAAAATTACTATTTTCATGTGTGTGATTTCTTATTTCATATATGAGATCTTTGTTCTAAATTGTGAATTAATGTCCATAGAGTAGTAGATTAGGTTTGTGTCTTGTGATTTTGATTAAAACTTCATGAGAAATTGCAAATCTACATCATAATTTCTACAATAACTCATGAAGGTCAATATGAATTTTTGGTCATGCCTTTTGGATTTACTAATGCACCTTCCACATTTCAAGGTTTGATGAATTCCATTTTCAAACTCCTCCTCAGAAAAGTTGTGTTAGTATTTTTTAATGATATACTAATCTACAACAAGTCTTGGAAGGATCATGTTCAACATGTTAACGAGGTGCTCAAACTATTGGAGGAAAAACAATTTTATGCAAAAACCTCCAAATTTTTCTTTGGGCTACAATAGGTGGAATATTTAGGTCATATTGTATTTCATAAGGGTGTTAAGGTAGACTAAAAAAAAAAAATCCATTAAGGAATGGAAAATTTCCTTAACCTTAAGGCATCTTCGAGGATTTCTCAGGTTGACTGGGTATTATCATGGGAAAATACCAACACCTCTAACGACATTATTGAAAAAAATATGAATTTTCTTGGACTCCATAAGCAACTAAGGCCTTTGAACATCTTAAAGAGGCAATGTGTTGAGCTCTAGTCTTAGTTACACTATACTTCACAAAAACCATTATTGTGGAATGTGATGCCTCAATAAATGGAATTGGTATTGTTAAATGCAAGAAGGAATAACCATTTCCTTTAAAATTCATCGAATCAAGGGAAATAATTTACACAAACCCATTTATGAGAAGGAAATGGTTGCAATTTTACATTCCCTAAAGTAATGTCGCTCTTACCTAATTAGAAGGAACTTCAAGGTAAAAATAGATCATGATAGTCTTAAATAATTCTTGGAACAAATATTATCTTCAGAAGAGAAACAAAAATGGGTCAGAAAGATGTTGGGTTATGACTTTGAAATCATCTATAAGAAAGGGAAAAAAAATGTTGTTGTGGATGCATTACTTTGTGCCATTTCTATTATCCAACCTGATTGGATAAATGAAGCAAGGGATGAATTGAATAATGATGAAAAGGTTTAGACACTCATTCTTAAGTTGTAGCAAGATCCCAATGCATCTGATACTTTTATCTAGAAAATTGATTCACTATGGTATAAATATCGCTTATATCTATGTAAGAATTCAAACTTAAAAAAAAAATATTTTGGAATTACATACCTCTCCTATAGGAGGGCACTCGGGATTTTTAAAAAATTACCACAGGATCAAGAAGGAGTTTTTTTTGGGATAGCATTAAATATGATATTTGGAATTTTGTGCCTAAATTTTTGGTATGCCAAAAAAGCAAAGTTGAGACAATTAAAACCCCAGGTATTTTACAACCATTAGTTATTCCAAGTCAAACTTGGGAGGAGTTATTGATGGATTTTATCACAGGTTTACCCAATTCCAAAGGAAAGAGTGTCATCATGGTGGTAGTGGTAGTATGCACACTTTTGTGTGTTATCTCATCCTTTCAAAGCCAGTAAAATCGTTATTGCATTTGTGGAAACAATTCAAAAGTTACATAGAAACCCAAATATTATTGTAAGTGACAGAGATTCCATTTTCACCGGAAATTTTTGGACATAATTATTTTCTTGTCTTGGTACTCATTTGGCTCATAAATCATCTTACCTTCCTCAATCTGATGGGAAAACTGAGAAAGAGAAAAAAAATTTAGATGGATATATTTGTTGATTTTTATCTAATAACAAATATAATGGGTCAAGTGGTTACCTTTGGAATAATGGTGGTAAAACACTTCCTTCCATACCACAACAAAAATGACCCCATTTATGGTGCTTTACATATATCATCCATTTTTCATCACATCATCTCTAATTGAAAATTTTAAGGCTCAAGCAGTGGAAGATCACATCGAGCATCAACAACAAGTTCTCCAAATATTAAAGGATAATATGACTCCAATGCATAATAAAATGAAGCAACAAGCAAATCAACATTACAATGAAAGAAGTTTTAACATGGGTAATTGTGTATTTCTATGACTACAACCATACAAACAAATGTCGCTAAATCAAGCTAAGAAGGATAATAAGTTATCACTCAAGTACTATGGCCCTTATACAATATTGTAAAAGATTGGTACTATGGAATACAAATTGGAGTTACTTGCATCTTCACAAATACACCCAATTTTCCACGATTCATGTTTGAAAAAGGTCACAGGTGACAAGATTCTAGTTCAAACTATATTGCCAGAACTTGATGAGGAAGGAAAAGCCATATTGGAGCCTGAAGCAATCACCAAAACAAGAATACGAAAATCACATAATCGATTAATTTCATAGTATCTCATTAAAGTGAAGAACTTACCCACTGAAGATTCACATTGGAGGATGAATATTTTATACAAAAGCATCCAAAACTACTCAAGCGTTGAGCAAACCACTTTTTTGAAAGAGAGGGGTATGTTACGTCCCTATAATACTAGTGTAGCCCCCATTTTGTTATTGTTGTGCCTCATAAAAGCCCATTGTTGTGATTCTTGTGCCCTTACATTGTTATTTTTATGTATGCCCTAATTGTATTGTGGTCCCTTAGACTCCTATATATATCAAGGAGGTCTTATCATTTGAATCGTCTAATAATTGTTCATTAATTTGATGTAAAAGGAGGTTACCCCCTAGAAAAGGATTATTTTCAAGTTGTGACCTATATTTTCTTTTGCTTTCTGATATGGTTACATAACAAGATAGTCATAACAATCTTTATAAAAAGAATTACTCTTTAATTACTAATTCAGGAAACAAATAATGAAATAGAATGATAGATTAGAAATAGTTACAGTATAAGTGGTATTTCAATTTGTATAATAAAAACATTCTCAACCATTTAAACTCTTAGAAATAATTCACAACAAATTTGGACTTTGACAATATTTAGACCAATGTCATCCTTAATGTTAGAATTTACCTCATAAATAATAAACAATTTACTAAGAGAAATAAACATAAAAAACCAACAACAAATCATTAACATAAACATATATGTTTATCCAGGAAAACCCAAAATCCGGGGCAAAACCCAACTAATGGAATTTCAGTAAGCATTGGCCAAAACCCTTGCCAATCCGGCCAAGTGAGCCTTCACCGCTCACCTCCAGGTCTACATTACAATGAAGTCTTCCCAACCTTTTATAGGCTCCATTACATGCAATATCATGGGCTGAAAAACCATGGGTGCACAATACCATGTGCCCCGAAACCACTACTATTTACCCTAGTCAACATTGACTCTATCCCGAGTCAAGTTTCCCTAACAATTCCCCCCTTAAACTTGACTTGGGATTTCTTGACTAAACCCAGCCAAAACTGCTAAGTGAGACAACCCTGCTCACTCTAGCTCTCCCCCCTTCAAATTTTTACCCGGGGTAATTGTTAACTTGACATCTCCCCTATCACCTAGATCTAACCCAGACTTTACCAGTGATTACCCAGGGGTACACATGCCATACTAGGTCTTACAACAGTATGCCCATTTACATGTGATAAAATTTAACTCCATAATAATATTTTTTTTGTTTTGTTTCATTGTTACTATCTTTGCACATATGAAATCAATGTCCATATAAATAAGAACCCATCTACCGGATTACATGGTTCACCAGCCTCTGTAACCACCAGTCCTCTAGGATTTCTCTTCAGATACATGGTTCATTAATTAATTAATCCACGTACACATATCGTCTCTCGCTTTAACAAGCTCTCTTCAATCTACATTTATTCAGTGCTATGATTTGCACCTACGTAATGTCCATTACAGAAGTCCGAATAGAAACATTGAAATGAAGCTCACCTCTAACAATGTAGCCATGAATCTCCTTCCCCTCTCGCACAACTGCCAAGCTCCCGCATGCCGATAAAAATAATGCAACAGTTGTCGAATTGGGTTTGTGATTTTCGACCTACATCTGCTGGAGACATTCCAAAGATTCTCCATGATACCCATTATGCACAAGTCTAGAAATCATGGCAATCCATGTGACCACATCTCGTTGGCACATTTCCTCAAACACTTGGTTTGCATCCTCCACAGAACAACACCTGTAATACATATCCACAAGCGCACCTTCACACAAGCCTCGAGTTCTCTTGGCCGAGGTTTCCTTATTCAAATGTACATACAGCCTTCACATCACCTCTAAGAACAAGTCTATCGCAACTCTGTTCTATGCCCATGATCTTCTAGGCTCTAACATCGCAGTGCGAAGGATTTGTTGGAACCACACGGTTGCCTCATCTTGCGAAAAATCGCGTTGGATGGCCTTGTCAGGGTGGAGTTTTAGGGCCAAATTTCTGTACGTTGAACGGAAGTTGTCGGACAAGGCAGTGAGCTCGATGCCTAAGGTTTCATACAAGCATCTCTAGGGTCCTTCTATTGCATCCATTGTTGTGGAAATTTTGGCTCCAAAATTATAAAATTACAGGAGGAGCATGTTGAAGGTTGGCCTCTTTGGTTTTTAATTGACTTTCTGATGAACCGTTAGACATTGAGAGTTCATAGCCGCCACACTAGATCTGAACCCGTGTTTTTCTGACATATTATGAAGCATACCAATGCCTCATTTTCCAGATCAAACTTCTGCATTTCACTTTAGTCGACCAATCCACTTCGTCCAGAGCTTGATCTGTACAAGTGTAGTTCTCCTCTATTACCACAGATTCCATGTGCTCACATTTTCCAACCACCCTTTCGTATGCATATCAAAACAAATAGAACCTATGGATCCTCCTTTGGAATCTTTACTCTCATGTTGATTGCCATACCGATTTGCAGTGGTCGGCTTCGAGCCATTACCCATGGCCACCTCACCAGTGTGATGACGATCCCATTTTTGAAGCCAACAAAGTCGTCCACATAAGCTCAAACTATTGGACCCGTAGTGCAACTTCTATCATCGAATTTTCTTTTTCATGCGATCTTTGTATCAATCAACGGTTTTCATCTCATGTGCATTTGCGTGCCATCAATTTGGTCGTATTTCCTTTGTCACGATGCAGATTGGCACTGGCTCGCTTGATCAAGATTTTTCCCTTGCGCCGGATTTGCCTCTGCACCACTCAAATATTCTATTTTGCGCAGTTGCATGTTTACCCATTGCTTGACTCTTTGTTAGCGGTAGTTCCACACCAGTTCTGACAAGATCTGTGTTCTTCATATGCAAATTTGTTTGTGATAAAATAATACACAATAGATCTAGCTTCTTCACACGCAGATCTGTCCAATCAAACTGCACAGATATGATCCCACTTCTTTACACAGCAGCAGTGAAACTATAGACACAATAAAATTATTACACAAGATTAGAACTTGGCTCCGATACCAGTTGTTAGAATTTACCGCAAAAATAATAAACAATTTACCGAGAGGAATAAACATAAAAAAATAGCAACAAATCATTAACATAAACATAGATGTTTATCTAGGAAAACCCTAAATCGGGGGCAAAACCCAACCAATGAAATTTCATTAAGCATTGGCCAAAACCCTGGCCAATCCAGCCAAGTGAGCCTTCATCACTCACCTCCAAACCTACATTACAATGAAGTCTTCCCAACCTTTTATAGGCTCCATTACATGAAATACCATAGGCTGAAAAACCATGAGTGCACAATACCATGTGCCCCGAAACTACTACTATTTACCCTAGTCAACATTGACTCTATCCCGAGTCAAGTTTACCTAACACTTAAGACACAAGTCATTTAAGGACAAGTATGATAAGATATAAACATATATAAATGGAACTAACACATTAAAGCGAAATGCAATAAGTCATTGCGTGTTCATGGATTCAAATCATAAAATGATAAAGTTTTATCTTCAAAATTTTCAAAAATCAAATTATAAAAAATTCAAAAGACGAGAAATAAGAAGCTACTATGGAAATTTAAAATGTCATGTAAACATTAATGGATTGAATCAAATGAAATCAGAACACTTGCAAAAGTATTCAAATTTAAGAGATTCAAGAGTCACCATATGAGACTTTTGTTGTCTTGGCAATATTGGTGATCTCACTACATACCCAGTGATGTATATTGTTGAGATCATGAAAATTTGGAGAACAATTCCGCGAATGGCGAAGCGTGGAGGTTGGGGCACATTGCATTTGTTTACGGCTTAATTTGGGAGAAAAGACCAAAATCGTTCTAACTCAACTAGCATGACTAAAAGGTTGAGGGTATGGACGCCCAGTCGTCGTCCAAGGTGTGAGGTCAGTCGTCGTCCAAGGTGTGAGGTGTGGGTCGGTTAATCTAAACATCGTGAGCATAGTCATTTTTCATATGATCATGCGATGGAATATGACCGTTGCTCACTTTATTATTATATGCCTTTTATATATATATATATATATATATATATATATATATATATATAACGTAAAAATGATGTGAACTTATATACCATTCAACCGTTAAACAATGAGTCATTTTGCCATGATGTAGATTTGTGTAGTAAGTTAATCATTATTTACTTCCACAAGGTAAATCTATTTTCCTTTTGCCCCTTTTTTTCCCTTTCTTTTTGTTTTTCAATGTTTTATATTTATAATATATAACGAGTATTCAACTTTGTTTATATATATAGATATGTATATTTTGTTTATAAAATATGCATAAAATAAATTGTATTATATAGAATAGTAAAATGATTCTATGTATAATGCATTATATAGAAATAGTTGATTATGTAATTTATTTTATATGATATTAATTATATATATTTAATTTTTATACATTTTTAAAGGGAAAAGTATTACTAAAATGTTACATGGAAATTAAGTGAAACCAAAGTCATCAAACAACTCAAAAAGGAGGAAGTCTTCGAAGTAGGGTGTTAAAATGAAGAAAGTAGTCTAACCTTGAAATAGGTAATGGAATGCCCCAAAATCCATTTTTATAAGAATGTCTAACGAGACAATGTGAAAATCAAGTAAGGTCAAGCAATCAAATCAACAATAGCAAGGATCATAACGAAATCCCAAGCATCATAACCAAAAATAAGTCAAAACATGATAAAATACAAAAGAACCAAAAAGCTTAAAAGCCAACAATAAATATAAGATGAACCATCAACCACCTAAATACCAATAAATAAGAAAATTTTCCAAAATTTATAATGAGAACCTTTCTATTTTGACTAAAAATGTAGAGAAATTGTTGACAAGTGAACCAAAATAAAAAAAATACATTATATATATTCTAAAAATATACCCTCTCATAAAATAATGTGAAGCAACCAAACTCATTTATAACTTATTTCTTACTTCTTTATTTATTTAAAATCAAATAAATAATTAAACATAAAATATTCAATCTCAAACTTAACATTCAAATATTCAATCTTAATATTCAAATCATAAAATAATAAGTTTTAACCAGTTTAAAAATTTGTAAATAATTAAACTGATAGACGTACTTATTTCAAGTCACAGTGGATATAGGCGTGCAGGTTTTTTTTATTATCAATAATTAGGATTTGATTTCAACCTCGCAAATCTTCTGCACAAGACAAAAACAGAGAGGCGGAAGACAGATGGAGGTTCCTGCATCGAATAGGGCCAAGAAACCACAAACCAAATATCTCTTTGTAGATTAATGCTGTTTTAAATAAATCGTTTCACGGCAGAGTTTTTAAATAATGTGCCAGTGTTTACTTTTGCTTAGTGCTGGGTGGGGCTGGATGCATTTTTCTCTTTCTATTAATTTATCATACGATACAGAAGTTGTAAGGTGAAGTTATTGGTTTATTGAATGTATTTATTATTCTAATATATTGAATATCTGGTCAATGTATTGAATATAAGAGTTTTGTTTTGAAAAATTCATATTTATGTTTGAGAAATTCATATTTATTTAAATTATTTGACATGGAGATATGTGACACGAAGGATATGGAAGGATATGGGATTTGAGCGGACATAGTGATTTTTTGGAAAAATGAAAGTTTAGATATGTTTGTTTTATATATATATATATATAAAATTAGATATTTCTTACACAAATTCATACAAATTTATTGATTCAAATATAGATCTTCATCTAAAAGTATCATGTAAGTTTTACAAAGATACAATCATACATTATGCATACATATTGATATTACAAATACAATTGTGAGTCGTGACATATTCATCAATGATCCAATAGGAGAAAGACAAGACACTGTAGTTTTCTTGTTGAGTCATCAAAATCAAAATGTGTTACATAGGTAGTACAATGCCAATGGAAAATGCCAAATAAAAATAGAAAATACAAAACAACTACAAGTCTACAAGCGTCAAGGCAATAGGAAGCTCATGAGTCACGAGTCATCAATCCTCATCATCATAATCAACATCACTCTCCTCATCATAATGGGCACCATTTCTCTCCTCTGCTGCATCCTCCACCTCTGTATCTAATGTCATCTCTATATCTGCTGGTGTGGAGGATGACCCCTCTACAATATCACCATCATCAAATGTGATAGGCTCTAGCACTGGTCATTGAGATCCAAGTTGGTCAATGCCAAGTCAACATTGTTGTCCAAACCCATATCATCGGGAAAGGCATCCCACATCTTTGTTTTTTCCTTCAACCACTCATCCCTCTGCCTGTAAATAAGATGAAGGTTGGTGTGCAGATACACCATTGTCTCTGCCTTGGACTACTCAAGCATGCTCTTCTTCACACTATATGCATTCCCATATGTGCTCCAATTCCTCTCGCAACAAGAGGATATTCAAGTCACTTGAGAGAGGAGACTCATGTCTAACTATTGTAGAGGAGGGCATGTTTCCCCATGAGTTTCCCACCAAGAATAGGGCTCCTTAGCCCCCCTATCTCTAATCACAACATAGCTTGCAAATCGCCCAGTGCCAATGGAAAACTCTGCAAAGGCATCCTCCACCTCATCAAGGGATTCCCTGTCCTGAAAAATTCGCTTGAATGCATCTTTCCTCCCCTATGAAATTTCACCATCCATGTGAGGAGGGAATCTGCGGGAGGTTCCACCACTCAACTACTCATGGTTGTAGTATTTTGGGTTCAAGGAGTCAGCCAAACAATGTAAAGGTGTGCAATTCTCGTCCTATTTGCTGACAAGAATATCTTGTATGGTGGTGAAGAAGGCCTCTCGCGATGTCTCATACACGAGGCACTCACTCTGTAAAATGATGTTCCTCACAGACTCAATCATGTTATCCCATACCTCATAAACCTCTCATAGGATGGGTTGGTCTGTATCTGCAAATCGAAGTAAGGAAATCATAGGGTCCATGATCTGAATAAGTAGATCTACCCTCTCCCATCATGCATCATCTAACACTGTGTCCTTCACTATATTTGAGGCTGATTGATCTGTCTTTCTCCAAAAATACCAAACTCTAAAATAACCACTGCCCCAAGAGTGATCCTGACCTCCCTCAACCTCTTCAACACGATGAATGAAGAGACAAACCGTGTATCCGCATTCTTCAACAATGATAGATTGGTGTACTCCTTGTAGATAGTGAGGGCATTTGTATGTTTTTGTACAAAGTTGCGGATATGCAGTGCATCCTCAATAATGCTTCCAATACAAAGCACATCAAAAGAAATAGATTTAATTGCTAAGTTTAATGAATGGACAATGCAAGGTGTCCAAAATACTTGTGGATATTTAGCTTCCACAATCATGTCAGCAACCTTGCAAACAGGTGCATTATCTGTAATGATTTGCACATCTTCAATAACTTGAATAAACAACTCACCCATATATTGTGCATCCTTGTATTGTCCAAGTGCATCCACAGATTTCAAGAAAATTGGACCATTCATGGAAGACACCATGAAGTTGATGAGTGGGTGCCGTGTTGGATTTTTCCATCCATCAGAAACAATGCTAACCCCAGATGTTGGCCATGTTGATTTAATAGGCTCAAGAATTTTGTCCATCTCTTTCTTTGCCTTCTTCAACAATGTGGTTCTAAGCTTCTCTAACCAAGCAGGCACATATCTTGATGGAGCCGCTTGAGTTAGAGATCGGCACATCTCCATAAATAGAGGTGAGAATGCAACATTGAAGGATATGAAGTTCTGATAGAAAAAAAAAAAAAAAAACAATGGTGAGATCAAGATCTTCTCGCTTCTTTTTCTGGAAAATCTTGTCCATTGGACAAAGTGCAATTGCCTTTATTTTTGCTGCTTGCCCCCCACTAGAACTGTCAAATGAGAACTTGTTGCTACTTTTCCTCATGAATGGAAGGTAGTCATCACTCTTGTTTTGTTTAGTTTTTGCAACCACATTTTCCACACCAACAAATGCCTCTCTTTCTATTTATTTCCTCTTTGCTAAAGACACCTGTGTACAAGTTGAAATTCCACAACTTGGTAAAGCCAAAAAATGAGCTTTCACACGGTAATAGATACTCATGAAATGATTGTGGCAATAACTGCCTTTTAAGAAACATTGCCTCCTCCCTTCATCTTGTTGCATGGCCTTGCCTCTCTTGTGACATATTTCCACAATGGATATTTGTGGTCTTGAGGTCGTTGTCTTCCCTCAACATTTGAAGCTAATGTTGCAGTCCCACTTCCAATAGATGGAACACTTGCAGATGTTGATGAAATAGGAACAGGAAGGGCATCTCCAATGGGGAAATTCTTCCCCTTGATTTGCCCCTTCTTTGTTTCTCTTGATTGAGCCATGTATGTTGTGAAAAAAAAAAGGCCCAAATTTGTAAAAGATATGCACATGCAAACCGAATGCAAAAAAATAGAGAGACAATGCACTTACCTATTGCTTGAATCTCCTTGAAAATGCTCCCTTAATCCTTGCTACTCCTTGCTTATTGCTCCTCTCCTCACTCACACCAAACTCAAAGTGAAGAAGAAGAGGGCAAATCGACCTTTTTTAAAATTGTCAGACGCTTTTTTCCGTCGTTCGTGTCCGGTGGATCGAGACACGATTGTGTTCGTACATGACACGATCCAGACACGACGTGTCTTGTATAGACATGATTAGACACGATCCACCAAACACGAATCCGTGTGAATCGTGCCTAATTCATTAGATTCAGGACATGATAGCCCAATCCAACGAATCTGGTTTCTTAGATATTTATCAATCATTGTCAATATTTTGAGATAATATTTTTTACATTTTTCATCATTATTTATTATTTTTAATTAAATAATAAAATAATTAATTTTAAAATAAAAAAACCAAATTTTAATAATATTTAAGATACTATATATATCTATATTAGATGTACTAAAGTTTTTTTACATCTACTTCTACTTTATAGAGAATAAGTCTATAACCATATATCAAACCACATTTTATTAATATGATTTTGTTAATTAATAATAATAAAATTTGTAAACTATTTAATATAATAATAAAAATATTTAAAAAAATAATTGTTAAATTAAAAATTAATATTATTAACTTTATAAAAATAAAAATCCTTAAAATAATTTTATCAAAAACAATACTAAGCCTTCCAAAAATTCTACACAAAAGCGTTGCATTCTTGGGCTAGGAAAAAGTCATAAATCACAAATTACTAATCCATAATTCTTTATTTTTAACGGTTAAAAAAATAAAAAACATAAACAATATACTTACAAATCTTAGCATGGCATATACTTGCAAATCTTTGCATTGCCACGCTAGGAAAAATTCATAAATCACACACTATTAATCCATAATTCTTTATTTTTAACAATATATTTAAAAATTAGAAAAAGTCATAAATCACACATTACTAATCCATAATTCTTTACTTTTAACTGTTAAAAAAATAAAAAAACATAAACAATATACTTGCAAATCTTTGCATTGCCATGCTAGGAAAAAGTCTTAAATCACACACTATTAATCCATAATTCTTTATTTTTAACAATATATTTAAAAATCTTAAACCTTTGTGTAATATTGTTTATGTATATATATATAAATATATAAGTAATAGAAAAGTATATATATAAAGTAAAGCAATTAGAAATAAAAAATTGTGTGAGTAAGATATTTAAATTTTATAATTTTATTATTGATAAATTATTTTAATACTAATTAATATTGCTTTGTACTTAAAATATATTAATAATAAAAATTTATTTTAATTTGTGCCATCAAAAAATTATTTTTTTATGGTTAAGATATTTATTTGCTTCTATATATACTTTATTTAGCATTTAAAAATACAATTTAAACTATGAAAATAATACATTATATTTTACATGCTAAAAGTGTATCAGAAAAAATTTGATGGCTCTGTCCATGTTAAATACATACTTAAGATAAATCTATACAAATAAATAAACCAAAAAAATTATATTAAAATTAAATCTCTTAAATAATTAATTGCAAATTTAAAACCCAAACCAAAATTCTTCTAATTCAATAAAAAAAAATCATAACTAAATATCATAGTTTCCCATTTTTATTTCTCTTTATAGTTTTTTTAAATTCAATGCAATTAATCGTAACAAATTATAATTTTCCATTTTCTTTTTTTTCATTATTTTTGTTTTCCGGAACTTCTATATTTTTTTGGTGATCAACTAAACGAATTTGATCAACTAACTTTATATTGCTTTGCTGAATTAGATAAAGCCAAAATTTATCCCTCAGGTTGCCATTCATACCCAGTCTTCCTTCGCAAATTTCTCCCGACCATGAAATTAATCAGTTTAACTATTAATTCCTGAATTACTCTATTTTTAAAATCAATAAATTTAACTATTTATCAGAAATTTATATCTATGTAGAGGAGTTTTCAAATTCTAATCCACTTTATCTTAAATTCAAAACAATTAGTCATTCATGGTTGGTTGAAGATCTAATCCATTTTTTTGCAAAAAGAAAAAAAGAAAAAAAACACTGTATATTAAAATATAAACAGCACATCATACTTAAAATGGATCTAATCCATTTTTTTTCTTTTTCAAATTCGATGCAATTGACCATTCATACCTAAATTCTAATCCATTCAATATTTTCTTCAATTCAAAGCAATTGACAGTGAATTGGATTGAAGTTATATTGTGATTTTTTTTCCCAATCCAGCCAGTCATGGTTGAAGATCATTCTTTGATTAAAGATTGATATCTATGTAGAGAAAATTTCAACTTCTAATCTATTTATTAACCTTTCTTTCTTTTAAATTCAATGTAATTCGTCATTCATGATTGAAGATTAGAGCTCGCCCTTTCTTTTCTTCAAGGTCTGTTTTCTGAATTTGATCTAGCTTCATGATTAAGCATTATTGCTTTGCTCTGTCAGGTTCCATAAAACCCCAAAAATTGTTTGCTCCAAACAATTTGTCCCTTTCATGATTTGAAGATCCTGATTCATATCTAGACAAACATTGATTGCATCACAAAAATTCTCAATTTCATGATCAGAAGATTCTGAATATGGCTTGTTAAACCAGTGTTTCATATTTCTCTCTGTTGTGAAACCAATCAGTTTTCCAGTTCTAATTCATTTATTAAACTGTATTAAAAAGTTAATATTGTTTTAAACGCAATAGTTTCCCTTAATATGATTACCTTTGTTTAAGTTTAAAGGTATTTGAATTGACCAATCAGTTTTCCAGTTCTAATTCATTTATTAAATTGTATTAAAAAGTTAATATTGTTTTAAACGCAACAGTTTCCCTTAATATGATTACCTTTTAAAGTTTAAAGGTATTTGAATTGACAATGAATAGGTGTACTGACACTCAATGTCAAAAAAATCACAAAGTTCAAATCCCTTAAATTAACAAAAAACCACATAAACAATTACAACAGATGTTTAGATTGATAAATTTTTACAGAAACTAAAGGCAACATGGTGGTCTTTTGCTTTTATAATTCTGACTTACATTTTTACAGAAACTGATCCCACCGGAATTATAGCGGCAGATCTGTTTAGTTATGGTAGAATTTCGCAAAACCGTAGTCAAGAGCGCACAAATTAGCCTGAAAAATAATAGAAATTCGGTCAAGAGCAGAAATTTTTGAATATTTAGGTTATAGTTGGTGCTGAATTGAAACTTATTTTCTTCCCTTCAGTATTCTTTTAACAAAAATATGCTGAAAATTCTTTTAACAAAAATATGCGTTAGTGAAAACAATATTTCCTTAAACTCCTAAACCTAATTACAAAAATATGCTCAAAATTCTTTCGACAAAAATATGCGTTAGTGAAAACAATATTTCTCATATTTATGCGTTAGACGTTATCTTTATAGATAGTGCACCTTGAAGGGAATGGAAATGACACAGAATTTTGGATGTTTATTGACGATTTTTTATTAATTAATAATAAATATAATAAAGGAATAGGAATTCTAGTGGTTATGTGGAATTATAATGTGACGGAACAAGCCCACATTTTTATCACAAGATGTCGGGTAAGTCTGGTAAAGATTCATTAGACTGGTTAATATTTTTATAATTTTTTGGGGTAGGTTTTAATTTTTTATAATTATTTTGGGTCAAGTTTCCAATTTAATCTTTCAAATTATTATTTAATCTTTGTTTGTCAAATTTTATTTTTTAATTAGAGAGAAAAATATTTATAATTATGTATTTTAAAGTGAAATTTGAATAAAATTTTGATTAGTTGAAGATTTTTCATGCATGCTTTATATGAGTTTCAATATTTATTAAGTAATGTGAAAATTATTTATAATTATATAATTCAAAGTGAATTTTTGAATAAAATTTTGATTTGCTGAAGATTTCTTTTACTTTGATGAGTTTCAATATTTATTCAGGAAGTGCTCTATGATATTAGAGAATACATCTTGCAATTTTGAATAAATTTTTGTGAGAATAGAACATCAATGTAATTATACTCAAGTATAAGGACTTTTTGAACTCTAATATTTTTTACTTTATACAATGTTATATGGCGTCTTTTCAACTTTGAATACTTCGCCAAAAGAGGTATAATATAAATGTTGGTGTACCTCTTATTGTCATCCTATGTGATTAGTCCATATTTCAATAACCACTTCATTAAAGGTAGAAATTATGGATATAATTACCAAATGAAATTCTCTTTCATGCGAAAACATAGATATTAAAGTTTATAAATATAAGTTCTATATTGTAATAGCTTTGGTCAAAAAATTCATGTAAAAATAGATAAGACCATGGTTATGGGACATACATTTCAAGTTGAATGGTGGGAAAAACATCCTAGTGGGTGTTCATTTAGATATATTATCGCTAAGGAGAATGACAAAGGCAATCACAAAGGCTTTGGAAAGGTAAAGAGACATTATTGACATTTTATTTATGAAAATAAAGAAAAATAGGAGAAAAGAGAGGTGAAAGGTCACAGGTTGCATGTGACGAGGAAAATGAAAGAAAATAATGGAAAATGAAGAAAATAGAGGTCCCATTAATAAAAAGGCTTTTGAGGATCAATTGGAAAGTTTTTTCTCAACCTTTTGTCGGTTCTATGGTGGAGCTCTCTTCTATTCTCTCTCATGCTCTTGGAAACTTAGAGAGTTTTCTTGGATTACTCTTGGAGGAGTGTGACATAATTGGGATATGGAGCAAGAAGGAAAAGGAAAAGCATAAAATCATAAAAGGACATTGGGATTAGTGGCTCCAGCTGGATTACTTTGCAGGTATCGAGTTGCATGTATGGTTTCTTGGCCATTTTTTATGCATGGAACATGCATGTGGTTTCTTGGTTATGATCTATCATTGGTATGTAGGATTTCCTGGATTGACAGTGGTTTTGCCTAGCCTTATCATTTCCTAGATAGCCATGGTGTTGTGGGTTGAGTTATTAGTCCTGGAAGTTAGGTTGGAATAAACACTATGTAGCACACTCCTTCGACTCGAACGCACTCCTTGAGCACACTCTTGAGTGTGTTCTTGTTCTTGGCTGATTTGTAGGTTCTGGAGCATGAGGAGTTGCAGGGGGTTTGAACCCTATGAGATCTACCACAAACAAAGGATAAACAGGTAAGATCTGTAATCCTCACTTTCCAGTTTAAAGCATAGAAATTGGTAATTTGAGTCCTTCTTGTGATGACGTGCCCCTGCTCTGTGAGGTTTATCAACCCAGGACCTTAGGGTAACATTGCACGCAGAAAAACGTGTGCAGAGTTGCGTATGGATTTTAAAATATTGTTTTTTGAGAAATGTGACCAAGTCTAAATGGAAGGGTTGCCCAAGACCGATGCATAATTCATCAAGTATATAGAGGTGATAAATGATGCTATAACAATTATTCCAATTTAAACTTGGGAGGAGGTATTGATGGATTTTATCACAAGTTTACCCAATTCCAAAGGAAAGAGAGTCATCATGGTGGTAGTGGTAGTATGTACACTTTTGTGGATTGTATCATCCTTTCAAAGCCAGTACAATCGTTATTTCATTTGTGGAAACAATTCAAAAGTTACATAGAAACCCAAAGATTATTGTAAGTGACAGAGATTCAATTTTCACTGAAATTTTTTTGACATAATTATTTTCTTGTCTTGGTACTCAATTGGCTCATAGCTCATCTTATCTTGCTTAATCTGATGGGAAATATGAGATAGCGAACAAATGTTTATAAGGATATCTTCGTTTCTTTGTATCTGATAAACAAACACAATGGGTCAAGTGGTTACCTTTGGAAGAATGGTGGTATAACACGTCCTTCCATACCATAACAAAAATGACCCCATTTATGGTGCTTTACAGATATCATCCACTTTCCATCACATCATCTCTAATAGAAACTTTTAAGGTTAAAGTAGTGGAAAATTACATCGAGCATCAACAACAAGTTATCCAAATCTTAAAGGATAATATGACTCCCATGCATAATAAAACGAAGCAACGAGAAAATGAACATTAAATTGAAAGAAGTTTTGACGTGGGTAATTGAGTATTTCTATGACTACAACCATACTAACAAATGTCGCTAAAGCAAGCTAAGAAGGATAATAAGTTATCACTCAAGCACTATGGCCCTTATATGATATTGCAAAAGATTGGTACTATGGCATACAAATTGGAGTTACTCACAACTTCACGAATACACCCAATTTTCCATGTTTCATGTTTGAAGAAGGTTATAGGTTACAAGATTCCAGTTCAAACTATATTTCCAGAACTTGATGAGGAAGGAAAAGCCATATTGGAGCCAGAATAAATCAGCAAAACAAGAATCCGACAATCACATTATCGATTAATTTCATAGTATCTCATTAAATGGAAGAACTTACCCGCTGAAGATTCACATGGGAAGATGAATATTTGATGCAGGAGCATCCTACTTAGAAAATCAATGTATATTTGGTTGAGTTAGGGGGTGTGATGTTTTTAATTTATTAGTAATAAAATTGTATATTTTTTATAAATTATGTGAGAATGTGAGAGGTGTTTGACTTGTGAAGATCTCATAGAGATCTTAGGGATTAGGGGATCCTAGAATAGAGGATTAGTTGAGTTAAAAGTGGCATTAGAGATTTTAGGAATTAGTTGAGTGATCTATGGAGAAGATCGTGGATCCAAAATGATCCATAACTATGTAATTGCTTTTAAAATTGTAAGCCTACCGGCATGAGGAAGAGAGGAGAGGAGTGGCCAAATGAGTAGAGATCAGGCCATAGAAAATAGAGAGAATGAGATTCTGGTTAATTTATATGTACATAAATGATTAAATGAAATAGTTTTATTTGAATATTCTGATAAACTCCATTTTGTATGTGTGTAAATGTTTTCATGAAGTATTATCTCTATAAATATAGTGGAATCAAAGCTAATAGTATTTGAAAGTGAATTTGAGTTTCTATGTGAAAGGACTCTACAGGTTTTGAAGGAGACTACGTTGTTACTGTATTATCATCACCATCACATTAAGCTATGGAAAGGATTACAAACAGTCAGATAGGTTTAACCCTTGGCTTTTAGCCTTCATTTTCATCCCTGCATACCAACAATGAAAGGGATTTGAAGAGAAAAAAACTAAGCAGCTTACATTTTGAATTCAAAATTTGTTTCTGTGTAAATTTTCTACAGAGTCCAATTACGCGTTGAATTGTATAGAGACGGGGTCATATTGGAATGGGATAACATCCTTGGAGATCGAAGTCAAAGTGAATGGTTTAGCATAATTCATGAGTATCTTGGCAGCGGAAAATGTGTTGGAAACTTTGCATTGAAAATTTAAATTGATTTCTGGAAGTTTGAAGGGGACGAGATTCGTCCACTAGACCAACGTGGATTCGAAATAGGTTGTTGTTTTTCATAGATTTGAAATAGCGGAATGCAGGAGTGGAATTGCAGACCTCCTAATGAAGACCAACAGTGCGAAAGGAATTCATAAGGAGAAACCGTCATTGAATTTGCAGGTCAATTTCTGACAAAAGGAAGGCAAAATTCAAAATTCCGCCATCTGGGTTTTGTGCAGACTAGGGTCTATTTGGGAAATTATGAACGATTTTCCAAAAATAGCCTTGGTTGAGGAGCTCTGAAGAGATCTTTATAATGTGTTTTTGCAGACTATGTGACTGGAGAAAGGGAAACTGACTTGTTGTGTTTTGTGATCAATTGGTATCTGAGTGTTGAACGTTAATTGAATAAGTGTAGAGAGTAAACATGATTCCAGGAGCGATGTGATATCTCGACAAGCCATGAACTGCGTGTGCCAATTGGGTGGAGACTCATTCACTAAACAAAGTAAAGATTTTATGACAGTGTATATGCACGAAGATATCATGAATCTGTTTGATCGAGTGATGAGTAAACGTAGCAGAAGCATGGTGGAATGAAGCACCAAGTCCTCGTGATGGTGCTTCAATAGAAGAAAGGTGTGAAGGGGATTATAGATCAGGTAGCAGAAGCATGGAGAAGACTGTGTGAAACAGAGTACAAAATTCTTGCTCCCTAAGTCTTGTTCCTATTCCAAGAAATCATATCATGTTCTCGCATCCAACTTTTTCATGCATCCAGCAAGATTGAAGGTAAATGAACACATGGGTCTTAAGGAACAGAGTGTTGACATGCTCATGTATTTCCTTAATCACACTTAGTTCTTCCATACAACGCAAAAACTCTGAAATTAATTCTTCCAAGTTGTGCATATTGATTTTAAAGACAATTTTTATGGATTGGAGTCTTTGTCTCGAGACTGGTGATGTAACCTTATGTTTTCAAGTTACTATTGATGGAGTATTAACCTGGCAGGATCATCAATATTTTATACAAAAACATCTAAAACTACTCAAGCGTTGAGGACAACACTTTTTTGAAAGAGAGAGGCATGTTAGGTCCCTATAATACTAGTGTAGCCCCCAAATTGTTATTGGTGTGCCTCATAAAAGCCCACTATTGTTATTCTTGTGCCCTTTGTTATTGTTATGTAAGCCCTAATTATATTGCGGCCTCTTAGACTCCTATATATATCAAGGAGGTCTTATCATTTCAATCATCCAATAATTATTCATTCATGTGCTGTAAAAGGAGGTTACCCCCTCAAAGAGACTTATTTTCAAATTATAACGTATTTTTTCTTTTGTTTTCTGATATGATTACATACCAATATAGCCATAACAATCTTTGTAAAATAAATTACTCTTTAATTACTTATTCACGAAATAATTCAAGAAACAAATAATGAAATAGAATAATAAATTAGAAATAGTTATAGTATAAGTGGTAATTCAATCTCTACAATAAGAACATTCTCAACCATTTAAACTACTTGAAATAATTCACTGCAAATTTAGACTTTGGACGATGTTTTGACCAATGTCATCCTTAAAACACAAATCATTTAAGGACGATTATGATAAGATATAAACATATATAAATGGAACTAACACATTAAAGAAAAATGCAATAAGTCATTGCGTGTTCATAAATCCAAATCATAAAATAACAAAGTTTTATCTTCTAAATTTTAAAAAATCAAATTATAAAAAATTCAAAAGATGAGAAATAAAAAGCTACTGTGAAAATTTAAAATGTCAGTGCAATAAGTCATTGCGTGTTCATAAATCCAAATCATAAAATAACAAAGTTTTATCTTCTAAATTTTAAACTAGCATTTGCACAAGCGTGCAAAGGGTATGCCGCTGACGCATCAAATGGATGCACATTGTCCCTTTTCTCTCGCGCACAGCAAATCGCCAGGTGAAAGACATTGTCCTCTCTTGCGTGTAGAAAATCGCGAGGAAAATATGTGGCGTCCGTGGAGAGGAGAAATCGTCAGGCAAATCCGTGTACGCCACTGACGCATTAAATGGATGCTAGGTGACCAATAGTCTGAATGACAGTCTGAACAGGAGGACGAATATGAAGGCAACAGTTGTCAATTTTTTATTTGACAGAAAGGCGGGCGACAGTGGTCAATTTTTTATTTGACAGAAGGGCGGGCGACAGTTGTCAATTTTTTATTTGACAGAAAAGTAATCAGAAAATGTTTTGATTGGGTGAGGTGAACAGTGTTTGCTTACCCCACTCCAACAAAGAGGATGCCTCCAGCCTAAAAATCAAATTATAAAAATTCAAAAGACGAGAAATAAAAAGCCACTGTGAAAATTTAAAATGTCATGTAAACATTAATGGATTGAATCAAATGAAATCAGAACACTTACAAAAGTATTCAAATTCAAGAGATTCAAGAGTCGCTATATGAGATTTTTGTTGTCTTGGCAATATTGGTGATCCCACTACATACCCCATGATGTATATGGTTAACATCATCAAAATTTGGAGAACAATTTTTGGCGCACATTGCATTTGTTTACGGCTTAATTTGGGCGAAAAGACCAAAATTGTTCAAGGTGTGCGGTGTGGTTCGGTCAACGTAAACATCGTGGAGCATACTCATGTATCATATGATCATGGGATGTAATATGACCGTTGCTCACGTTTAATATTATATGCCTGATACCTGTGTTTTTTTTTTAAATATTATATGCCTTATACCTGTGTTTTTTTTTAAACATATAATGTAAAAATGATGTGAACCTATATTCCATTCAACAGTTAAACAATGCGTCATCTTGCCATGATGTAGACATGTGTAGTAAGTTCATCATTATTTTCCCTTTCCACGCGGTAAATCTATTTTCCTTTCGCCCTTTTTTTCCTTTTGTTTTTCATGTTTTTTTAGTATTGTAATCGAATTTTTTATAATATGTAACGAGTATTCAATTTTGTTTTTATATATATATGGGCATTGTTTATAAAATATGCATAAAATAAATTGTATTATATAAAATAGTAAAACGATTTTATGTATAATGTATAATATAAAGTATTTATATAGAAATGGTTGATAATGGAATTTATTTTACATAATTTTACGTAATATTAATTATATATATATATATATATATATATATATATATATATATAAATTTAAATTGTATTATATAAAATAGTAAAATAATTTTATATATAATATATAATATAAAGTATTTATATAGAAATGGTTGATAATGCAATTTATTTACATAATATTAATTATATATATTTATTTTTACACATTTTCAAAGGGAATGTATTAAGAAATGTCACTTGGAGATTAAGTGAAACCAAAGTCATCAAACAATTTAAAAAGGAGGAAGTTGTCAAAGTAAGGTGTGCTAAAATGAGAAAAGTAGTCAAACCTTGAAATAGTCAATGGAATGCCCAAAAATCTATTTATAAGAAATGTCTAAAGAAGCAATGCTAAAATCAAGTAAGGTCAAGCAATCAAAGCAACAATAACAAGGAGCATAACGAAAGATAAGTCAAAACATGGTAAAACAGTGAAGAATCAAAAAGCTTAAAAGCTAACAATAAGCATAAGATAAACCATCAACCACGCAGGTGCCAATAAAAAGGGAAATTTTCCAAACTAAAAATGTAGAAAATTGTTGGCAAACCAACCCAAAAAAATAAAAATACATTATCTATATTCTAAAAATTCAAAAATAGATACCTTCTCATCCAATAATGTGAATCAACCAAACCCATTTATAACTTATTTCTTACCTATTTATTTAAAGTCAAATAAATAATTAAACATAAAATATTCAATCTTAAACTTTATATTCAAATATTCAATCTTAATATTCAAATCGTAAAATAATAAATTTTAACTAGTTTAAAAAATTGTAAACAATTAAACTTATAGACGTACATATTTCAAGTCACCATGGATATAGGCGTGCAGGGTTTTTTTTTAATCAAATCATTCACGGCAGAGTTTTTAAATAATGTGCGAGTGTTTACTTTGTTTAGTGCGACTGGATGCATTTTTTTTCTTCATAGACATTAATTTGTTTATTTGCAAAAGAATTTTTATAATTTTTTATAGTCAATTATTGAAATTTTTTATTGTTTATTTATTTAAATTATTTAAATTTATTTTTCTGATTTCTTATTAGTTTATAGTTCCTGTTATTGGTGCTGGACCTCTACAGAACTTTAAGTTTGTTTACCGCTGGCTGTCATATGCACAGGATGTAACGTAGGCCAATGTGCAAGAACGTGTTAGCATTATTGATACACTTGCCAACGCATTTCAAACAAAACATCACACTTTGCTGGCAGCTTACTTCATTTTGTCTCAAAATAAATAAATGCACAACCCACGTACGGACAAATGCAGACTGTTCTGGCTCGCTCAAGGTTCCGTCCAGTGATCAAATTTGAACACGTCAGAGCCCTTCAAAGGGTCTCTGGCATGTCAGAGAAGTGAGGAGGCAAATTTACCCGTCAAAAAAAATTTAATTTTGAATTTTTACAAGTTTTAAAAGAAGGTTGAATAATATTATAAAATGTTTTCAGAAGTGTTGTCCTGTCAGCGCCCGTCACAATTTTTTTTGCCAGTGGCTCTTCCGTGGAACGCATTGCAATTTGCGTGGCAGGGGTAGTGATTCGTGAGCAGAGAAGTGTCGCGACTCACAAGTTGCAACGAAGACGGTAGACGGTAGACCCGTCATAGTTCACTTACTTGTATGCGTGGCTGACTCCTCACTGGTCAGTGGTCACTCCAAGTCCAAGGTTGCTGGCAGCTGCCTAGTGGACTGTGGTAGCGGAGCATTGAAGGAACAACATTGAAGACAATTAATGGCATTGCCAACTCCAAGCCGACCTTACCAACTTCCAAGTTATGACTCGAGCTTCAGACTCAGAGCTAAGGTTTTTCTTTTCATTGCATTGGAGAAGAGAAGAACTGCAACATGCAAGTTTGCAACCTGTAGCCAAAGAGCCATTCCTCAGTCTCACTGCTCAGGACTCAGGAGTGTCAGGACTCAGGACTCAGAGCTCAACGATAAAATATTTTCAATCGGCTGCACAAACAACCAGGTACTCAACACCCTTGAATCCGTCCATCTTTCAAGCCTATCTGTGTATACACAATTCCATATTGTTTATGTTCAAGAGTTGTTAGGGTATTTTAATTTGTATTTTTCAGAAGTAAATCATTGTGTTTTGCTGATAGTTGATTTTTTAAGTACTTCATCATTCAAATATTTATGTTCAGCCCATATTGAGAGTCTGGGAAGAGTTTCTTCTTAAGTTATTGGAATGGATTCAGTGTTTTGATGCCTCTAGCGTTCCGAGTTCCTTAGACTTCTCATTGTTTATGCTCTGACTCGCTTAAACTTCTACTGTTTATGCCTGCAACTTCCTAAGATATCTTAGGCACTTCTGCATTGACGGTATTGCTTAATGTGTTTTTTAGTGTAGTCATTTGTGGATGGTGTCTGTCTTTCTGAGCTCATTCAATTTCACTTCCTCAACAACTACGGGGAAATCCAAAACTTCTTCCTGCGTATCCAAATTAACTAGCATTTGGATATCCCCTGTGGCGGAGAGGCATCCTCTATCTATAGCAGGCTTTGAATTTCTCCTTAATATGTCCACCCTGAGTGCTACACGTTTACCATCTACAGATGTCCAGTCTTTTGCTGCAATCTGAGATATCACAATTTTCACATCATTCAAGAAAGCAGTACCACTGTGATAGCATGAATTCATCTCTGCTACTGTACTTGCTATATCCCTTAAGCTATTATGGTAATTAGGTCTATTATACGGAGGCATTGCTGCTATTTCAACCTTTCCACCATACATTTTTGAGAGAAAGTTTTCATGAGTTTTGGAACACATTCTGGAAATTTTTTCTTCGAATTCATCTTTTAAATCGTCCACATCTGAACTGTCAACGTCCTTGATAGCAATATAGAAAATTCCCTTAAAAAGCCTTTTGTCCTTGTCCTGCTTAACAAGATTGATGCCATTCTGGAAGCGATCAAATACTATCTCTGTCTCTTTGTCTAAATGAAAATCCTGTTACAAATGGAGGGGGGTATTATGTCAGTTTTAAAAGCATTAAAAAAGAAATTCTAATAGAAATCAATTTCAATAAGTAAGGATTAATAGGATTAAGTGGGGATCATTAAGTCCAATAGCTCAAAATTTAGCTATATTAGGATATTAGCAATTGCATTCACAGTAAAAAAAATTACACAGATATGTAGAGGTAAACATTATGGTAAGCTTAATAAATTATTTTATGTTTGTAAAATTATTTCGACTCTTTATTTTGTAACTCCGGGAGTTTTTCATAATCAAAAGCATTTATGAAGTTTGGAAGAAGTTTATACTTTCCTTTTAGATCAATTTGGTATTCAACGCTTGGAAATACGTGTTCTGTTGAATCCCCTTTTTTGGGGAAATTAAGAGAAGAGGATATATCTTAAATATAAAATTAGATTAGCTCTTTACAACACTGTTGTTCCCTTAAATGCGCTACTGCAGTCTTGATATGCATTCTCATTTACTGAAATATAAAATTGCAGTCTTGATATTCATATTCTCATTTACTGAAATATAAAATTAGATTAGTTCTATAAAACACTATTGTTCCCAAATAGAAGATTACTTGCATAAGAATTTTCAAATGGAAGGGACCCCTTCACTATCTTATTGAAGATGTCTATGAACCATAGCGAAGATATCGTAATTTAATTAGAAAACTCTTACACAGAAAATCCTGGTTGATATCAGACAGTGTTTGCGTTAAAGAGCTGTAATATTTTATTCTCACAGAAGATAACTGCAAATTGAACAATTCTCTTAATGACTCAATATAGAAATAATAGAAAAGGTTTTTATTATAAACTTATATTGAATATAACAGCGAGACCCTAGTAAGACTTTAGCTCTAGCTCTAAGAGTTAGTTCAATTGGTACTTGGTCAAGAGGTCAAATCTAGTTCAATTGGTACTTGGTCAAGAGGTCAAATCTCTTTAAAAATTTTGGGATTAAGCCCTACTTGTCTAGACTCTGGGCGAATCTGCCTAAATAATCTGTCTGGATTTTCCCATTGAAAAAAAATAACAAAACTCTGTATCTCCTGTCCTGAATATAACAACGAGACCCTATATCTCCTGTCCTGAATATAACAACAAGACCCTGTATCTCTTCCTGCACAAGAAGCTAATGTTGGCAAGTCCTGTCCGGAATATAACAGTAGGACCCTCTATCTCTTGCTGCACAAGAAGCTAATGTTGGCTTCCACCTTGCCGAGTGGTCTTCTTCAACTAAAAAGTTTAAATGGATTATAATTTATTAGGCTGAGCGAGTTTTGATTTTACAGAGTTTATGACAGCCTTCCAATATCAGACAGTAACATGAATAGTAATACCTACCAGCGCAAACTTCTCATTTTGTAGGCCTCGTCCTGTTGTTACTAATACTGAATCCTGATCCCAATTTCCTAACTAAAGATCTCTTTAATAGATTTATAAATTATATTTTATATAAATATACATACAACTCCTTAGCAATTTAACATCAGTAATCATCTATCTTAACATCACATTCTTACATTACCTCAGATCTTCATTACCTTTTCTTGCATCTGCTTTTAAGGGTGAAGTTTGAATTATTGAGATGGGTTTAAACACAATAGCTTAACTTCAAATGCTAGGCTTGTGAGGATTTTTCTTATCTTGATATGAAGAACCTCAAATGTATTTTAACATCAATATCCATCTCTTACATTAAATATTTTTTGGTGCTCGTTTCCCAAAATCACTTTTTTTTACATTGAAATTACTGGAATCCGAGTGGAAGCACATTTGTGTTCGGATCAAAAATTCATTGCTTATATGGAAGCATCAGCTAATATATGGAGACTGGAGGGATAACTAAGAACCTAAGAATACTAACACCAAAATACAATTATTTAGCCTGGATGAACTACACAGCTGACCATAAGGTCATTATAGTTGTCTTATAAAGTTCAAAAAGATGTGGAGAGAAAACATATAAGCATTAGATATTTATATATATATATATGATATAGAATCTCATTCAAACTTGAAATCTTTACACAGTATTAAACTGGGCAAGAAGCCCAATAACTCATTATTAAAGAAACCCCATCTCAAATCACTAACTTAGAAGTGTACACACTCCTTACTCATACAGTACCATCAATATGCCTGCAGGAAGACAGCAGATAATGTTTTGATATATCCCAGTTATCTTTGTTTGGCTTCTGTAGAGAAATACTTCCATTATGCCTTGAATCCGCAAGGCCAGCTAAAGATAACAAACAAAAGCTTAGTTGAAAATTCATGCTCTTTTGCACCTGCTATAGATTTGTTTTTTCCCATAAACACAGTTCTCCAGTAAGTGGCTTCCTCAAAGACTCAATTGCAATCCAGCTGACCATGTCTCCAATCACCAGACCAAACCAAACTTTTAGCTCCTCACAGCCACCAACCAAGAAGCTAATCAATGCAGCTTCTGAACTCAAAATTTTACTCTCCACTCCTAAAGAGCATCTGATATAGTTCAGCTTGAAGCTGAAATCTTAATCTCTGCAGCTAAGTTGAACTTCTGTTCAAACATATGAAGAATGCCCATGAAATGCTGGTCACTGAGCTCAAGCCATTCACAGCAGAGTTTTCAACCTTCAGCCACAAGTAGTGACAGGATGGAACTCTGCAACTTAGCATTGATAAAAGGGTTTTCGGGACTCTCCATAAGAACAGGAAGAAATCTCTCCACTCTTGGTAGATGATTTGTCAGATCTCAACATAGGTGGAATCAATTTGCAAGCATGCAGAGAAGAATCGGAACCGGCTGTGCTCTTCACTTCAGCATTATATGAAGAAAATTTCTTCTGCAATTGAAGATCATCATATGAGGGTCTTATCTTTGGAGCACTGGACGAGCGTATTTTAGCCTTGGCAGACTCTGTAGCGTTCATGTAATTAGGCCTCCCCACACTCTCCTCTGATGTCTGCAGAGTATTTCCAGATTTTGGAGTGCATGATCCTCTTGAGGTTGTTGAGCTCTCATCAGATTGGATATCAGAGCCAGGGTTTGAAGATGATCTACCAGTTGGATGACTGGAAACCCCTGAAGGTGGTTTTGCAGCAACACGAACACTAACATTGTTTCTGCGAACTTTAACTTTGCCTGGTTCATGATATTTCCTCAGATTATCTCCAGCATCATCATAGCTTTTGAGAGACTGAATTTCACAAGCATCCATTTGGGCTTGTTCCATGAGTCTATTCTCCCAAGGCTTTGCAGCCATCCAGCGTTCTAACCAGCTCCAACCCCAGCTATTTTTGTCTGGCTCAATTCTAGCATAAATCATGTTTGTTTTCGAATTGCTTCTCCATTGCTGAAAAAGGATTCAACACCCATAAAAGTTACAAGTATATAAATTTCAAAATGTCAACCTGGCATCTACATCTAAGGGTCCTGTACAGAGGATTCTACCACAGCATTTAAAATCTACCAGAAATAGAGTGTTCAATCAAGGACTTATACAAATGAGCTTTCAAGTGACTTTTCTGCATTGAACATAGTTGTGTACCTGATGGGAGAGAGCATAAGCAATTGCTCTCTCACGTTTGATTGCGCCCTCTTGTCTCATTTGCAGTTTTGCACGAACTTCTTCAAGGGTTCCTTGACTATCACACCATCCCTCCTGAAACAAGCAATGCACTTCTGAAACAAAATAGAGCCAGTTCTTTGCAAGTTAAAACACAAAAGCTTTTTATGTTATCAAAATTACTCCGGTAATTCCACATCACACAGATATTACTATAGTGGTATAAGTGATGGGATTCTCAGAAACTGAAATTTAGCATATCTAGAATCAAAGGGAAAGCAACTGATAGGAAAACCGAGATCCTCTCAGACCTATGATAAAGAAGTATCTATATGAGGTATGATCTAGTCCACTGCACAAGGGTCGTGAAAAGCAATATTGCCAGGAAAAGTTTACAGAAAGGGCAGCTGCTTTTATTCATGAGAGGTCCTGATTTGGTGTCTGAGCACAGATCAGAACAGGGGCCTAAAGCGTTTGTGCAGGGAATTTTCATGATAAAAGTACACGATCGTTTGTGCAGGGAATTTTCATGATAAAAGTACACGATGATGATTAGGATTTGCTTGTGGTTTCATATATATCTTTTTTTACAGTTGACATATGGTAATCCGACATTCACAGGATTCGGCAGTGCCAAAGAGTCGAGGAGAAGTATGGTATCGTTCCCCATCAAATCAACTTATACTTTGCTGGATTCCAACTGTACCATTTTGTTTTGAATTGACAAGTTTTTATATGAAATTATGTACATTTGCAAAAGTTTGAAGATAAAAACCTGAGATTTCACATAGGTACATTTTGCAGAATTCTTTAAGTCTGTCATTTCAATTCAAGAATTTGACAACTGTAAAACAAAAGTGTCTCTGTGATATTTCCGTGATTACTGAATACTATATTGGGAGAAACTTTTCTATGACGCTGCGTAAAGGTACTTGACACTGATTCATAATGAAACTGTGTGTGTGTTTAGGTGGTATTTGAAATAATTGGGTGTTTTGAAATAGGAGTTGTCTAGGAGGCTACCACCTGCCCCACAAGCCTTCCAATAAGTTGCCTCTCTCAGATATACAAATGGCCTACCACCATGACTTTTACAGTGACCCACTGACCAGGCATCAAAGTTGTTCTCAGATATCCAAATGGTCCACCACCGTGACTTTTACAGTGAACAGACATCTTAATTTATCACTGCTTATTGTATTACACATACAGAATCAAGCATGAGTTATAGTGCTTTACACAGTTCATTGAAGAATTATGTGCTTCTGTATGTTTTAAGCATGCCTGCAAATTTTTTTTTATATTTATATTGATTTTAGATAATTGTTTTTATATTTTAAATAAAGGATCACCATACATCTTATCCTGTATAATTTTTTTTCTTATTAATTTGGAAAGAGTTTCAGATTTTTTTTCTTATTAATGTGTTTTTCTACATTAGTTTTCATATGAAGTTTGTTGTCTACTGTCTTGTTTTCAAAGAATCTGTGTGTTTTATATTAATCTGTATTTTTATATTTCTTGTTTTGTTGATTGATTATGATTTACAGGTATAAAATGCCACCTCTTGGTCGCCCAAAAAAAGATCTGAAACAACGTTCACTTGCTGATGCATTTGGTATCTCTCAATGCTCTAATCAACTGCACATTTCTAAAAATGAAGTATATGATCATTTAGATGGGGACCATGAATCAGATAGTGCAGAACTTCTTGAAGAGGAACCAACATCCAAGAGGTACAAAAGGACATTCAAGTCCAAATGGAAGATGAGATTTCCATGGGCATATGCTGTAAAAGATTGTAATGGCGTTGAAAGGATAAAATGTTCATGGTGTGTAAAATTTAAAAGGGAAACTCCATTTGCTAAAGATGGAAGCACAACTCTTCAAGTTAGTGCTTTAAACATCCATGCAGCATCAGAGGCTCATAAAATTTCTTTGCAATTTTTAGAGGCAGAAAGAAAACAGAGTACTCTTCCAATTACAAAACATGTAGAGCTAATGGTTGATGCGCAGAAAGGGAGAATTATATCAGTTATTGAGAACATGTATTTTGTTGCAATACATGATTTACCTTTGGAAGTATATAAGTCAATTTGTGACTTGAACAGGTATAAAAACACTCCTCACATGCCTTTAACAGATGAATATTCAGCATATACAAATACACCATCTGGAAAAGAATTTTTAGACGCTGCTAAGGAGGTATATTGGAGAAAATTAAAAGATGAGATTTTCCAAAGCCCATATTACTCACTTTTACTTGATGAAAGCACTGATCAGACTATGGTGCAACATTTGATTGTTTATATTACATATTTGACAAATGAAGGAAGAGGTCCATGTGCTACAAAATTCATACAGTTGCTACAGATTAAGGATGGAACATCACAATCTATGTATGATGCTGTGATATTTCTTTTAGCAGACATGAATCTATCCATGACAAAGTTAGTTGGATTTGGATCTGATGGAGCATCATCCATGAGGGGTATTCGTGAAGGTTTATCTACTAAGCTTCGTCTACATGCCCCTCATTTATTAGATATCCATTGTATTGCTCACCGAGAAGCATTAGCAGCAAATGATGCTTCATCATATTTTGAAGAATTGCAAGCTATTGATAAGTTTGCAAACAAGATCTATTCATGGTTAGGGAAATCTACTAAAAGACATGGAGAATTGAAAGAGCTAATGGAGTCATTTCAAATCACAAGGCTAGAAGTGTTACAAATTCATCATATTAGATGGCTTTCTAGAGGAAAAGTCATGGAAAGACTTGTTAAGCTCATGCCTGCTTTGTTAAGAGACTGGGAGTTAGTGGAGAAAAAAATGTATGAGATGGCTACAATATTTCAAGTTCAATTTTGCATCCACTTACTTGCAGATGTGCTTATTGAGTTAAATAAGTTGAATCAAAAGTTTCAAGAGAATCATGTTGACATTACATCTATTGGAACGACTTTGGATATCACTATTAGCTTGCTTCATAAGCGATTTCTAAGAGGCACATTTGGGGCAGGGGCATTGCACACATCATCTTTTTTAAGTAAAACACAAAAAGGAACTCTTGAGTTTGCAGATTGTACAGGTATAGTACATGTACATGAATTGAGGTTTGAGAGTTTGTCGAAGTCACAGAGATCAGGGACACTAGATGACTGTGTTATGCTGGGAAAAGGTTTTGTAATGAAGGTGATTGACTCTCTAAATGCAAGGTTCACAGATTTGCCTATTTTTAATGCAGCTAGGTTTTTTAGTTCTCATAATTATTATGAGGATATGGATGATAGAGACAATCAAACAAGAAGATGGTTGACATGTTTATGTGAAAAATTCAGTGGTGGAGGCTTGCTTTTTGTGGAAAGCATTAAATGTATGGGTGAAATGGATGAATTTATATGTACTATTTATAAATCTTACCCAAAAAAGCATATGTTTGGAGCATGGGATCTATGTGGAGGTGAAATTGAATGGTTTGAAAGATTTCCATGCTTAATGCAGCTATAGCAAGCTATTCTTGTTATTCCAGCTAGTACAGTCGTATGTGAAAGAGGCTTTTCAAAATTAAATCGAATAAAAAATGATGATAGATCAAAACTTTCTTTAAAAACATTGGATATGTTAATGTTTCTCTCTCTCAGTGCACCTCATGCTCTAAATGAGGTAGATTGGGATGCTATTTATGATGAATGGAAAGAGATGAAAACTCAAAAACCTCTTCCACTATGAGAACAGATTGAAAGAACTAGTGAGTTTCAGTGTTTATGACCATCACTGTCTTACTCTATCAAGCACTTAAAAGAACAATTTTGGTAAGTGATTTTTTTAGTTTTATACCATTTGACTTTTACTTTCTGTTTTATAATATCTTTCAAGTTTTATTATGTTTTTTTTTATTAACATATTGAATTTAATCATTGTAGGGTATCACACAAGAGATGTTAAGCTAGAGGACCATAACTGTCAAAGGTTTACAACTGAAAAAAGAAGCTATCTCGGATCAATTTTGCGGCCAAGTCAAGGGACTGTTCCAATTATTTGAGATGTGTAATTATTGGAAGTCTTAGCATTCCAAAAGAGTTTTAATAGACAATAGAACAATTTAAGCAATGCAAGATGGAACCTCCTTCACTATTGTATATGTAAAAGTCTTTTATTAACATAAATATTGATGATTTTGTCTTTCTGAAAATGAAATGTAAAAATAATGTATTGTGGTCAATTGAAATGTTTTTTTTTTAAAGCCCTTCATCATGGAAGGGCGACATAAATATATGCCCTTCTAATTGAAATTAAGACCCGCCCTTCAAATTTGATCACTGGTTCCGTCCTCGTTTCGGGATGCGTCCAATTCGTCATATAAATAATCACCATCACCACTGATACATTAATCAATAATATATTCGATAAATATACTAAAGAAAGAATCATTTAATTAAAAACACACTACGGTTAGCTAATAGCCGCCCCAACAGCGAATTATCTTAAGAGACTAATAGCAGATCGGCCTCGGTAATCCAAATGGAGATCCTTCTAGATAAGTACCAATTTCTCGTTCTCTGTTAAAAGGTCTGATAAATAAAGCAAAATGGGATATCAATGTGTGAAACTCTGGAATTTTTATTTTTAATTCCATAAATATCCAGCAGTGCAGATCATTTAATTTATTTAATTTAACAAAATACAAATAGTGAATTGCCTCCCAGACAGCGAATAACCTGAAGCCACATCATGCAATTAAAAATTAACGTGAAACCACATCATGCAATTAAAAATTAAAGTCGATCCACCTCGGTAATACAACTGTAGATTTTCCAGACAAGTCCTCGCAGTAGCACTTTTCGTTCTTTGTTAAAAAACTGCAACAAATACTTTTCAGTCTATTGGCCCATAAATGCACCTGGAAAGTAAATGCCCAACATCCAACGGTGGGCATTTATTTCCCAGGTGCATTTATGGGCCAATACACTGAAAATTATTTGTTGCCCTAAAAAACTCCCATTGTCTCTAATGAATGATTAGATTCTCATTAACGAAATTAAGTAATAATAATATATTAAATAAAAATATTTTTTTATTAATAAATTGTATACTTTTATA
Organism: Pinus albicaulis; assembly: GCA_034641835.2. Taxonomy (NCBI): domain Eukaryota; kingdom Viridiplantae; phylum Streptophyta; class Pinopsida; order Pinales; family Pinaceae; genus Pinus; species Pinus albicaulis. The sequence continues at coordinate 1,269,034,097 of CM076579.1, forward strand.
ATTAGTTCAATATAATATACATTTTTTCAAGATAGAACTACTAGATCAAAGTTAACTCAAATATTTTAATAAAACTACCACATTTTATTAATAAAACTATGATTTAAACATTAACACCTTATTACATTCATTAATATTAACCTTTTCCTTAACTATAAAATGTGAAGATAAAAACCATAAATAATTTTAAAAATAACCCATCAAAAGTATCTATATTACTATATCAACCATAAAATTTTATTTTTTTCCATTACAAGTGGGCCATTGGTTGTATTACTTAGTTTGCTATGCATGTAAGTGGGCCACCCTACCTATCTAAATTAGCTATAGTACTTCTACAAAGTTAAGGTTTGCTTAAATTATGTAGAGAAAAGTCACAAACCATTTATTATATATGGTCCACAGATAATTGGAGAATTGATTGGTTTGGAGAATCGATTGGTTTGGCACTCGTTTAATAGCCTATGGTTTGGCACTTAAATGTGAATGTGGAATCTTAACATTTGTAGATGACAATTAATTTTTTAAATGATAATTTAAGTAATACAAATTGTGATTTCAAAGATTATTTATATATCTAATTTTAATAAATAGAAAGCTGTGTAATTATCTTAGATCAAACATCTTCTATTTAGAGATTTTTTCTTTTTTTTTCTTTTTTCCTTTTTTTTTATTACAAAAAGAAAGTTGTAAGCAACAACAACAAAAAAATATCTTTTTCTTCTTTACTCATATAAAGTAAATTAAATTAGAGAATTATTAAACAATATTATTAAATTAAGCAATTAAATAGATATATTATATGTAAAAAGTGTATGATATATTGTATGTTGAATATTTATATAGTATTCAATTATTTTTGGGAATATTAGTACCTTTTAACTAAAAACCAATTATAACAAACCAAATATGCAGTTAAATGATAGACATTTCACTGCAGATTCTAAGTTATTGCTAAATGGTATACGAGTACAGACAAATAGAAATTTGGTTGGATGGTAACTCCTCGTCCACGAGAATGGTAACATTCTCATTCATTACTGTTCAAACCAATTTGAGTGTTGTGTAAGTATGAGGTAGTTAAAGGTTTACTCTTTTTTATATAGATATATAACAATTTTATTTAATTATAACATATATATATATATATATATACGAAAATTATTCATATATATATATATATTTCAACAAAAACAAAATTTTAATATAAAGTTTAATTATTTTATATATTTTTTAATTTTATTGATTAAAAATTTATAAACTCAACACTAAAATCTATTACTCAATTTTTAACTTTTTTTTTTTTAATACCACATTACAATAATTAGATCCTCAAACCAGAAATTTTAGTGTATTTTTTTCCTAAGTGAGATATGAAAACTCTATATGTCATTTTAAACTTACAATCAACAAAGCAATTTTGCCAAGCAAAAACACAACAATCCTTACATTTGACTTATATGCTTATTACTGAATAGCAAATATATTACTGAATTTTAGTTCTAGTATAGCATAAATTTTGTCTATATAGTATTAGCTCATGCTAGAATAAAGCTATTTACAATTCAGATTTTTCCATAATAATTTAAGCTTAAATTTCCATGGTTAATAATATTATTTAATGCATATATTAATTGTTTTTATAATTAATATTTTTTTAAATGTGAATTGTATTAAAATGACTTTACATTATATTTTAGCTCATTCTTAAAATAAAATAAAATTTATATGGAGCGGCGGGCGGGAGAATGAAGTTTTTGAACGGAGAAGGGCAGTTCTCTGTTACCGATGAACAGACATGGCCAGCGAAGGAGATTGCTCAGGATTTATGCGTCTATACAAACGGAGAACATACCTTGAAGGGTGTACAGTTTGGGACGTTTTCAACAGGTCACTTGGAGGCCTGTTCTCTCCCGGTCGGCTGTCATTTGCCCTTACAGATCGATGGTGGTAAAGATGGAAGGGAGGGAGGCAGACTGACAGGCGTTTGGAGCGCGGCATTAGTCAACAGCTCGGTTTTTCATGGGAAGGGCGTGCAACAATGTTTTAATGCGGAAGAGCAATGTTTGAATGCGGAAGAGAAGGGAGTGGGTAGATATCAGAGAGCATTTGACTCTGGGAATGGTCAGGATCCCTCTGTGCATTTGCTTCGTAGGGTGGAGGATTCCGGGGATAGGGAAGATCATACCCACTTCAGTTGGGAAGAACAGAGTGGACATCATTTTTCTGAAGGTTTTAAAGATTCGGATTTAAACAAGGTTAAGGAGGCAGGAGCTTTGAAGAAGGGGAGAAGAAAGAAGAACTGGATCAAGGTTAAAAGAGCTGAATACAACTATGTTTTGGGGGAGGACATTGGTTGGGAACAGGTGTCTCAAATGGCAAGCAGAACACTTGTTGGCAGGGTTGTGGGGAGGTCTGTCATACTGAAGACTGCTATAGCATGGGCTGATATGCAATGGAAAGATGCTCTTGGTTATGTGCCTGAGGTAGTAGCTCTCTCTAAAGGGTGGTTTGCCTTCAACTTTCTGCACTTTGACCATGTCCAGTGGGTGATGCATCGGTGCTGGGCTGTTGATCACTCTCCATTGCTTCTAAAACCTTGGCATCCACTCTTTGATGCTAGCAGGGAGAGGGTGGATTCGGTCCCTGTATGGGTTCGTTTGCCCGGCCTGCCCTTACATTATTGGACTGAGGAACATCTCCGAGGTATAGGCAATACGATTGGGGATTTTTTAGAGGCAGACCTTTCCTTTCACAAGACAAATCACAGGCGGGTAGCTAGAATTCTTGTCATGACTAACATCAGAGAAGGTCTTGCTGAATCTCTGAATCTTCGGTGGGGGAGATTTGACATTAAGCAGATTCTTGATTATGAGAATGTCCCATTTAGGTGCCGTCGGTGTCATGCTTATGGACACCCAGCCAAGGAATGTGGCCTTTCCCTTCGAAATGTCAAAAGTCGGGGTTCTAGTCGACCAATGGAGGATCCTATTTTGGAAGGAGCTGGCCCAGGCTCTCCCATAACGCAGTCAATGCCATCTCCAGCTTCCACAAATGTTCTGCTCCATGATGCAATTTCACCAAATTCTCAAGATGTGTTAGGTAGCCAGGAGTTGGGAGCGGACTCTGTTTTGGGTGCTGAGTCTGGTCTTTTCACAGGGCAGAAGTCACCTTCTCAGATTTCTGATTGCGGACAGGCTGCCATAAAGGTTCACAATCGTCACTATGGTGCGGATTTTAAGTTGCAGAACGATGGTATGTTGAAAGAAGTTTTAATTCTGCTGAATTCTTCACTAATGGGTTCCTTCCCATTCTCCCCAAATATCAACATTTCACTTAATTTGGCATCGACTTCAGTTGAGGCTCAGTCAGAAGATTGGGGTATATTAACCACTGTTGTTCCTGCACTTTCTACTTTGCCAGCTCTCCATGAGAAGGCTACTGTTTTTGAACAAGGTGACGAGCTATTGGCCCCTTTGGGAATCACTGCCCCCTTGGTCACTGGCTACAACCTGAGATCTAGTGCAAAAAAGGGTGCAGGTGGGTTTGGGAGGGGTAAATCTCTTTCAGCCCGAGGCAGGGGCAGAATCTCTCTTCTGGCGAAAGCTCAGGATCGAGCTATGATTGAGGTACATGATGGGAGACAGATTTCGATTGACAGGGCGCTTAGAGCAAGCAAATCCCTGAAGCATGGTATGTTATGAAGATTATGTCCTTCAATTGTAGGGGCTTGGCAGGACCCCTTAAGAAATCTGCTTTCCGAAGAATTATTGTGCTGGAGAGCCCAGATATTATTCTGCTTCAAGAGACGTTAGGTGAAGGAACTGTGGTCAAAGTTAGATTGGAAGGCTGGTTGCCAGGTTGGACATTTGATTCGCTGGATGTTAGAGGAAGGTCGGGTGGACTGGCTGTTGGTTGGAATGAAAGAACAGTCAAATCACAAAACTTCTGGGGTATGGAGTCGGTCTTGGGCTTCAATTTTCTATCGCTGGAGCTTGGTGAAGTATTTAATATTTTTAATATTTATGGTCCTTACCAAGACAGGATTCCTTTTTGGGACTCACTCCTGGGTAACTCATTACTCAAGGAGGATTCGGTAATTTTGGGAGGGGACCTGAATTTTACTTTGGGACAGTCTGAGGTCTGGGGTCCTCATGCACATATTGACTCCTTGACTGGATATTTCACTCAAAAATTGGAGGAGAATCATCTTCTTGATATAGAACCCATAAAGATGAAACCCACCTGGAGGAATAATCGATGTGCTGAAGAAAGAATAGCGAAGAGATTGGATCGGTTCCTGGTAGCTGAACAGCTTGTGGACAGGCCTTTTCAGATTAGGCAGTGGATTGGTTGTGGGGGTGCATCTGATCATTTCCCTATTTTTCTTGAGTTCAAGATAGGGCCCAAGATGCCTCCTAGCCCTCTAAAGTTCAACAAAATCTGGTTGAAGGACGAGTCTTTCAAAGCTCTTGTTCTTGCTAGGTGGGTCCCTTATAGGGAGCATAGTTCTCTTTCTGCAGCGTTTCACTTTGCTGAAAATTTAAAACGCATAAAGGAAGCTGTGAAGGTCTGGTCGACTGCTAAGAGACAGAGGGAGGATGTGGATTTGAAGCAGGTGGAGGAGGATCTTCGTTTGATATATGAAGGGAATGGAGGGGGTTTTCAATCACAAGAGGATAAAGACACTCTAGTTGCCCTTGAAAAAAGAAGGAACGTCCTTCTAATGGATAAGGAGAAAACTTGGAGATTGAAAAGTAGGGCCACATGGCTGGCAAGTGGGGATGATAATACAAAATTTTTCCATGCTTATGCTCGTGGTCGAAAGGCGGCTAATACTATCTGGAGTTTAAGAGATGGTCAGGGCACTGAGCATGCCTCATTTGAGGCTAAAGCTAAGCTGGGGGTTGACCACTTTAAGGATCTTTTTAAAGCCCCAGCTCATGCATCACTTGCGGAAGTAATAAGAGTTGCACAGCTCTTTCCGAGATTTGTGGAGGAGGCTGATAACAGATCTCTGATGGCTGAGGTTTCTGAGAAGGAGTTAAAGGAGGTACTTCACAGTTTCCAAAAAGATAAAAGTCCTGGTCCTGACGGTTGGTCCATCGAGTTTTTCTTGGCTCTTTTTGAGGTTTTAGGGACTGATATGCTGAATGTTGTGGAGGATATCAGAATTTCAGGGCGGATTCCTGCTTGCTTTAACTCCACTTTCATAGCCCTAATCCCGAAAGTGGATAATCCCTCTTCTTTGGCTGATTTTCGCCCTATCTCTCTGTGCAACTGTATTTACAAAGTGATCGCCAAGGTGGCTGCGAGAAGACTCAAAAGCATTTTGTCTACTCATATCTCTGGAGAACAATTTGGGTTCCTGGAAGGCCGTCAAATACACGAAGCAATCGGCACTGCTCAAGAGGCTCTCCACAGTATGAAGACAAAGCACCTCAAAGGGACTGTGCTGAAAATAGATCTCTCCAAAGCATATGATCGGGTAAGCTGGTTATATATTCGTATGGTTCTGACTCATCTTGGTTTTGGCATTGGCTTTATTAGATGGATTATGAGCTGCATTACCACCGTCTCTTTCTCAGTTTTAATTAATGGGGCTGCCTCTCCTTTTTTTCATGCTGAAAGGGGTCTGCGCCAAGGCTGCCCCCTTTCTCCCCTTTTGTTTTTATTGATTGTTGAGGGTTTGAGCAGAGCTCTTCAGGATGCTAAGAGACAGGGTTCCTTGAAGGGCATACAGGTTGCTACAAATTTTTTCATCACACATTTACTATTTGTAGATGATGTATTAATCTTTTGCTCTGGATCGGTGCGTGATGCAAACACAATTGCTGAGATTTTAGATCTGTTTAGCACGGCTACTAGTATGATTGTGAACGCTGATAAGTCCTCCATTACTACTCATCTTCTGAGGGTTGAAGAGAGACGTGAGTTCGGGAGGATCTTTACTTATAATCATGCTGATTTGGATGAAGGGCTGAACTATTTGGGGTTCCATTTAAAACCCAATGATTATAGAAAACTTGACTAGAGATGGCTGCTGGAAAAGCTGGAAAAACGTTTAAGAGTTTGGTCCCATAAATGGTTGTCCAGAGCGGGGCGGTTGACTTTAGTTAAGTCTGTTTTGGAGGCTATCCCGGTCTATTGGTTGTCTTTGTCTTGGATTCCAAAGGGTATTCTGGAGGCTGCCAGGAGAATTTGCTTTCGTTTCCTATGGAGTGGGAAACAAGACTCCTTGGTGACCCCTTGGGTCCGGTGGGAGAAAATTGTTGTCCCGAAAGGGATGGGAGGATGGGGATTGAAAAATATTTTTCTCTTTGCTCAGGCCCTGGCTGCGAAGAGTGGGTGGAGGCTTATCAATGTTGATAGTCTTTGGACTCAGGTGATCAGTCAGAAATATATTGCTCCATTCTCTATTGTGGATTGGATAAGGAATCCTAGAAAATCCTTTGCTGGTGGCTCGGTGATTTGGAAGGCACTTGTTAAGTCTTTTCATATTTTGGAAACAAGTCTAGCTTGGGATGTGGGTAGTGGCAGGAAGCTTCGGGTTGGTGAGGACCCTTGGTTGGGCAGTGATATTCAACACCTCCTTCCCAGGCATACAGTTGAAGCATTAAGGCAGAGGGGGATTACTTTCCTCTCCCAACTTGCTGATCCGGTTAGGAGAAGGCTGGGCATTCAGCCTTGGATTTTGGCCTCTTCCTTGGGGCTGGAAGAACAAGATGAGAGGGCTTTGGATGCTTATATCCGTGCTTTAAAACAGGCTCATATTTTGTTGCAGGATAGGGAGGATATGATTGTTTGGGATTATGATTCTTCGGGGATCTATTCCCCCAAGGCTGGTTACTCAAAACTTAGTTCTGGGGCTGTCTTGGGTGCGGAGCGGTGGTGGTGGAAAAAACTCTGGAAACTAAATTGCCCTCCTAAGACTCGCCTTTTTATGTGGTGTGTCCTTGAAAATAAAGTCCCCGCCTGGGATGTGCTACAACACAGAGGTTTTCAGGGTCCAGGTTGGTGCAGTTTGTGTCACACTGATGTGGAATCTGTCAATCATCTCTTCCTCAGCTGTCCTTTCATTAGAGGTGTCTGGCTGGAATGTTCCAGATTATTGGGTTTTCTTTGCAGATGGGAGGGTGTTTCTCTGTCTCATGCATGGGATTCGTGGTGGGGGTCTTATGCTGAGCAGAATATAAAAGCTTTGCCTCTCCTTGTCATCTGGGGCTGTTGGTTGGCACGTAATCGGCTTCTTTTTTATGGGACAGTCAGCACTCCTGAGATTGTTGGGGCAATGACCATTGGACTGCACTCTGCTTTTCCTATCCACATTCGGGCTGCCAAACAGAAGGAGGTCCTACTGTTGGATATTGACAGGAGGAATCCTTGGGGTTATTTTGATGGGGCTATGCAGCAAAATGTCTGTGGTGGGGGGGCTCTGCTGTACCTGTCAGACGCACATTGGTTTGAGATCTCGGCTGGGCTTGGCGCAGGTACTAACAATTTTGCTGAATTGGTGAGTCTCAAGATACTTCTGATGTTTGCGGTGGAGAAAGGTTGCCGAGTGCTAAATTTCTATGGGGACTCATTGAATGTGATTAATTGGATTAATGGTATTCAGCAGTGCAGCGTTCATCACCTACAAAATCTGCTCTGTTCCATTATGGAGATCCTCCGCTCACTTGATTCTTTCTCCTGCCTACATATATATCGAGAGAATAATGGTTTTGCTGATCAAGCCTCAAAGCGGGGGCTTCTGCAGGATGAAGGTCTCTGGAGAATTCGTGAACATCAGGATGGAGGCACTACTGAGTTTTTCCATCCTTCCCTTTTTGACTGAGAGGCTATTGGTCTCCTTTGTTGGCCTGGAAATCTTGCATTCAGAGAGGCTAACATATGGTGGTTCTTTTACACAAATGTTTTTGTGAAGTAGTACGTGGTTTCCCACTGGGTTATACTTGGTCAATTGCTCAATGGGCGGTCTGCTGTGGGATGGATCTTTCCACAGATTCCACACCTTTCAGATATGGACTGTTTTTGGTATGCGTTTTTTTTGTTTTTTATTTTTCTACAACTGGAAATGCAAGAAGCAGCCTACAGCCTACACAGAAGCAGCGCAGATCTTTTCTTTTTCTACAACTGGAAATGCAAGAAGCAGCCTACAGCCTTCACAGAAGCAACTGGAAATGGTTTTTTTTGTATTGGTAGACCATACAGCCTACACAGAAGCAGCGCAGGCATATACAAGAATCACATATGTGCCTGGCTATAGTGATTGCCATCCTTCAGAACTTTATGGAGGACATGACACCTTTTATTCTACTGGATTGAAACATTCGATTTACTTGCTGAGGGCTGATTGGGTATATCTGGAGGGCTGTAGAAATAGTCAACGGGTTGCCATCCCTGTAGAACGCTATCACTCTTCATTAGATGTTGCAGAATGTTTAATTCTCAATGAAGGACTACAACAGCGCAATGATTTTATAATACAGAGTTTTCTGATCCCCTGGGCGGTGTTCTTTACAGACCGTGGACTTTAATTTGCTGGCAGCTTTCATTTTGGCTCGGGTGAATGACTGTATAGGAGTCAGCTTAACTTATGATTGGTTGAATTTATATTTCTTGGCAGTGGACTTGGTCTAAGCCTTAGTAGAGCAGTTTTTTGTTTAGTTATGACTTGAAAATTCACAAAAGGGACTTATTGACAGTTCTGGTTTTTGAACAGCTTGTATAAGCCTGACAACTGGATCTACATAGGCCATGTTAGATTCAGTAACAGACTCTTGTAAACAAACTTTGGGGTTTGTTTTTTCTGAACACACATCTATGTGTTTCACATTGTAATTTTGTTCACATCTGCTGAAATAAAATTATGCTTTTTTCTCGAGGAAAAAAAATAAAATAAAATTTATATACTATATAATTAACTTACTTTTACTTAATTGTACATTTTTTTTAAATTCATAAATACATGTATTATTTTTTTAAATAATTTTTTGGAACATGGCTGAGTTGAAATAAATAAATAAGTTAAATATTAATTACATTTAACCAATACTAATTACATAATAACAATACAAAATAAATTAGTAATTGAATTAAACTAAGTAGCAAGAACTAAAAAATAAATAAAATATTTATTAAAAGAAATATATATATATATAGTATAGAAGATGTATAAATATTATGCAAATTAAATTTATAAGAACTTCATCATACCTAAATATTATAAAAAAATTATTGATAATAATAATTTAAGTGGAAAATTATTTTAAAAATAATTTATTATATTTATTTATCATAATTTACTATATTTACATTAATAAAAATTATATAAATTAAGAGTATTTTTCAATTGATGTTCAATATTTAATAGTATAAAATAATAAATAAACAAACTACTAGCACAAATAATTTAAAGAGAAGTGGCAGATTTTATTAATATAATGGTATTGCATGAAATAAAACGAGGTACGCATTTCATCATTAAGTATAAATAGATGTAGAAATAGCTCAACTAGCCGTTATCCTAACGGCTAATTTGACTTTAAAAAATAATTAATCGATTATTTATTAATTTAATTAATTTTTATTTATTTATTATTATTATTATTATTTTCATTATTATTTTATTTAATTATAAACTTATTAATATATTTACAAAATTAATTAATCAATTAAATTAATGTAAACGTAAGTTATATAATCAATAGTGGTTATATATATGTATTACTTTCTTATTAAATTAATTGATTTGATTATTTAATAATAAATTGTTATTATTAATTAATAAATATAAATAACTTTTATACGAATATTTAATTAATAATAAGAGTCAAGCATCAAGAACATTATAATCAATCACATAACAAAGAATCAAACTTGAGTAAAAAATAAATAAATAAATAAATAATAAAATTTAAAATTTAAAATTTAAAAATATATATAATAATAATAATAATAAAATAAAATAATAATAATAATAATAATAAATAAATAAATATAAATATAAATAAATACATAATAAGCATAATAATAATAATATATTTAAAAAATAAATAAATAAATAAAAATAAAAATAAAAATAAAAAATAAAAATAAAAATAAATAAATAAATAATAAATAAATTAAAATAAAAAAAATTAAAAAATTAAAAAATTAAAAAAATTAAAATTAAAAATAAAATATAAATAAATAATAAATAATAAATAAATAAATAGAAATAAAAATATAACACTAATTAAATAAAAAGAAAGAAATAAATAAAAATATAAATAAAAATGAAACTAAATGAAATCCATAAAAATACTGAAAAAAATATATAAAAATCAAGAATATAAGGCACGAATCCGGCACCTGCTGATATTCCAACCGTCATCTCTATTGAGATTAATGGGTCTTTTTTCTATTTAAATGGCCTCTCTCAACTTACGATGATGGAAATGGTCGATCCTACCAATGACCTTAGCATCCTCTATGCAAACATGATGGTTAGTCTTTTCTGCATGCTCAGCTAAGGCAGACGAGCAGGATCTTCTATGTATGATATCGGCAGCATGCTCACATATCCTTTGATTAATGGACCGACCAGTCTCACCAATGTAAGGAGTCCCACAGGAACAAGGAATGATGTAAACACCTTTTCCATCTCTGGGGTCAATCGGATCTTTAACCGATTTTAGAGAACTGTGAATAGTATTAAGGGGCTTGAAATAAGAAGACACCTTATGCTTTTTAAGGATCCTAGCAATCTTATCAGTGGTACCTTGAATGAATGGAAGGCTGACACTACCAGACCATTCGTTAGGTTCTTTTTTGTTTTTATTTTTAATTAATGGACCTTTTTCCGCTTTAAGGAAAGCTTTAAGGCCTTGGGACCTACTATAACCATTATCACAAAAGACCTTCAACAGATGGATCTTTTCCCCCTCAAGGTGAGACTCATCAGAGATTCTCAACGCCCTAGTGGCTAAGGTGCTTAGGACGCCTAATTTTTGAGCAGGGAAATGGTGGGAGCTCGCATGGAGATATTGTTCAATATGAGTTTTCTTTCGAAAAACTTGATGGGAGAAAGAACCATTAACATTCCTAGAGATAAGAACATCAAGGAAAGGAAGGTTACCATCCACTTCCTGTTCCATGGTGAATTTTATGGAGCGAGATTGACTATTAAGATGAAGGAAAAAAATATCTAACTTTTCTTTGCCATGAGGCCATATAACACAAGTATCATCCACAAACCTTTTCCATAACTTTGGCTGGAAAAGAGCCGAGGAAAGAGCCCTAGATTCAAAGTCCTCCATAAACAGATTCGCAACTATCGGGGAAAGGGGAGAACCCATGGCAACACCACAAGTTTGCTTATAGAATTCGCCTTCAAAAATGAAGAAAGTGGAGGTTAAGCAAAGTCCTACTAAATGGGCAGTATCAGGGTCAGTAATGCAATTAATGACATCAATAGCCTCCTTGATGGGGATATTGGTGTAAAGCGAAACAACATCAAAACTGACCAGTCTATCATCAAGATCTAACTTAATGTCCTTCAATTCCTTAACGAAAGAGGAGTCCTTAACAAAGGATTATGTATGACCAACGAGGGGCTTAAGCTTAAGGGCTAAATACTTGGCGAGAAGATAAGACGGACCGCCAATGGTATTAACAATGGGTCGGAGGGGGGCACCTTCCTTATGGATTTTTGGAAGACCATAGATTCTAGGAGTAAGGGGGTTGCTTTCAATTAACTTCTTACTAAGGGAGCTCACCATGCTGCTTGATTTAATAGCATCAGCAATCGCCCTTGAGACCTTTTTTACGGGATTTTTAGCAAGTTTCTTGTAGCTCCCACTATTCTCTAAATGATCTAACATTTTATTCCTGTAATCCTCCTTATTAAGGATGACAGCTGCACCACCCTTGTCAGCTTTAAGAACAACAATATCCTTATTATTATTATCTTCTCGTACTAGTTGGTTCGAATATCTTATTATTATTACATAGTCCTGATGATGAACCACACTAGTTGGTTCGAAACACATCGACCTCGTTTTATTTCATGTGATTATTACCGAAAAAATTATGCTAATTTATATGATGGATCACAGAAACTTAGATTCCAGAAATAATGGTATTGATTTATAATTAAAAATTTGTAAACTATATAATATAATAATAAAAATATTTAAAAATTAAATATTAATTTTAAAAAATTAATTATTAAATTAAATATAAAATTTTTTAAATTGTATTTTTATAAAGAATAAATTTATAAACATATATTAATCACATTTTATTAATATAATGGTATTGATTTATAATTAAATATTTGTAAACTATATAATATAATAACAAAAATATTTAAAAATTAAATATTATTAATTTTAAAAAAATAATTATTAAACTAAAAATTAAATATTATTAACTTTATAAAAATTAAAATCCTTAAAATAAATTTATCAAAAACAATAAGAAAAATCTATACAAAATCATTGCATTGTTGAGTATGAAAAATTTATAAATCACAAACTACTCATCCATAACGGTTAAAAAAAAAAAAAAAATACTTGCAAATCTTTGCATGGTTAGGCTAGAAAAAGTCATAAATCACACACTATTAATCCATAATTCTTTATTTTTAACCGTTAAAAACATAAGCAATATACTTCCACATCTTAAACAGTATGCACCTTTGTTTAGTAAATAGAAATAACAAGAATTTTACACAGGATTTCGAGAACATATTTAACTTGCATCTTTTATGATAAATAAACCAAAACGAGTTATATTAAAATTGAAAATGTTAAAAAGAAATTAAAAAATTACAATGATTAATGACCTTTCAAAGATAGTTCGAGGTCCCTCAAACTGCAAATTTGAAACCCAAACCGAAAATTTTCTGATTCAATTAAAAAAAAAATATCATGGTTTTCTATTTTTCTTTTTTCTTTATAGTTTTTCAAAATTCTGGAAAATTATAATTTCTCTTTTTTTTCCCCTGAATTTTCATATTAATTTTTTTTGGTGATCAACTAATTTTGTTATTGCTTTCCTGCATTAGATAATGTTAAAATTTATTCCTTTCATAATTCAAGATTGTCATTCATACCCAGTTTTCCTTCCCAAATTTCTTCTTCAATTAATTTAACTATTAATCCTTCTTAAATTTATTTATTTTTAAATTTAATAAATGTAACTATTTATCAAATATTTATATCCATGTAAAGAAAATTTCAAATTCTAATCCATTTTGTATTCAATTCAATACAATTGGTCATTTATGATTGGTTGAGGATCTAATTCATTGTTAGATCTAAGACTTTTGTGATCCATAATGTAGATGAAATGTCTTTCGGATTAATCACATCATTAGGAAATGTCTTTTGGATTAATCACATCAATCCTAATAATGTGATTAATCCAAAAAACATTTTATCTAGATCTAATCCATTGTTTTCTCTTTTCAAATTCGATACAATTGATCATTCCTAATTAAAGTTCAATATTTTCTTCCATTCAAAATATTTTTTTTTTAAGTAGAAAAAACATATGGTTTATATTAAATGTACCAATACAAATAAGCTTATCTTTTTTCTACAAAATGTTTCAAGATATTACATAGATTTATGGATTTTCGTTTCATGTTGTACAAAGTTCATTTCCCTTTCAGCAGTTACATAATATAAAGTCATAACAAAAATACTATCTTATCTAAACCAGATTGTTGTGTGGTATCATTTAATTACATAGTGCCTTTCTTTCCGTTACCTCTTCATTTTCTGAAAATTTACTCCATGTTTCATAGAACTACAGAGTAGTATCTTACTCCCTGCCTATGTTAATAAAACATTTAAATAAAAACATCAAAATGATAAGGTCCATCTCCACCATCAGTCCTGTCAGAAAAATTTAACGGTGCCTCTCGCACCTGTACCTGTGGAGATTGGCAGTTCACTAGATTGAAATTCTATTATGATTCTTTCCCAATCCAACCAGTCATGGTTGAAGATCATAGCTCTCTTTGATTAAAGATTGATATCCATGTAAAGAAAATTTCAACTTCTAATATATTTATCAACAATATTTGTTTCAAATTCAATGTAATCAGTCATTTATGATTGAAGATTAAGCTCACCCTTTCTTTTCCTGAATGTCTGTTTTCTGAATTTGATGCAGTAAGCTTCATGATTAAGCATTATTGCTTTGCTCTGTCAGGTTCAATAAAATCACAAAAATTGCTTGCACTAAACAAATTGTCCCTTTCATGATTTGAAGATCCTGTTTCATACCTAGACAAACATTGATTGCATCACACAAATTCTCAATTTCATGATCAAAAGATTCTGAATCTGGCTTGTGAAACCAGTGTTTCATATGTCTTGTGAAACAAATCCATTTTCTAGTTCTAATTCATTCACTAAATTGTATTAAAAAGTTAATATTATGTTAGATCTAAGACTTTTGTGATCTATAATGTAGATAGAAAATATTTTGGATTAATCACATCATTGGGATTTGACCAAATCCCAATAATGTGATTAATCCGAAAGATTTTCTATCTAAGTTAATATTATTTTAAACGCAACACTTTCCCTTAATATAATTACTTTTTTAGTTTGAAGGTATTTGAATGGAAAATGAATTATTGTTTAGTTTAAGGGTATTTGAATTGACAATGAATGGATTTACTGTTAACACATTAACCCAAATTCAAATGCCTTAAATAACCAAAAAAAATTACAACAGATTGAAAATTGTAAGTCTTTTGTTTCAAGCCATGGCCACCATGCTTACAAAACATGGAAAACAGAGTTTTATACTGACTACATGGAACACGCATCCTTTTTTTTTCGTTCCCTAAGTAGCACAATTCCCATATTTCACAAAAAAACGCAACCAAAAATTGTATTTGTGATGAAATGAATATACCCAATTACAGTGAAGGCATCGAGCTTTCAAATTCAACAGATTAGAAAACTGAGATTGATTCGAGGGGACTCCCAAAATCTAGTCCGATTCCGTAGTCTCATTCTCAAAGCTAACGCTATCTACAAGATTTTTGTCATCTTTGTAATCATCACCTTGTTCCCAAATTATGAAACAAGAAGAACCGCACTGAGCAATGTTCTCATCCCGCAACATGGTAGTACAATCATGGTTGCAAATGGAATCCAGAGAAAACAGAACCTCTGGAGTCGGCAAAGGAATCTGAAGCCTCCAGAGCAGATCATCGGTGGCTTCAAAAAGAGAGCCTCTCAAATAATCCCCCTCCTCCACCTGCAGCTCTGCAACTTCTTCTTCAGTACTTTTAACTACTGTGGAATCATGGAGATAATCCAATATATAAGATTGCTTCCTGATAGCTGCTATGCTTTGGACTCCAAAACCCGTGCTATCCTCCCAACTCCATGGATCCTTCAACAACATCGAATACTCCTTCGAAAGTGAACAAAACTCTGGCAGATTCTCATTACCTGCACCAGCGTTTTCAGGTTTGTCAAGGCCCATCCCGGTCTCAAATTCCACTAAATGTGCATGTTTCTAGCTACAGGAATCCTCAGATGGACTCATCTCCTGCTCTTCTTTGATCCGCTTCTTGTCGGCTCAGTGACTGCGCAGTCTCAAGGATCAAGGATTCCCCTTGCCTGCCTGAACTGCACAACTGCGCAATCACTGAGCCTCCCTTTCAATCCTGTCACTTGTTTTGAGCTCAATGCATGGATCAGAATGCATCATCTTAGGCTAGAGGTTTTCGGATTGATGTTGTCTCATGATGTGTGAATTGCAGTAACAGGTACTCTGTCATGTCATGGCAAGATGATAAAGAAGGTGAGGAAGGAGGGAAACATGCTCAAAGAAACTCTTGCATCTGGACTTACAAGCTAATTGATCAGGAGAAAGCGAAGGGACACTAGTTTGTGACCACTATCCAAGCCTTGAGATCATTGGAGACTCGTTATCACCAAGGCATGCAGAGGTGAAAAGGAAAACTCTTTCAGAAAGACATTTAACTCTTAGTAGCAGTAGTGGCTTAACATTGCCATGTCATCAAGCGGTCCATGTCAGCAGTGTCATGTCATGTCATGAGTGGTCATATGCTACATCATTAGTGTGGACCATGTATATTGTATTCAAAATGTATTGCAAAGTGTAAGTCCAAAGGACACACATGGAATGTAAAGAGTCATGTAAGTTTAAAAGTCATGGGAAGTCGAACAGTAATGAGGGTAGTCAAAGAGTCACCCTTGGTTAAATATACTCTCTCATTGTATGAGCAAAAGACTTTTCACCTTGGCTCCTGTTGTCACCCCTAGAGACAGTCTTGAGTTGCAGGTGACCAATGCCTAGGACATCTTAAAAGCAGGAGGTCATCTAGTTTCTCTTTATGTTCTTTGGAAGAGACCTCCTGAATATCAACTTGATGGAATTATTTGATATGTGGTTCTGGACAACAAGGGAAGCAGAGTAATAATGTGAACTTTGATTGTAAGAGAAAAGGATCACTCAGAATGGGCTTGTGAACACAATGAAGTTCAATTTGCTGCAAATAGGGCCGGATGTGGAACCAACAAACAGTCATTAAAGATAATTGGGATGGACATCACGAAGAATTAGGATGGTAAGTCAAAGTGGGGCGAGCTTACGAAGGTATAAGAATCCACCCTCCAAAGACTTAAGAAGAAAGTGGTTGAGATAAGAGTCTTGGAATAGAAATCATGCACCGAGCCTAATTAAGGTAGCATTACAGACCATTGTACGAGTATCATGCAAGATAAATTCATAAATACTCTATAAACAACTTGCATTCTGAATGCATGATAACAGGAAAGAAAGTATAACGAAACAGAGCAATAGATGAAACCAAACACAAAAGAGGCATACATACTATTCATAAGTCCAGTAGGAATCCATTCTTGCAACAAACAGTCGTTATATTATTTCTTCAAAATGGCTCTTCTAGATATACATTAAGAGCAATTCTCAAAATTACAAAAAGGGTTACACAGACTATACAATACAAACTTCCAGAGAATTCAGAACCTTTACTTCATCTATGAGTGAGCCTTTTATAAATGTTACATGGGCCACATGGCCAGATATTTTCTTAAGAAAAATATTCCCTTCTTGATCTTGCAGTTTCACATCTAGATAAAAAAATGATGCGACGTAACGGTATTGCATCCGAATCAGTTTTCTCTGACACGGACTATAACAAGAACATAACAAAAACATAAAATGCATATAGTGCATAGGGTGAAATCGAGAGTTCACCCAATTTTACATTACATTGAATTTGAAAATAAAAAATAAAAACAAAGGCCGCTTGGGCCTGATCATGATGTCCATTAGTGGGTACAACGGGGAGTGCCAAAACCTTCTGAGTGGCGTAATCTGACTTAAGTCGAGGAGGAGACAGGCTAACGAGGCGGCGGAGGTGGCAGTCACAGTGAAGTAGAGAAAACTAGAGGATTCACGTATTCATAGCACTTTTGCCAGGTGACTACTCTGGGTAGCTGTGTCATTGTGAAGGATTCGAACATGGACTGCAGTTGTGTGAGATCTGTATAATCTAGGCAGGAAGCAAATAATCTCTTGACCTGAGCGAGGAGGAAGAATTCCTTACGTAGTTCTGTTACTAAGTTATTTGCCTTTAGCCGAGAGGTCTTCTCTAATGTTATGTCTACCCTACACTTGATCTGTATCATTTTCTGATCATAAGCGGTTAGGGGAAGAAATGTGCCTGGCTACTGGTCCCAGCATGGCGGGAGGCCATCTTCTACCAACTTGCGCCATTCCTGGTCAAATCTCTCCACTCCCTTTCACACCAGTGCTAAAAACCCCAATTCTTTTATGTGTGACTCCTCTTTCTCGATCATCTTACTGACCTCCATGGTAGTCCTGAAACGGTCAACCACTCCCTGTGTGCTCAATTCTTCTGACGAGAGTTCGTTGAGATATCTGACATATCTCTTTACTGTTGCTGCCTTCTCTTCTCCTTCCCTACGACCGGCTTCCAGTTGTACCTTATACTCTCGAATATTGTTATTCTTGTCGTTTGTCAGCATGAGGAGCTCCCAATGCTGCTTGACCTCTGTTATGATCTCTCCCTAGACCATTTCTACCAACGACATGTTACCTTTAAGCTGTGCTTTCGAGTCTTTGATGGACTTTTCATGTCCCTGGGCTTCCTTGCGGAGGTTCTCTACCTCTTTCTGTAGGGATGAAACTGTCTTCTAATTCTCTGTGTATGCAGCCTTGGCCTTGTCTAGGAGCCGATAGGTATTGCATGTTTCATCTTCTGACATCCTCATATGTGCCAGACCTTTGGTTAACTATTCCGGAGCACTTTGTGGATCTTCTGGTACAGGAACTACACATGTATGTTCACCCCACTTAAGTTGTAGCTTTGACAACCTCTCATTAAGTCCAACGATCTCATTATCCTTTTGCGCAATCTCTTCCTCCCTCAGAGCAATGGCTTCAACGAGAACAATTTTTTCCCTTTCCACCTGATCAAGTTCCTCGATTTGAATATGTTTAGAACGAGGGATATTCAAATTTCGCCTCAATTCTTGTACCTCCAACTTTGATTTGGTGAGAAGGGATTGCAATGTTGAATCGACATTAACTCCCTTCCCTCTTACCAAATTTCTGCAGTTCTCCAGCTGAGCAGCAACAGCTTTAGCGCTAGCTCTTTCCCTTTGTTGGGTGGCCTTCATTTGAGTCAATTTCCTTTCGGTCCTCTGCAGGGTGACTGTATGTTTTACTACCTCAGTTCGTAGCATGTCCCCGATACATTGGTGCAGTTCTAACTTATCTGGCAGGGGAATGGAAACTAAGTTCAAAATTATTTCTAGGGCTCTGTATTGGGATCCCGGGGGTAAGGGATGAGTGGCTGAATGCTGGATAGCCAATATGAGTTGTTCTTTATCCATATCTAAGACCGAGGAGAGCCTGGTGTGATTTTTTTCTACGAACTGAGGTAGTTCAGCTCTCAGTTTCTCCCTTGTGGATCTATTACTGGCTTCGATCTGTTCCTTTGCATTACCTTTGCTCGGTGAGACAACCTATGATAGCTCTAAAGGTACTGAGGAGGAGGTGGAATCATAGGAGAGTAAGAAGCCTGGCCTGTCTTTACCTTGATCCCTGAGCAAGGAGATCTCATTGTCAGAAAATTCAGTGTCTAGGTCCTCAGGCCCTTCAATCCTCTGCCTTTTACTGGGGTGTCCTTCCTCTTCCTCCTCCATGATCCCTTGACTACCCTGGGGGTTTCCCTATTCCAGCCCTTTTGCTTCACCATCTACATTGTCTCATTTTCCTTCCGCAACTGGGGATTCGGCCTCCATCTCTGTATCCAAAGGCCATGTATCAGAGTTAGCTTTCCATTCAATAAGAGGCCTAGGTTCATGCACATATGTTATGGATTTAATCTTCTTCTTCTTGCATGTGATGAAACCCTTAGGATCATATTTCTAGACGTCTCCCCGTGGAAAATTCATCTCCCGCAACATCCTTTCCACAGTGGAGAGGGCATGCCTTGAATTAATGGTGAAAGGGCCTACCGAGTTTGGGAGCCTGAAGATGTATCCCTTTTCGTGGGCACGAAGTGGGTTTGGTCAATACTTAAGACCTGATGAATGAACTCAAGGGCGAAAATCCTCATGGACAAGAACACTGGCAAGTGATAAGGAGGTACTTCAACACCATAGACCCTGATCTCGGTGTGATCTTCGAATAGGTACCAATCACCTGTGCAATCCGTTTCACTGAACTAGAGCCAATCCTTTTGCTCAGAAAAAATCTTGGGCGAGGAGTTGTCGTGTATGATAGCATAGGCTATGGACATGAAATCGGTAATGAATTTTGCATACCCCTTCCCCTCTGGATGTTGGTGAACTTCTGGAGTCCACTTGAAAATAGATTTGGGTTTAGCTTTTCTCTTTGAGAACCTGTTCAGACCTAGACCTTGAAACTTATCCGCATGCTCAAATAGGAATAAGTAGAAAACCAGGGAGCAATATTTAAAAGAGCAGAAGGAAGACATATCTTGGAACTGGGCTTTGATAGCCAAGGCTAGAAAGGTGGGGATATCCAAAAGGATCTCAGCCTGCATCATGAGCTATAGAAACCCTAAACCCGCCTTAGTCACCATATCAACGTCTTCAAATCCCAACATTCCTGAGATGACTGCTAAAATAGGCTGTATGGTGCTATGGAATGATGATAGCGGAATAGACTCTATATGAGGGAAAGCTAGTAAGTATGAATCAAAGATGAGGTCGAGGAAACCACTCTATTTTTCCAAGGGTTGATTCGATGAATGGCAGGAGAGAGTGACTTCGGTGAACTCAATACAGTCTTGGGCGGGAGGATAACATAGGGCTTTTCTTATGAGTTGGGGAGTAATCTCAAGAATATTGGCCCCCTGAGAAGAAAGGAAGATGTTCCTATGCTCGATGTAGGCCTCCCCAAGCTAGACGATAAACTCCGGGAATGGACGGGTTGTCGAGGCAATTTGGTAGTAAAGCCCTGACTCGACGACTCTAAACACGTGTTCGCCCCTACAATGAAAATCGAAGAGCTCAGCCCTGGTGCGGGCTACATTGAAGGGATAGACTGGGTCACAGAGTTGGGAGTGAGCATCAGTGAGGGGTTCGGGTTCGGGAGCAGTCCTGACCTCGCGAGCTTGGGGGGTTTCGGGTGCGGAGCATTTCATTTTTTCCATGATAATTTGAACAAACAGTAAAAGGGAAATAATGAGAGGGACATAACCAAATACCTGAAGTAGCAGTGAGGTAGTAGGGAAAGCGACGCGAGAGTGAAAAGTAGCCAATACCTAAGTTTTTACCCGTTTGATAGAGTGAAATATCGGTAAATAATCAGTAAATTCACACAGCCGAGAGTAAAACTCGCTACGGAAACAAGGTTTTACTGATTACCGAGGTGGGGCGACACATGTAGGGCTAGCGTCATGAGGATGCTGACAATGGGACATGTGGCACCAAGTGATTAGCCGACAGTGGCCAGGTAGGTGGGGGTCACGTGCCAGGCAAGAGGGGTACTGGACTTCGTACCCCCTATCGGACTTACCTTACCATAGAACATACCTGCGCCAGTTGTTAAGCTTGGTGGGCCCCTTCAATATTGAGCGGGTCGGATGGGGGCCTCCGTGTATTTTCCTTCCCCCCAAGGAAATGTTGTGATTGACTGTGAGGAGTGCTAACATCACCTCCTCCGGCGGGTTGGATTTGACCACCTTTGCTCCTTTCGGATGCCGACGGAAATGACCATGTGCTGTCGGTGTTTAGTGAGTGGCTCCGCCGCTAGCCTGTGCATGCGATGCCTTTGGGAGTAATCGATGTCAGCATCACTATTCATCACATCTGCCCACCAGACTGTGACGCTTGTTTTCGCAAGCTCCTCCATTAGCTTTGTTGTTCCCTGTCCTTTGAACTTTCGCTTTCTTTGCACAGTCGAGCCTTTTCTTTTACTAGTGAGACCACAAGCCAACAGCTCCACCAACAAAGCATTAGAGAGATAAGGAAGTTCTTTTGTAGAGAAAGGAGTGGCTCCAATGCTCCATTATTGGAGCTAGTGATGTTCGTTGTATGTATGTGTCTTGGAACTTTTACTTAATAACAGAAGCCTTCTGAGGCCAACACGTTCTTCGTGCATGGACTTTGAACGCCATTGTAAGACTATTCTGCAGATGTTTGTATCTCATGTTTTCTTTCACATGTGCTAAGATAGTTTAACTATTTTGGTTATTTTGGTACTTATCTTATTGAGAATGTGTTGTAATGGTTGTTATTTTTGTCCCATCCTTGTGGACTACTCTGCTGGATATTAAGAAGATCTTCCTCAATTGTTGGTTGTAATGATCGTCGTATCCCTTGTTGACTATTCCGCTGGATGTTAGATGGATCCTTTAGTTCATGTGTGTCTCTTCTTGGGTGGTACTATTACCTCTTTCCTATAGGCTCACTCCTCTCTCTCTTTCTCTCTCTCTCTCTCTCCTTTTGGAGTAGAAGAACTTTGACACACATGCAATTGGACATTCACCGGGAACATCCCCCTTGCTTTTCGAAAGTACATATGCACTCCTATCTCTTGCTAATAGTCAAAGCCAAGGCAGATCTTTAAGAATATGGCAACCAGGGCTTTATTCCGGATGGGACTCCTACACCAAAAGGTGTGAGGTTTAATTGGGACTTCACATCAGGGAGATCCCCTAAATGTTGCCGGGTCCAACACCGTCAACAAATCCATAACTAGTAGTTTAGCCGAGGTCACTACTTCTTTCTTGTTATCTGAATGGTTAGACTCATGAGAGCGCTTTTAGCTGCAGATAGTCGACACAATTAACATTAATGCTTTTTTACTATCCTTCATCGAGCGATTCTCCTCTACAGAGGGATGATTTGCTACAACTGGGAGCAAAACTCAATTTGGAGAGGCTCAGTTGTCTGAGGGTGACATCTTTTGCTGAGAACCATCCTTGTTCTGATCGGTAGAGTTCTTAGCACCAACTGATGGCTTCGTGTCCCGCCATCCATGACTAGGTTTCTTTGACACCTCAGATCATAACGCCTCTTTAGAAGAAGGAAATGCATTATGAAAGTGATCTGGTTGCTAGAACCTTATACACCTGAACATTGTATTTTCGTAATCCAATGGTTGGGAATAATACTTACCTTCTCACTTGAGGATGATTTTGTCTGGTAAACCTTTACTAAGGTCCACTTCGAAAAAGATGTGAACGAAAGTGATGAACCCTTTTCCCAGTCTGGCGATGTCCACTTTGATGAATTGGCCAATTGAATCTCCAATGTCTTCTAGGATCTTTGGCCAAATCCATTGAAGGGGTAAGTTTGGAAGTCCAACCCACACAAGAACATGCATAGTCTTCATGGTAAGAGGGTTAAACTATGGAAACCATGGCTGGATCGAAAGACCAACTTCACCCCAAAACCGAGGCCCTTGGTCAAAAACCTTTTGTTGGACTTTAATATTTTTTAAGAAAACCACAAAATATCCTTTTGAACAATATAACAGCTCTATGTTATGGGACCAGTTTAGGTGAATCCACTCCTAGAGGGAAGATGGCGAGGGCCAAAATATATTAAACTAGCATATATTCGCTCTTTGTTTGCAATCTGCCACCCTTAGCTTGATGATAACATCATTTGCCCCTAGTGGTGGGGTCTTCGAAGAATGTTCCACCACGAAAGCTTGACCTGAAATATCCTTAGGTAGTTGAGAGTTGGGGGCAGGATTTAGGGCATCCTTGGAAGACCTAGATTTTGCTGTCAATGAAGCCCCATTTTCCATGGAGTCTCCTTTCAAGCCCGCAACAATAGAAATGGTGAAATTCGTCTTGACGCCATAATCTTCGAGACCTTTTGTCATATTTAGATGTCTCCTTTCGTAGAGGAGCTACATCTCTCCTATAGGGATTCTTGTCTGCAATTGAATGTTGTTAGCGAATGCAAGCACAACATCTGATGCTCTGACCTAGAAGCAAAGAGACTCTCCCCACATGGACATAACAAAAATTGGAAATTTTTGGAGATCCAAGTTCCCAACACCTCGCAAGAAACTTTTTTTCCAACACTTTGGATTCTTCACCATACCCTTGGTTAGTATCCCTTTTTGGCATTTCAGCAAACACTTTGTTGATGTCCTTACCACTCTCTTTCTCCAGCTCATAGACAGAGGGAAAATAGAAAACTCTCCCCGCATCCTTGACGAAAGCACAAACCCAATACCCATGGAGTGATGACCACTTCTCCAGCCCTGGAGCAATGAGTGTGGCGTTGCCATGAAGGATTGAAACCCTAGTGATGCCACTTCTAATGACCTCTAATAACCCATCTTCAACAACAACAAAAGTTCTAAGGCATTCATACAACATCAACTTCTTCGTTCCAGGCAGGATAAACACTCCAACCGAAGGAAAAGACACTGATTGAAACCATAGCTCGGTCGTGAGGTCACTTAAATGTTTGCGGTGAAATGGCATATAGTTCACAAATAAAGCATTCATACAACATCAACTTATTCGTTCCAGGCAGGATCAACACTCCAACTGAAGGAAAAGACACTGATTGAAACCATAGCTCGGTCATGAGGTCACTTAAATGTTTGCGGTGAAATGGCATATAGTTCACAAATCGCCGAGTCCACCTATATCTAATGGAAAGGGGGGATAAGCCAACAATCTTGCATCTTCCTCCATTGTGAAAGACAAATGCATGCCCTGCAATGATAGAAATATCTGAAAATATACAAACACTAAAAGCCCTAGCATGCTTCCCACACACCATCTTGGCGAACCATTATTTAAAAAAAAAAAATTATTAAATTGAAAACTAAATATTATTTATTTCACACAAGTTAAAATTCTTCCTAATAAATATTTAAAAAACATTGTTTAACCAATATAAAGACACTTAAACCACATACTACTAATCGATAATTCTTTATTTTTTATTTTACAAATATTTGAATATTATAAACAATACTTCAAAATCATGTCATGGAAAACATAAAATATTCTAGGTAAACAATACTCTGTCATGTCATGGAAAGATGATAAAGAAGGTGAGGAAGGAGGGAAACATGCTCAAAGAAACTCTTGCATCTGGACTTATAAGCTAATTGATCAAAGAAAGCGAAGGGACACTAGTTTGTGACCACTATCCAAGCCTTGAGATCATTGGAGACTCGTTATCACCAAGGCATGCAGAGGTGAAAAGGAAAACTCTTTCAAAAAGACATTTAACTCTTAGTAGCAGTAGTGGCTTAACATTGCCATGTCATCAAGTGGTCCATGTCAGCAGTGTCATGTCATGTCATGAGTGGTCATATGCCACATCATTAGTGTGGACCATGTATATTATATTCAAAATGTATTTTAAAGTGTAAGTCCAAAGGACACACATGGAATGTAAAGAGTCATGTAAGTTTAAAAGTCATGGGAAGTCAAATAGTAATGAGGGTTAGTCAAAGAGTCACCCTTGGTTATATATACTCTCTCATTGTATGAGCAAAGGAATTTTCACCTTGGCTCTTGTTGTCACCCCTAGAGGCAGTCTTGAGTTGCAGGTGACCAATGCCTAGGACATCTTAAAAGAAGGAGGTCATCTAGTTTCTCTTTATGTTCTTTGGAAGAGACCTCCTGGATATCAGCTTGATGGAATTATTTGATATGTGGTTCTGGACAACAAGGGGAGCAGAGTAATAATGTGAACTTTGATTGTAAGAGAAAAGGATCACTCAGAATGGGCTTGTGAACGCAATGAAGTTCAATTTGCTGCAAATAAGGCCAGATGTGGAACCAACAAACAATCCTTAAAGATAATTGGGATGGACACCATGAAGAATTAGGATGGTAAGTCAAAGTGGGGCGAGCTTACGAAGGTATAAGAATCCACCCTCCAAAGACTTAAGAAGAAAGTGGTTGAGATAAGAGTCTTGGAACAGAAATCATGCACCGAGCCTGATTAAGGTAGCATTACAGACCATTGTAGGAGTATCATTCAAGATAAATTCATAAATACTCTATAAACAACCTGCAATTCGAATGCATGATAACAGGAAAGAAAGTATGACGAAACAGAGCAATAGATGAAACCAAACACAAAAGAGGCACACATACTATTCATAAGTCCAGTAGGAATCCATTCTTGCAACAAACAGTCGTTATATTATTTCTTCAAAACGGCTCTTCCAAATATACATTAAGAGCAATTCTCAAAATTACAAAAAGGGTTACACAGACTATGCATTTCAAACTTCCAGAGAATTCAGAACCTTTACTTCATCTGTGAGTTAACCTTTTATAAATGTTACATGGGCCACATGGCCAGATATTTTCTTAAGAAAAATATTCCCTTCTTAATCTTGCAGTTGCACATCTAAATCAAAAAATGATGCGACGTAACGGTATTGCATCTGAATCAGTATTCTCTAACACGGACTATAACAAGAACATAACAAAAACATAAAATACAGATAGTACGTAGGGTGAAATTGAGATTTCACCCGATTTTACATTACATTGAAGTTGAAAATAAAAAATAAAAACAAAGGTCGCTTGGGCCTGATCATGATGTCCATTAGTGGGTACAACGGGGAGTGCCAAAACCTTCTGAGTGGCTTAATCTGACTTAAGATGTGGAGGAGACAGGCTGACGAGGCGACAGAGGTGGCAGTCAAAGTGAAGTAGAGGAAACTGGAGGACTCACGTATTCATAGCACTTTTTCCAGGTGACTGCTCTGGGTAGCTGTGCCATTGTGAAGGATTCGAACATGGACTGCAGTTGTGTGAGATCTGTATAATCCAGGGGGGGCAGCAAAGAATCTCTTGACCTGAGTGAGGAGGAAGAATTCCTTACGTAGTTCTGTTACTAAGGTATTTGCCTTTAGCCAGGAGGTCTTCTCTAATGTTATGTCTGCCCTGCACTTGAGCTTTATCATTTTCTGATCATAAGCGGTTAGGGGAAGAAATGTGCCTGACTGCTGGTCCCAGCATGGTGAGATGCCATCTTCTACCAACTTGCACCATTCTTGATCGAATCTCTCCACTCCCTTTGACACCAGTGCTAAAAACCCCAATTCTTTTATGCGTGACTCTTCTTTCTTGATCATCTTACTAACCTCCATGATAGTCCTGAAACGGTCAACCACTCCCTGTGTGCTCAATTCTTCTGACGGGAGTTCATTGAGATATCTGACATATCTCTTTGTTGTTGCTGCCTTCTCTTCTCCTTCCCTATGACCCGCTTCCAGATGTACCTTATACTCTCGAATAACGTTATTCTTGTCGTTTGTTAGCATGAGGAGCTCCCAATGCTACTTGACCTCTGTTATGATCTCTCCCTAGACCATTTTCCTTGCTTCTACCAACGACATGTTACCTTTAAGCTGTGCTTTCAAGTCTTTGATGGAGTTTTCATGTCCCTGGGCTTCCTTGTGGAGGTTCTCTACCTCTTTCTGTAGGGATGAAACTGTCTTCTGATTCTTTGTGTATGCAACCTTAGCCTCGTCTAGGAGCTGATAGGTATTGCATGTTTCATCTTCTGACATCCTCAGATGTGACAGACCCTTGGTTAACTGTTCCGGATCACTTTGTGGATCTTCTGGTACAAGAACTACACATGTATGTTCACCCCACTTAATTTGTAGCTCTGACAACCTCTCATTAAGTCCAGTGATCTCATTATCCTTTTGCGCAATCTCTTCCTCCCTCTGAGCGAGGGAATCAGCGAGGACAATTTTTTCCCTTTCCACCTGAGCAAGTTCCTCGGTTTGAATATGTTTAGAACGAGGGATATTCAATTTTCGCCTCAATTCTTGTACCTTCAACTCTGATTTGGTGAGAAGGGATTGTAATGTTGAATCGGCATTAACTCCCTTCCCTCTTATCAAATTTCTGCAGTTCTCCAGTTGAGCAGCAACAGCTAACGCTAGCTCTTTCCCTTTGTTGGGTGGCCTTCATTTGAGTCAATTTCCTTTCGGTCCTCTGCAGGGTGACTGTATGTTTTACTACCTCAGTCCGTAACATGTCCCCAATACATTGGTGCAGATCCAACTTATCTAGCAGGGGAATGGAAACTAAGTTCAAAATTATTTCTAGGGCTCTGTATTGGGATCCCGGGGGTAAGGGATGAGTGGCTAAATGCTGGATAGCCAATATGAGCTTTTATTTATCCATATCTAAGACCGAGGAGAGCCTGGTGTGATGTTTGTCTACGAACTGAGACAGTTCAGCTCTCAGTTTCTCCCTTGCAGATCTATTCCTGGCTTCGATCTGTTCCTTTGCATTACCTCTGCTCAGTGAGACAACCTGTGACAACTCTGAAGGCACCAAGGAGGAGGTGGAATCATAGGAGTGTAAGAAGCTTGGCCTGTCTTTACCTTGATCCCTGAGCAAGGAGATCTCATCGTCAGAAAATTCAGTGTCTAGGTCCTCAGGCCCTTCAGTCCTTTGCCTTTTACTGGGGTGTCCTTCCTCTTCCTCCTCCATGATCCCTTGACTACCCTGGGGGTTTCCCTGTTCCAGCCCTTCTGCTTCAATGTGTACATTGTCTCCTTTTCCTTTAGCAACTGGGGATTTGGCCTCCATCTCTGTATCCAAAGGCCATGTATCAGAGTTAGCTTTCCATTCAATAAGAGGCCTAGGTTCATGCACATATGTTATGGATTTAATCTTCTTCTTCCTGCGTGTGATGAACCCCTTAGGATCATAGTTCTAGACATCTCCCCACGGAAAATTCATCTCCTGCAACATCCTTTCCACAGTGGAGAGGGCATGCCTTGAATTAACGGTGAAAGGGCCTACCGAGTTTGGGAGCCTGAAGATGTATCCCTTTTTCGTGGGCACGAAGTGGGTTTGGTCAATACTTAAGACCTGATGAATGAACTCGAGGGCGAAAATCCTCATGGATAGGAACACTGGCAAGTGATAAGGAGGTACTTCAACACCATAGACCCTGATCTCGGTGTGATCTTCAAATAGGTAACAATCACCTGTGTAATCTATTTCACTGAACTAGAGCCAATCCTTTTGCTCAGAAAAAATCTTGGGTGAGGAGTTGTCATGTATGATAGCATAGGCTATGGACATGAAGTCGGTAATGAATTTTTCATACCCCTTCCCCTCTGGATGTTGGTGAACTTTCGGAGTCCACTCAAAAATAGATTTGGGTTTAGCTTTTCTCTTTGAGAACCTGTTCAGGCCTAGACCTTGAAACTTATCCGCATGCTCAAGTAGGAATAAGTAGAAAACCAGGGAGCAATATTTGAAAGAGAAGAAGGAAGACATATCTTGGAACTGGGCTTTGATAGCCAAGGCTAGAAAGGTGGGGATATCCAAAAGGATCTTAGCTTGCATCATGAGCTATAGAAACCCTAAACTCGCCTTAGTCACCATATCGACGTCTTCAAATCCCAACATTCTTGAGATGACCGCTAAAATAGGCTGTATGGTGCTACGAAATGATGATAGTGGAATAGAATCTGTATGAGGGAAAGCTAGTAAGCATGAGTCAAAGATGAGGTCGAGGAAACAACTATATTTTTCCAAGGGTTGATTCGATGAATGGCAGGAGTCGTGACTTCGGTGAACTCGATACAGTCCTGGGCGGGAAGATAATATAGGGCTTTTCTGATGAGTTGGGGAGTAATTTGAAGAATATTGGCCCCCCGAGTGGAAAGGAAGATGTTCCTACGCTCGATGTAGGCCTCCCCAAGCCAGACGATAAACTCCGAGAACGGACGGGTTGTTGAGGCAATTTGTTAGTAAAGCCCTGACTCGACGACTCTAAACACGTGTTCGCCCCTACAATGAAAATCGAAGAGCTCAACCCTGGTGCGGGCTACATTGAAGGGATAGACTGGGTCGCAGAGTTGGGAGTGAGCATCAGTGAGGGGTTCGGGTTCGGGAGCAGTCCTGACCTCGCGAGCTTGGGGGGTTTTGAGTGCAGAGCGTTTCATTTTTTCCATGATAATTTGAACAAACAGTAAAAGGGAAATAATGAGAGGGACACAACCAAATACCTGAAGTAGCAGTGAGGTAGTAGGGAAAGCGACGCGAGAGTGAAAAGCAGCCAATACCTGAGTTTTTACCCATCTGATAGAGTGAAATATCGGTAAATAATTAGTAAATTCACACAGCCGAGAGTAAAACTCGCTACGGAAACAAGATTTTACTGATTACCGAGGTGGGGCGACACATGTAGGGATGGCGTCATGAGGACGCTGACAATGGGACATGTGGCACCAAGTTATTAGTCGATAGTGGCCAGGTAGGTGGGGGCCACATGTCAGGCAAGAGGGGTACCGGCCTTCGTACCCCCTACCAGACTTACCTTACCATAGAACATACCTGCGCCAACTGTTAAGCTTGGTGGGCCCCTTCAATCTTCAGTGGGTTGGACGGGGGCCTCAGTCTATTTTCCTTCCCCCCAAGGAAATGCTGTGATTGGCTGCGAGGAGAGCTGACGTCACCTCCTCCGACGGGTTGGATTCGACCACCTTTTCTCCCTTCGGATGCCGACGGAAACGACCATGCGCCGTCGGTGTTTAGTGAGTGGCTCCGCCACTAGCCTGTGCACGTGATGCCTTTGGGAGTAATCGATGTCAGCATCACTATTCATCCCATCCGCCCACCAGATTGCGACACTTGTTTTCACAAGCTCCTCCATTAGCTTTGTTGTTCCCTATCCTTTGAACCTGCGCTTTCTTTGCACAATCGCGCCTTTTTTTTTACTAGCGAGACCACAAGCCAACAGCTCCACCGACAACGCATTAGAGAGATAAGGAAGTTCTTTTGTAGAGCAAGGAGTGGCTCCAACGCTCCATTATTGGAGCTAGTGATGTTCATTGTATGTATGTGTCTTGGAACTTTTACTTAATAACAGAAGCCTTTCGAGGCCAACACGTTCTTTGTGCATGGACTTTGAATGCCATTGTAAGACTATTTTGCGAATGTTTGTATCTCATGTTTGCTTTCACATGTGCTAAGATAGTTGAACTATTTTGGTTATTTTGATACTTATCTTATTGAGAATGTGTTGTAATGGTTGTTATTTTTGTCCCATCCTTGTGGA